>JAWNKV010000338.1:0-607500 GCA_035041805.1 Amiota mariae | reverse complement strand
GAAACATACTGATGATCTCTTAATGTAATAAAGATATATTAATAGAAATGGGTAACTATTAGACTGATTATCTTGCAAGGAATGGTTCGATCTATTACATGATCTATCCATCTACCCATATAAATTTGTATTAGGACTACAACTTCCATGGGTCTCAAAAGACATGAAAGAATTAACTTAACAATGCTTAAAATTTCTCTATATTCTTGTCGGAAACTTTGATCACATCACAGCGTGAAGGGAATTAAAAACAATTACAAAATATAAAAAAAAGACTAACTTTGGCTATGGCGAAGTTATAATACTATACTCTTCATGCAACAGCTAGTGGTCCGAGGGTCTGTGCTGGTGGATATGGGTCAGATACTTGTAGTCTCCAAATTTCAATGAGATAGTACAACAAACAAACAAAAAATTCAAATAAGAACTTTCATTTGGAGCCCTGTTTGTATGGGGGGTACCTCCTTAGTGGTCCGATTCGGCTGATTCCGACAAATGGCTGCGTATGGTAATTCCGTACACAATTTCAGCTCTCTAGCTCGATAGCTAAGGGACTAATTTGCATACATAGAGACAGACAGACGGACCTGGCTAGATCAACTCGTCTCATCGCGTTGAATTCAAAAATAGGTGTTTGACAAAGATTACTTGATTGATTTGAAAATATGTCTCTAAGCTTTATATGCAAATTTTGATCCAATAATTTTGAACGATTTTATAAGTCGATTTTGATGAAATAAACACTTTATGTTACAGGAAGCTTGCTATAATGCACCAGTGTTAACCGCTTTCAAATCGGTTGAAAATTACAGGCGCTAGTGGGAAACATAAGAAAGTATTAACTTTACGCTTAAAACAAAAATAATGCCAAACATAATTTGCCCAACAATTAAGCGTAGGCGAGAGACACAAAAATAATTAATGAGGAATGATTAGTCTCTCTTTGTTCAGTATGTATAATACAAACTACAGGAAGTTCAATTCATAAACAGCAACAAGAACAACTAAACTAAACTAAACTAAGCACTTGCTATATAATATTGTGCAAAACCAGATTTTGCTTTAACTATTTTAAGTCTACGTCAAATTAAACTTCATTTCAATGCATTTATTGAATTTCGAAATGAAGACCTTATGCCGTTTTGATTAAAAAAATCTATCTATATATCCATTGTATATACTTACTATATATAACCTTACTTATTTGATTGAAGTAGATTTCCATTTAGTATTTCGGAAAAAAAATACTTTATATTAAAACATAATTAAAGTAAAATGAATAGTAGAAACTACAGACTCGAAGAGAATCTAATCAAATATCAATATTCTATACAATTATATGTGGAATGTATTTGTTACGACAGAATAATATTGAATTTGGTCAAAAAATTTCATATATTTGTTCATAATTTTGTTCTTGTTCCTGACTTCCTCTTATTACAATTTCAATTGAATATTTTTTCAATAGAAAAAATAACTTCTCTTATATTTGTAAACTTGTAAACTATGTAATCTCAGATACATTCATATTGTGAATGCATTTCCTATTAGAATGAAATATTTTTTCTCATTTCACAACAACTTTCATATAAATTTATAAAAGCATATTTGTGTTTATTATTGTTGTTCCTGCTTTTGATGACTTCCTCATAATATGATGCAGAGAAATATTTGATTAAATGCATATTTGAGAAAATATTGGAGAAAAAAATTATGTTTATACCTTTTTAATTTACTAAATATAGATATGCATTATCATTTTGTCATGCAGTTTGTTACACATGGAACCAACCGTCATATAGTTTATTAGATTAACTAGGAGAATAGATTTAATCTATTCTATTCATCTGTTTTTAAGACATTTTCTTTCTTCTAATACAAATAATAGGCGATCAATCAGAATTCCCCTTTAATGGATTACAAATACCTTTATTTTATTTACAACTACAAAAAAACAACGATTTCAAATGACAATTTACCGAATCATATCTAAGGTTATAATAATATTTAACCAATATTTGATATAATTTGTTGCCAAATAAATTTATGATTGAAAAACATATGGATCGTTTTCATTTGATCTTCAAAAGACCGGTTATTAAAAGACATTTGCGTATCGCTCACTGGTCGACAACAGACTTTTTCGAATCAGTCACTCTTTGACAACTGACTTTATCGAATCAGTCTTTTAAAACCCGGTCTTTTTTAGACCAAATGAAAAGGTTAACGGTTATTTGCAAGGTCTGGACATAATACATCTAAAAGTTCAAGAGTTCAAACAAATTATTTGATACCGGTCGCATGAATGAGATTTTCCATTGGTATTGACCAATCGGATATTTAATACAAGCAAACTGGGCGAGCATTTCTACGCATTGGCATTTATTGGATCATCGATGATAACACAAAATCTACTTATTACATACGGAAAATAAAATATGTATCCATGTATTTGGAGATGTGGAATTGAAATGTTTTGTCTCTAATTAAATGTATAGATAGATAGATATTTTAGGAAGATACATTCAAATTTTCTTTAAGTTTGAGCTAAAATTGAAATTTCATTTGTAGCATTTCAATAAAAGATTTATCACAATGGGCCATAATGTTTTTTGTGCCTAAGTCAGCCTCTTGTCTGAGGACTGCCACGTTGACCTAACCTAACAAAAGAACCGTTTCAATATTATAAGTCATTCACCACATCACACTGCTTTCTGTTATCTACGACGATATCGACACTTTGACTATGTGGTTAGAACAGTTCACTGCTTTAATTTTGGAAAGTGATGAAAATTATCATCATATTTCGGACAATATCCATAAAACCTTAATAAATTATGTACCTATAACCCACCTGAAGAATCACTCTGTCGATTGGTGAAAACCCTATAAAAACCCGTTCGGTGGTTCTTGAGTTTATCGCGTTCAGACAAACAGACACAGAAAAAGGGACTTATTTTATAATATGTTTAGATAATTGCTATAAAAACTGCCCTAAAAATTATACTCTTTGTATGAAAATAAATCTTTTTCTCTTAAATTTAAATATAAAAGGTATTCAAGTTATCGATTAAACCGAAATTCAATTTCTCTTTTGTGTGGTTCATATGTCAAAAGTTGCAATAACATTTGTATATCAAAGCACATAGGCCAAAGTTGAAATTATTAAAAATGTCACATGATTCAAGTATTTGAGAAATTTATTGTAGTTTTTAGTTTTTGTATTTTCCTTTGAGACTGCAAAAATTCTTTGAATTTATGCATTTTTTGATCTACCACAATAAATTGCAAGTGACCTGATGATGATGATGAGTAGGCTTAGTTAACACATTTAAGTTAAACTTAAGTGCAATCAACATGAGGCTAAAAGTGTCAAAATCATAGTTTTATTCATTTATTCACAAATTTACAAAAGAAATCAAATTAAAAATTGAAAAGTTAAAATTTGATTTCTTCTTTGTTTAATATAAAATAAGTTAAATTAAATTATTCTACAAAATTTTGTAAGCTTTATAATTTTGTTTTGTCCTTTTTTGTATAATCATAAATAATTGCATAAGTTTATAGCTTTAAATTTTATATTTGGTTAAATCACTTGCCTTTTAGCTACGCATGATTGGCTTAATCTTTAGTAATATCTGATATACTCGTACAATAGTTTTTGTAGAATTGAAGACTTAATAAATATTTATTATAATTGTCTTCTTAAACGGTCAATTATCAATGTAGACTATGCAATGAAGAGGAGGTAACAGCAGAGCATGTTCTATGCCACTGTGAGGGTCTAATCTGGACCAGACTCCACTACTTGGGATCCCAGTACCAGAAACTAAATGATATTGCAGGTTTGTTTCCGAGGAGGACTTGGAATTCTTGACGAATAACAGTATATCGGAGGTACTGTGACCACGAGGGTTGTTACAATACAAACGTCTGATGTCAAAAAGAGGCAACATTTACTGGATACCCAGATCTCTAGATTTGACCCCTCCAGACTTCTCTTTGTGTGGTTATTTGAAAAGCAAAGTGAATGCCAACAAGTCTGAGGCCATTGACAACCTCAAGTCAAACATTCGTTCCGAAATCATCGCTTTAGATGATCGAAAAGGTAATTGAAAACTCAGCATAAAGGGCATATTTTGCTGTGGAAAATAAAGGCAGCCACTTGTTTGATGTTGCAACAAAAACTAGTCCAAATAAAATGCGAAGGACCAAATTAAATAAAAATACCTCATATATAAAAATCGGTAGTTTTTTTTTTTTCTTTATGAACATAAAAGATGGCGCACCCCATTTGTAAGAATCTAAGCCATTTTGTTAGTCCTAAATTTGTACTTCAGTTTATCTCTTTTCTAATTTTAAACATTTCTTTCTATTCACAATCAATTAATAAATTGAATTTTTTCTATTGTAGAATGTATCTCTTTCTATTGTCCTCTTTCTTATTTTTGTTTACTTCACTTTTTTTTGTATCCCTGGCCATATTTCTGACTTGTTGAATATTTTTTATTCATTTCATGCCTTTTAAATATTATTTTCTGTATCTTTACCTCTTTTGTTTTTATAAAACTCTATTGTGGATTATATTTTTTAAAACTTTTTGTTCTTTAATAGCATCTTCTTTTCAAGTCCTAACCATTTTTACTCCTTTTTCGTTTTTCTCTTTTATTACTTTTAAACTCCTTTCGTTTTCATTATATTAACAAACTAAAGTGTCGTCTTATTATAAGATTATAACCAACACTCATACCTAAATATACTCATATGTACCACCAATATTTCATGCACATAGGTAGATACACTGAAACACACACAAACAGAGAGAGAAAGAAACACTTGATCCTTTTGACATCTTTATATTTGCAACAAATAACATTTCTGCAAATATTTTCCTTCATACTTAAGAAGTTAAAGTTTCTCCTTCAAATTTTCTTCTCTTCTTCTTTAGTATATTCTCACCCACTGTTGCTTCAACTATTTTAATCCCCTTTTCTTTTTTTTTTTTTTTTTTTGTATTTTTTTCACAATTAACAACAAGAAAATAATCGTGAAGAAGCAAAAATGTCTTAATTAAAGAACTTTGTAAACATACTCTGAATAGAGGAATGTGTTGTGGTGGAGGATGACTGCCGTGGTTCTATTTTTATCCCTTTATTCATTTTTTTCATCTACTTTTTGTTCTTAAGTCAACCTCCCCCACAACCAAAAACAGAGAAGAAAAAAAAGGGAACAACAAACATTCTTTGTCATGTAAATCATAAGCAAATGTGTCTTTCTATCTGTGTGTGTCTAGTGTGTGTATGTATAAACAGCCTCCGAGGAAGCTGCAGTCTGCCATAGTCTATGACAATCATCCTGGTCCATGTCACCATTTGTTGGGTGGGTGGCTTGTGTAACTAACTCTAAGTTGCAAGCTCAACTCAAGCCGCAGTAAAGCAAAAGGGTTATGCAAAGTCAAGCAACCTGAAAAAGACACATTTGTGATGCAAATTTGTTGCCACCGCCGCCATCGACATTACCATTGGCATCATAGCCATAGTCATAGTCAACGGCATTAAAGTCGATGTCTCGCATCGTCTCGCATCGCATATTGCAATACGCCCAACTCGTATTATGGCCACATGTGTATGTCTTATGTTGTAGTGAACCTAGCATTTGGGTGTTTTTACCTTTATCATTTATTTTTATTTTCGTTCTTTTCTCCCCTGATTTGTGTCCTTATTTTACTGTTGTTTTTTTTCGATTTTTTGTTTGGTCTTTTAGCTGCCACACTCTCTTCGTCCTCCATCTCTCCTTCCCTCCTTACCCCATCATTCAGACTACTTTTGCATCAATATTAACATTGAGCCGCTAAATATGCAACAGTTTTTGTTCTATTTTCTTCACAGGTCTTTCTCCCTACATTTGTTTAAACTTTATTTCAAAGGATTTTCTCTATTTTTTTTTTTCTTTTGTGTGTTTACAACATTTTCGTTTCTCTGTTTTATGCTATAATAATAACAATCTGAACTCAGGAAAAATTTTGTTGTTTACTTTGCATACATTTGAATAGTTTGGCGTCGATTAAAAACCTTTGCTTTGATTGCTTTTATCTTTTTTTCTTTTATTATTATTTTTGTTTTTTGGAAGGAGTGTCGTCGTTTGAAAACATTTTTAATAAAAATGCAGATCTTTAAAACGTTAAACAAAATTTTTTAAAGTTTTTTACAGAAAACACCCATTAAACGATTGCTGCTTAGATGCCTGCTTAACTCCTGCCGGCCTACTTCCCGCCTGCCAGTCAAGTACTCTTCGTTAGGTTAGGTTATCATGGTTGAGTCAAAACGATATCAAACGATGCCAAAGAGTTGTATGAGATGTCAAAGCAATCATAACAAATGAACTCAGCATTTCTCTTGTTTTTTCTTTATTTTTTTCCCTTTTCAAACATTCTTCCTCTCTCACACTGCTTACCATCAACTTACGCTTCCTTTCATTCACTGCTCATGTTCCTCAAGTAAGAGGTTTCAACATATTAGCGCTTAGGTTTGGCCTGGCCTGGCTTTAGTTCTGGCTTTGGTTCCCGTTACTGCTGTTATCGCCACCATTGGTTGCAACTTGCAACAATATTATTATGAAGAGAGTAAGTATGTCTGCGTGTGTTGTTGTTGTTGTTGTTGTTGTTGTTACTATAGTTGGCATCAAATTTTATGTATGAAAACTGAGCAAAAGCGACACACTGACACGATTCACATGCGCTGTCAACACCAACCGCTGCCATCACTTCCACCATCATCATCACCACCACCATCATCAGCCAACAAACCAACTAAGGACGATGTCATTTGATATGCCGCATGGCACATTTTCCCTACTCTGACTTACAACACAAGAAATCTGCTCTGTTGGCGACTAACCATAACTTGGCTGAGTGAGTGAGTGAATTGCCGACCAAGGAGTATGGAGTGCAATTTATGGCAAAAGCGGAAATCTGATCATGTCGTTGGCTTCTGTATATTTTTCTCTATTGCCACCATATTACCACTAACTGCACTCTAAGCCTTTCTTTGGTTGCATGACTGTTAATATTCGTTATTGTTGTTCATGCTGCTGTTGTTATTGTTTTTGTTGTTGTTGTTGTTGTGCCTGATGTTGGCATTGGCGTTGATTATGAAATCCGCCTCATCATTAAACAAGAAGCAGCAACATAACACAACACCACAAAAAAAAGAAAAAAAAAATGAAGCAAAAAAGATAAAGAAAAGAAAAAAAACAAAAGAATAACCTGCCACTTGTGCTACGTGTTTAAATTACAGGAGGCACACACGCACACACTACTTAGTTTCATATGTGACCCAGTTTACACACACACACACACAGAATTCATGTTGCATATTCGACAACTTTTTTTCGGTTATTATTCTTGTTGTTGTTGCCACCATTTTGCATTTTTATCCTTTTTACTAAAATATTTTTTGGGTTCCTTTTTCTACTACTACTATTTTCCACATTTTGTTGCATTAGTAGGTAAATATATTCATGTTTTGTTGATTGTTGCTATTGTTAGTGTTGTTGTTGTTGTTGTTGTTGTTGTTGTTATCATATTTGTACAGCGCACACCAACAATAACAATAAGGATAAGGATAACAAAGAAGTTGTTGTAACCACAAATTGGCAAAAATTATATGAAAATATTTTTACAAGAGAAAATGAAATGTTTTATAAGCATTTCTGGTCAACAAATATTTTTGTTGCTATTATTGGCCAACACTAACAACACCAACAAACAGACAGATAGACTGACAGACCGACACACAGTCAGATCGTCAGAATATGATAAAAATTGTTTTTGTTGCGCGCGACTTTAAACGCTTTAAGAAGAAGCAAGCAAGCAACATGCATATTAATCTAAACCAGAAATTTAAATGCTTCAAGGCAATGACCCAATTCTGTCAACGAAATTTCATACAAAAGATACCACAAACATACATAAGTAAATACTATGAAGACTTTAAAAAGATAATCAACCATTCTACTAACACAAAACAACACCAAGAAGAAAGAAAGTGAATGAATGAGTCAGTGAGTGGATGAGTGGATGAGTGAAAGAAGACATGCAGATTAAGAGCAAATGAAGTCGCGCAGCTGGGCACTTCGACGGCTCTAATCCCGACCGACTTGAGGCGCCCTCACTTTCCCAAGTCATTTAACACTTTTGCATTTCATCAAGTTCAGGCTCTTTTCTATCCTTTGCTCCCAGTCTCTCTTTATCTGTCTGTAAGACTGTCTGTCTTTTTGATTCATTCCTCATTCTTTGCGAGTTGGCAAGCAGCATAATTTTCTGTTGCACTCTCATATACTCGTATACATACACATGTTTATAAATACATTTATGCTTACTCCCAGGATGATACTCACTCGCAGATACTCGTATGCATAATATACTCGTATATCTTTTTGTTTCTGGGTCGTACAACAACAATTTATCATATTAAAATATGCACTTGAAATATTTAAGTAAAATAAAACAACAGAAAATAAAACCAAAAAATAAAAATATAAGCAAAAGATGCAAATGCAGAAGCAGAATCTGTTCACCAAAATAGCCCAAGCGCAGTTATATTTAAATGCATTTCTGTTTTTTATTTTTTTTATTTTTTTTTTTTCTTTATTTATAAATATCCTTTGGTATCTACTTTCATCTTGTACTACATTGGTTGGTTGTTTCCTTGCTACATTTTTGATGAAAAACGCGTTTTTGGCATGTGAATTATTGAGTGCATTTAAGTAGTAAAACGTGTTGGGTCTTGTGGATTTCAGCATGAAATATGAATTATGACAAGTGAAAATAAGAATAATTGTTATTTAGTGAACTGTATCATCCTTGGAGATGCATTAAGGAATGTTAAATAAAATGAACATATAAAGGTTTTCATACCAAATCAAATTTTATTGAAATGATTTTATTAATTTCAATATATTCTCTCTGTGGCGGGTTTGACATTAATTTAATAGCATAATCACTGAGAGAGCTGAACTCAGATGACAACAACAACGGGGATAATTAACGAAATTTGTTGTTGTTATAGTAATGAGAACTATGTGTTCGGCTTGAATTCTGCATTCACTCAGCATGAACTCATTTTTATTGCTGGTCATTTTGCAGTAGCAAAACAATTTTAAGTAAATTCCATTTTTTTTTTCATTTTCTTTAAAATGTTTATAAAATACATAGCAGGAAAGAAAAAGGGAGCTGCAATAATTGTTTTCACAAAATTTTCTTTTTAATTTCTCACAGTTCGACACTCTACTACTACTAATGAATAACCAAAACAAAAAACAGTAGAATTCACAATGAACACCAAATTAGAACTCACAATATTTTATTCTCTGTAAAAAGGCTATAAGATATTAAACCATCAACACTCTCTGTGTACCGGGCCACAGCAATATTCAATGTAAAAAATTGTTAGAACAAAAGGACCTTAATGTCACTATACTTTTAGAAACCCTGTATTAACCAAAGCCAATGATGATCTAAAATATTTTGCTGCATGAGTACTTTGTTGAACTCACGACATAAAATGATCGGAGCCAGATAACTGAAGGCTAACATGGCCTAAATGGGATCTTGGATATAACCTACATGTTCTATGTGCAATTGGTGGTACTTACTATACAACGAGAATTGTAGAAGCTACCGGGATGAGGACGAAGATGAGACAGTGGAACAACTTGAACTCGTATTTCTCAGCCATTTTTCGTATAATCTCTCAGATGAACCAAATCCAACAAAAGTTGTTCATGAAAGAATTGCATCGAAGCAAATAGTTGCCTGTTTCATCGGAGGACTGTCAATTCTGAATGATACACAGCATTTGTTTGCCAGAAGTTATAGAGGAAATTCGAAAAAACAGAAGAAGAGCTAAATCATTCTTCATCACGATATTGCGAGCTCCCACACATTGAATCAAACAAAGGACACCTGATGACTTTTTTTATTACCGCACATCAAAAATAAATTATATGGTCAACGAGATTCACCCGAAGAAGCGGCTGATGCATTCAAAACGCATATATTCATATTAATGGAAACTATTTTGGAAAACAATAAAACTAATTGCAATCATAAACATTTGATTTTTCATTAGGCCAGAAATATAAATAGGAATTCTCATATAAGATTATCACAACAGTCTTTAATCACGCCTAAGTCTGCCAATTTTTGGCAATGATTTCATCTTTATCAGCTTTGCCTAATTTCAAAACTAAGATCCATTCTTTGGAGCACTTTTGTTTAATTAATCCATTTGAACACATACTAATGTATATCATATTCGCCTGATGACCTTAAAATAACTAAATACTTCTTTGTAAATCACACACATAAGTATCATTGTTGACCTAGAGACTTAGTTACTAAGAAGACTTTAACAATAATAATAAAGACTATGTAATCAGATCAATCACACATACATACAGAGAAAAATCAGAACAACAATTATAATATCTTAAATACTATTGTATCCCATGTAAACCTTTGAAATTGACCAACTCTCGAACTTAAATACTTTCTTCTTTCGCTTTGATCCTTTGTATATCGTATTGTATGTGTTCAATATTAAACGACAAACACCTGAGGCCTTTTATCCACTCTATTAACGCGATTAGTCAACAACAACAACAACAACAACAACTAAAACTACAGCAAACATACTATTGCACGCTAAAGGAAAATGTCATATGAAACTAGTGATAGGAAATACGAAATCCGGAAACATATAAACACACATACTCAGTCATTCACAAGGGGCAGATATCTCATATGTGTGTGTTCAATGCTCAAGGCTTAAGGCTCAACTTACTTAGCAAATAAACATTGATTAATTTGTTGACAATATGTCCGTTTGTCAATGTATGCGTTTATCACTTTCAATGGCTACCAAACGACTGAATGCCTTTGCCTTACACACATTCGCATACTCGAAGTTCAATGAAAAGCAGCCGACAACACGCACGGCAGGACATACCAATATAACAAGTATCGTACCCTCTCCATTTCCATTTATATCTCGTCCATTTCTCTGTGTATCTGCAAGTGTATGTATGTTTGTGTGAATGCGGAAATGCGGAAATGCGCGTTTGCTCAATGAATAATGGCGCATACGAAATGAATGCGTAGCAAGGACCCCAAAAGACTACTAAGGCGTCAATAAACTTCAATAAAAGTGAAAAGCTTAGTCTCGGCTCAGACTCAACTCAAAGAAAGAAAGAAAAGGTAAAAAGAAAACAAACGTAAAAAAAGAAAAGAACACACAGGCCGCTTTGACTTAATGGATTTCTCATCAACGCACATAAATCTTAACCTTTTTTTTTTTTTTTTTTTTGTTCTGGATTACCTCTTTTCTAGGGCAAATCCTTTGTCCTCCACTCGAGTGTTGACATGCTAACAAAAGGACACTCCACTCCACTCCAGTTAAGGTAGCCAGTCCCAGTCCTTTGATGTGCTTTACCTCTATTACTACTACTTGATCAACAGTTTGTTGACAATTATATGCAAGAAAAAAGGACTTTAAAAAAGAGAATAAAGACAGAAGAGAAAAGAGAAAAGAAAAGTAAAGAAAAGTAAAGCAACGAACTTTTGTAAAAGAAACAACATAATTTGTTGCATACTTCTAGGGCAAATATGAAAATTATCGCGTTAGAGTGGAAATGATTTGTTGTATGGAATTTATCATTAATTTTTTTTATGAAGCAAAGGTGCAAATGCCTTTGCCAGAGGCCTCTTCATTAATCATTTTTCTGTTGTTCTTGTTAAGCTTTATTATTCTTCATATATGTATTATATTTGTAGTATAATAAACATAAGTTGACCTAGTTTACTTGATACCATTTTACTAATGGAAATTTCCTCCTTTAATTTGTTTTATTTTATTAAATTTTTCTATTATAAAATGATTAATGTTTATAACCAACCAACAAGTAAATGAAGAACTTTTAAACTTTATTAAGAAATTCAATTCAATTTACCTACTACTACACGTACTTATTCCCTTTTCATTCATTTGCAATGACCACATTTGAGTAAATTCAATTGCTTTGCCGTGAGTTTGTAGTCGTGATTTTACCACAAAAGTAACACAAAATTAATTTAATTGCTTTTGTATAAAGACGACGACGATTACTTAGGAGGACACACGCCGGCATACAAGTAATCAAAACCACAAAACACTTGGTAAACGAACAAATAAATGAGTAGTGAACGATCGAACAGAACACAAATTGAGTCCAAAACCTAAAACCAATCTTAAAACCAACCAAACTACTGTGAAGTAAAACCAAACCAAACCAAACCAAAAGCAATCAAGTTAAACATACTAAAATAAGAGCAGAAGAAGCATGAAGTTCTTCTTTAGTCGCCACTTGAGCACAAATAATGAAGCAATCGTCAACGACATCGTCGGCATCGTCAAATTGCTTAAGTTTTGTAAAATCTATAACCACACAGTGTACCTGGATAATACCTATACATATATATGTATATATGTATGTATTTATTATACAAAACTATAGTTACAAGAACAACAATTATAACAAAATCGATTACTTAATTCATTAAACAAAGTTTTGTATTACAAAACAAAAAGCGAGCGACTTGGTTGGCACAAGTATGAAACAAAAGCCCCCCCAAAAGTGATACACAGACACTCATATTATATACTTACCAATACATACATACATCCGTCCACCTATAAGTACATACACTTTGGTGTACTGAATTCTCTTATAGGTTTCATTGTAAAGTAAAAGCTATTGATGTGATTTATACGAATGAGAATTTATCCGCTTAGCGTTGATTGCTTGAATTTCATTTAAGAGGCGATGACGACTACAATTACAACTACAACTACAACAGCCACAATGAGAACAAAGAATTACAACAAATATGTATGAATAAAAGAAAGCAAAAAAAAAAAACTAAAAAATACAACTGCAACTACTGTATAATGTACTACTATAGAATTGTATGTAATGGTGTTAACCAAGAACGTTTGGCTTTGGCAGCATTGGCCAATTCAATGCAAACACACTAACAAGATTCAATCCCAAGTTCCAGCTTTTGACCAAAAAATCCTTTTGATGTAACTAAAGGATGATACATTTAATGAAATTCGAGTTGAATTCAAGTTTGAATTGAAATGAATCCAATTGGAATTAAATGTATAAGTTGCGAGAAGTATGTACATTGGTTTGTTGGTGTGATATAACACAACATGCAATACTCTATTTAAAAAAAAAATGGGGGAACAAAATAATACCAAAGAATTTTACAACATATTGTGTTACCATAATCATAGTCATCATTGACATATTTTGGTAAAATATTACAATCTAAAGAGGCTATTACAATGATTAGTGAGAAGCAGTAAAGGAAATACCAGGGTATCTTCATTTATGAGCGTGAACGATTTGATAATTTCGTTCTTGATCTTGCTCACGTGTGATATGGTAAGTCAGTTATAACGTTATTTATTATTAACTATAGGCCCGTTTCAAATGAACAGGATCTTCTAGTCAATAACAATCATGACATTTTCATGACAACAACTCTTTTTCATTCATAATAGGTAACTCCTCTGTAACGACTTTCCTCTCTACAACGAAGTCAATATGAAGCCAATGCGTTTTTTTTTTAATGTTGTCATATAATTGAACCTCTTCAAACCTCTAATATATACAGTCGACTTTCTCTATAACGAATTTCCTCTCTATAACGAAGTCAATTTGAAGTCACTTCGTTTTTAATGTTGTCAAATTATTGAATCTCTTTTAACCTCTAATACATATATACAGTCAAACTCCTTTATAACAAATTTCCTCTCTATATCGAAGTCAATTAAAAGACACTTCTCGACTGCATACGAGTATATTAATACAGAAAAGTACAATATGACTGGATTACTTATTACTCTTAATTCTAAAAGTAACTACTTACACCTATGGTTTACATCTTATATGGGCTTAAAGAGTATCTTTAAATCAAATAATCTTCAAGTAGTAAGAATTTGTTTGGAATTTACTTAAAATTATTTTAAGTAAACATCAGTTGAATACTAGAGGCGCGCAACAAAAATAGAGGATCCAATCCCCAACAAACTTTATTCAAACACTCTCCAGACTATGCTAGAGTTTTCCTTAATATTTCATCAACATCGGTCTAGAGGCTTCGGAATGCAAAGGCAACAGACATAGTTCAACCTTTAAATATAATATATAGATAATCTTCATAAAGCATGAATCAAAGGAAATTAATTAAAATCAAAATAATTTAATGGAACCAAATATGCTCATAGTTATAATAACTCCACATGAGATGAGTGAGATTTCTAAAAGTTGATAAAGGTGACACTTTTGATTCATTGTCGTTGGTCTAGAAATATTTTATTTATTTATTTATTGTTTTTTTAACACATTAAACACAGAATGTGAAACATTTTTTAAAAGTGTTTATTATGTAATGTTGTTAATACATCAATAAGAAATGACATAGCTTTAGTGAGTGAGGAAGTGATTCTCAAATTTAGGGCTTAAATGTAGCGGATTAGCTCAGTCTTTTCAAGTGCATTTAAAGTTTAAAACAAAGAGCAATTCTATCGGAAAGCCAATGCCATATCATAGTATAAACTTTCATACCAAAACTTCAGTTGAAAGACAAATAAATGAAAGTTTACTTATGCCAAAGACTTAACGAATTTTGTTGTATTCACATATGAACATGTGTTGTCCATTGATTTTATTTCACTTTGTTATTGCAATGCTTAGCTCCTTAACTAACTAAAGACAAAGACAAAGCCAAAGTAATCATCAAAATGTACCACAACTGGAAAAGTTAAGTAAAGAACTATGTACATATACTATATATATATATATATAATATATATATATGGTTATTAAGTGTGTTCTATGACAGGCAGCTGTCTGGCGTTCATGTACTCGTACTTCATGCAACACGTACTAAGCCTCATCTTCTGGTTTTATTCTGGTATAATGTACGCCAACTAAATATGCGTTGTGAATTTTTGATAAACGTGGCGCCTTCATGTGGTAAGTTGAATAAAGTTAGTAGTAGGACAATTCAAGTTTATGTTCTTTTTGTTGCACTAAATATGCGTCGCGATTGCTTTTTGACATAATTTCACTTTAAAACTTGTTACTTTCTTCCTTGTCTTCCTTCCGTTTTTCCGTCCTTCTTTTAATTCAGAGCAAGTCATATAAGATTAAACAAGTATCTCTCTCTCCATTCTTTATTTATCTAACTCTTCGTTTCTTTCGGCTGCTATGGTATTCGAAACACCAAGTTTCACGCAGAGATTTATGCTTTTGTAGTTGGCAACGATGGCGGCACTAAACAGCTTCCGCTATTAAATAAACAGCCACACTGATATACATATCGTATGTATATAAAATATTTTTTATGCATATCCTTCGTGTGTTCATGTATTGTACATACTACGTATATCCATATGAGTTTGTCTATATATATATAACTCATGCATATCTTGCGCTTAATAAATATGTGCCTCTGTCAAGTCAAGTCAAGCTAAGCTAAGCGAAGCCAAGCCAAGCTGAGCCGATTCAAGCCAAGTGAAGCACATTCATATGCTCATGTGTATTCGTATATGGCAAGGACACTGTGCCGTCACCATCACAGCCGATTCTGTTTTTGTTATTTTCTTTTAGCAGCTTTGTTGTCATTGGTGTAGTGTTGTAGTTATAGTAAATATGGCGGCGACAACTTAAAATTTAAATTATGAGCATCTTAAAAAGCCACAACGAAAGGATAATTTTCATAAATATTAGAGTTGTGGCGGCTTTGAGCTTTTTCCCAAAGCCAATGCCAAAACTAAAACTTCGCGTCAGCAGGACTTTAAATACTATACACATGTTTATGTACAACGTATGAGTGTGTGTATCTCGTTGTGTGAGTGTATTTATGGCAACAGGAAGAGAAGAAAACAAGTAAGTAAGTAAGCTGGTTATGGCAAGAAAACATTTGACGACTCTCATGCCAACCTAACCCAGTCAACTCATTCCATTCCATTTCTTTTGTGTTGTTGTGTTATGTTGTGTTGTGATGGGATTCCCCCCTATTTAAAGCCCGCAGCACAAGCAGCAATGATTGCACGAACATAAACACACAATTAAAAATAATATTTTCAACGTGGTGGCAATTAATTAAGCGCCTACATACATGTCCATAAGAGTGAGATACATGCAAGGATACAAGGAGTAGGAGAGAGAATTTTATGTATAGTAAGTATATACCATATAGATATAAGCTAGCAACCACAAGTAAAACAATAAGAACAAGAATAATAACCAAAAGAATAATATAGGAGGAGAGAAGCGAAGCGAAGAGAAGAGAAGAATGAGTATGTACTGTATAAGGATAATAATAAAAGCAACAACAACAATAGTTAAAGCGATTATCTCACGTGCAACATGCGTGTTTTTTTCTCTTTGTTGTTGTTGTTGCTGTTGCCACACTTTATCATCTCCGCCTTTACCCCTATCATCTATTACTTCATATATTTTCTACATTCATTGCTTCCCCAACTTCCGAACTTCCGCTTTAGAGCATGTGTTCTTCATTTTTATGCCTCTAATAAAGTATATGGCATATTAACTGTGATTAAATGTTTGTCATCTATACATACAAACAATATTATAACGCAAAGTCTCCCACGGATCTGTCTGTATGTCTATTTACAATAAACTCAAAAACTACCGAATGGATTTTTATATGGTTTTCACTAATGGATAGGGTGATTTATGGGGAAGGTTAAAAGAAATGCAAAAAACCCAAAGGAACAGCCGAAAAATGTAAATGAAATCAATCATATAATCATATTCTATAATAAAATCAAATAGGTCTTCTTTGTTAAACATTTCATCAGGTCAACCAATCATTGTCTGCTAATTTTTTGAGAAGGAGAGACAGGTCAATAGCTGCCCGGATATCCAGTAAAATAATAAAGTACAGAAATAAATCAATTACAGTATCGAAACAAATATTTCCTACTTCTCTTGAAAATTGATAATTTCTAATGATTCTGACTACAAATTCTATAGAAGAAAGTAGTTCTGACTGATTTTAACCAGCGAATTCTAGGGATCTCAAAAGACTGTTTTCAGTTCTCTGGGTTAACTCAATCTTGTGACCTATCTATTCTTTCAATTACATTTTTTGAAGAAATAAATTTAAAAAGAATGAAATCGGTTACCCATGAAAAACTTGAAGTTCTCACACAAATTGTGAGTCTTATGGTATGTATTAGTATTCTATATAACACAAATTGTGCTTCTCAGAACCAGAAGAATATAAAAGTGTTTAAAGTTGCCATCAAAATGGTCGAAAAGGGGTAGCATTATTCAACCCGTGAATCGGTGAGGCCTCAGCTCTGACCAAGGAGGTAATTGTGTGATTACTACTTCAAGATTGGTAAGTCCAAGGCTATAATTGTTCTTCTAGGAGCAATGTAGTAGGTAACGAAAATAATAGGGAGATCAGGGTCGCAGGCAGCCAGACAACAATCAAGCAAAGAGGTCACTAGTCAGCACAATGAACAACGCAAACGACCAGGAAGACCAACCAACAGATGACACGAATGTCGGGATCGACTGACAATCCTTCCTTTAATAAGTCAGTACTGAAATAAAGCATGACTATTATCTTTAGTTGACTTTTATCAATACTGTGCTTAGCACTATGATGTACACACTTCTGTACTGATGGATACGAAAAACTTTCCTGACTCTCATTCTATAAGCCATTACCTGATTTTACAAATAAGTATTTAGCAGCAGGGTATAAGAGCTTCTAACAGATACAAAATATTTCACATTTTTTTATTTTATTTGTAATTTAATACAATATTCTCCTTCTTTCTCAAGAACTTCCACAGACACATACATTCATACAGAGATATCTAGTAGACACCATATTCTTGACTCCTAACACTTCAACTCACCTCATCTTTAGAGTGCGTTTGACTTCGGCTTAGCTGCGACTTTGCTTCATGAGGCAGCACATAAATTCATGCGAAAATATTTACTACAAAACTTAAGTGCGTTTGTGTGTCTACATAAAAATGACACACATCCCTACATATGGATGTATCTAAGTATGTGTGTATCTATCTACTCTCTCTTAATGTTCTATTTGTTGTTCCTATGACTAACCAATGTATTTGTGTCCCACAAAATCATTTAAGGTGACAATGCCATTTTCTTTAAATATTGTATATACTCCACCATTTTGTTTAAAACAAATGTCGATTTTCATATTAAATTTCATAAGCTTTGTCAGATATATTTTTAAATACAATCACTCATTAATAAACAGAATTTAAATCCTCAAATAACGAGTATGTGAGACTATAAGTATGGATCTGATATAGTAGTTGATGAATCTGTGCAGCAGCGCAATAGCAGCTTAAAGTGACTATTCAGATTCATTATACCCTAAATTCATAGTCTAATTAAAAAAATATGCTGTTCGATAAGAATAAAACCGCATAAACCGCTTTTGAGATCATAGAAAAATAGTAGAAGGAGAGAAATAAAAATATTCAACCAAAAACTGAAAACTGAAATGTGGAGAAAAAAGGGAAAAGAATTGTGAAACAAAGAATGGAACAAACAATGCTCATAAAATATATGAACTTCTCCAACAACGAATTTGTACTTAAGCTGCTTACAAAAGGTAAAATTTCAATTGAAATGAAGTGAAGTGAGCGATGGGTGGTGATGAGTTCTGTGGAGTAGCATAAAACCAGAAAACCAAAATCGTTTGTTAGAAAATATGAATAAAAGTTATAACCGAAACGTTAGTTTGGTAATTTGCCTTAACAAAAAAAAAAAAAAGGAATGCAAGAGTGCCAGAAAGTATAGAACGACAACTTAAGCCTATCACAAATACTAACTCAGTCACTTACTCATTCATTCATTCACAAACACATATTTATGGACACGAACAAAGTTGAAAAGCGTTGAAAGGACTTGAGGCCACTAAAAACTACAAGAGCATACTTTACTGGTGTAAAGCATAAAAGATTTTTCTGATTATTATTATGATTATGATTATTATTGTTGTTACAATATTAAAATATTTAGTTGCAACTAGTAAATCTATTCCTTGTTGTTTTTTATTATTGTTATTGTGTGTCCACCCAATGTTATTGTTGTTGCTACAATATTATTCTACTATATAAGTTTTGTCGTCATTGTGCAACGATGCCAAAAATTCAATGAACTTGTTGACAAAACTTTTCGCCTAACCATGGACTATACAAATATTAGAATCTGTAGGTATATTATACATAGATCTGCTCTGTTTTCAACTTTTAGGATAAATGTATCCTACCGCACTTCAAAATTATGCTATGCGGTAGCAACTTTTCGACCAACAACAGAGACAGTAAAGACTGAAATGTTTCAATGGTAAAGAAAATTTATGTATTTCCAAATTTAAGCATAAAATTTGTTAAATTCATTCTCAATGTTCGTTCTTGTTGTAAAAAGTAACCACATTTGCACACCCACACCCACACACATCCACACACATATTTATACAATAAGTAAGTAAATATTTTGTCCTGTGTTGATAACCTATGCAGGTCCTCGAGCACACAAATCACATAAATTCCAATTGAGTGCATATTGCTTTGACTTGAAATATGAATTTTTATGTCTATGTGTATATATGTGTGTGTATGTGTGTGTGTGTGTGTGTGTGTGTGTTTATAAGATTATCATCATATAATGTACATAGTATAGTATGTTTGAATATGTGGTTTGTTTAACAAGATCTAAGAGTCCTCCAAGAAGAAGCAATGACACCAAGAGAATACCGAACAACTACATAAATTAGATGAAATCAGTTCAAGGTAAAGAAAATTTATAAAGACTAGGGTCTTTCTAAATTTAACAGTAGATGTTGATGTTTATGCTAGAAGATTATATTGTAAATTCTTTTAATTTCATTTGCTAATTGAACTTCAGAAATTCCAGAACAAGGCTCTCATAAGAATCAGGGGCTCCTCTTGATTTGTCAGTCATACCACGGTACATAGAGACCTTACGATAATGGATCATTGATCAATATATCCCAGCAGTCATTACTTCACAAAGCTTCAGACACATTGCAACCCACTGGTGTTCACCCTTACCCACCGCTCAACAAGGTGTAGACTGAAAAGACTGCATCCACATGATCTTTCCCTAAGAAGGCTGTAACAGCCTTCATCTACATCTCAGTATACTTTTATATCATTAAATTGTGTAAAGCGGTTCACTACGCTAAACATTAAGGAATAAAATTTAAGTTATAAAAAAAGCTAATTGAATTGAATGGTGGCTATATACTATATATCTTCCATTTCTCATCTTATCAATGATTAAATCATAGAGCGGAAAACCAATACTTTCGATAAAAAAATAAGAAATCTTGTTAGGCGACACAATGTGCTGACGTCAGTCTTCTGGGTTATTTCAACCTTATAGAAAATAGTCTTATTTCCTTATCCTATCCTTGTACTTACATGACGTTAATTTATATACCCTCAGAATATTAGTTGCAGCCACTTTAATCTGTTGACAAGAAGACTTAGCCATCATATAAATCAAAACGTAATATGTGAACTATTAAAGTTCCTCTGTTCAAATTATCCATAAAGGAGTCAAGAGTCTTTAAAGTAAAACAACAAACTCTAGACTTCATGAAAAAAGTAGTACAAGCTTTTCAGCTTTTTTTGTTTAAATTTCCCATCCTCATAATCTCTCTCCTTTGTCTTGTTGGCATTCTGTTTTTGGTTTTGACGCATGCCAACAGTGCGTATGATTAATATGTGAAACCTTTTCTTTTTTCGCTTTAAATCGTTTTTTATATTATTCATCCAAAAAAAAAAACGAAAGAAATTTAATTTCCTACACCACAAGTTACTCAACTCAACTCACTCACTCCCTGAGCTTGAACTTCCTAGCCTACTTTGGTATTTTGCTTATCATCAATTCTTTCAATGCTTTCAACGCTTTCGAGAGAAGAATCCCAACAGCAAATTTTGTTCCCAAAACTTTGAATAAAGAAAATAAACGAATGAGTGTAAAAGAAAACCAGAAAGATAGATAGAATTAGAGTAAATATATGTAAGTATGTACAATATATCGAAAGAAGTAAATGCGCAAATTTACGCAATTCATCAATTAACCAATTTCGCTAATGACTAAACCAACAACAACCAACCAACTTAATGTTGAACATTGAATGGCAATGGTTTATACAAAAACGACTCTCAAAACCCAACAAGTTGCGCTTAGCAAGCAATAAAGAAAAATCACTCAAGTTCTGCCACAAAACACAAAAAAAATGAAAATCAAAAGCGAAAGCGAAAAACTTTCAAGGCAAAATCTCAAGGAGAAAAGAAGGAAAACATCATATAAAAGTAAAAAATCAACTCATCTCATCTCCTTCAATGCTTCAGTTACTTTTGACTTAACTTTTTGTTCACTTGTTAAGTTCAGTTCAGACATAAAAAGCTTGATTCTTGAATACTCGTATATGTTCGTACCCAAGTATCTTTTAACTTTCTTCTTTTTTTTTCAAGTTTAAATGCTGCCGGCGTAAAAACTTTCGCTTTAATTTGAAAAATTAATACAATTTGGTGCCATTGATTAAGTGGCTTTTGGCGCGAAACGCGGCCTAAAGGCGGTGGAAAGACAGACACTAAC
Organism: Amiota mariae; assembly: GCA_035041805.1. Taxonomy (NCBI): domain Eukaryota; kingdom Metazoa; phylum Arthropoda; class Insecta; order Diptera; family Drosophilidae; genus Amiota; species Amiota mariae. The sequence goes on along the minus strand of JAWNKV010000338.1, from coordinate 585,732 downwards.
AGAGGAAGGAGGAGAATTAACTTGGTGGCAACATAAACGAAGGCATTCAATGTGTTTCATTGAATGAGTGTCGAAGCAATCAAAGTTTTTAAACATCATTTGGCTCAGCATCATTTCCTTGTTTAATTTGTCGTAAGTAACTAAGTAAGTAAGTCAGTAAGTAAATGAATGAGTATGTAAGGAAATCAGTCGTCATACTCGTACAAAACAGACAATCAAACTGAGTCAGTTGTCCTCCTTAATCTGTTAAACGAACTTGAAAAACTTTTCATGATATCCCAAAAAAAAAAATAAAAGGAAAAAGGAAAACAAAACAAAACAAAACAGAACAGAACAGAAGTTCATTGGACTTACTAAATAAGAAAATAAAATAGAATTTTATAATTTATTATTTCATTTATAAACAAAATGACTATTGTCTGTTTTATACTATTATTTATAATGGAATTTAAAAAGAGTTGCCCTCCAAAATTACCATCACACAAATATGTAGTACTATAAATTCTTCAGGTATACAATTTTAATATCAAATTCATAGAGGCAGCAAAGCAAAATAAATATCAATTTTTACTTAAAGGCACAAAACACTCAAACTAAATGAGTATCTATCTCTCTACAATCTATCATTCCTCTAATGCCACCCCAAGCTTTCTCTCTGACTATCACCATTTCTATTGTATTGTATTGTATTGTATTGTATTTTGATGATATCAAATGAAACTATTCTATTGAAATAATGCTCAATGAAACTATGTACAACTGTGTCCATAACTTCAAACCCAACACCACCAGGACACAACTGTGTTCTGTGCTCTCTTTGAAAAAGATTTATCGTTGTGATTTATTTTCACGTTTGTAGTAGTATATTGTATTCACCCTCACCCTCACCCCACCCATCATCATTTACCCATTCCAATAAAAATGCTGCTCTCATAGCTTATTTATTTATTCATTTTCTAATTTATTGATGTTTGTCTGACCCAAAAGGCATTTGTATAGCCTCGAGCTAAATATGTATGTATATCTGGTTCCCTACTCATTCAATATAATTTTTTGTATTTCCTTTTTGTTCTCCTCATTGACAACAAACGCTCAAAGCGGCGGCTTTTACTTTTACTTTGCCTTTGCTTTTGCTGTGCTGTGCTGTGCTGTGCTGTGCTTTGCTTTGCCTTGCCTTTTTTCCAATCAAAAACGCTGATTAACACACAGAAGAAGAATATATCCTCCAAAGAAATTGAATTGAAGTTGGGATATATCAAGAGAAAAATCTTTTTCTTTCTGATTCTTCAAACAAACATTCAATTGATACGCTCGATTTTTCTTTTAAGCTCCGCTTTGAATTATGGTTTTAAGATTTTCTTCTTTTATAATAATTTTTATAATGGAATTCTTTGCTTCGCTTTTTTCGTTCATTCGTTCGTTCGTTCGTTAGTAGTATTATAGTTTCTTCCCTAGTCTATGATTTGACTGACTTAGTGAGCAAAGAGTACCAGTACAAGTACCACATGCCTTTTGTGCCTGCTGCAAAATCTTATTGGTGCTGGCAGGCATAACAGGCAAGGGATCCTCTGGATTCACCCACCCACTCACTCACTCCTCAGTCAGTTATTCGCTCGCTTGGTCTTTTCAGCATCAATTTGACTTTGCTTCTATTACTTGTGCCGCGGTGCTGTTGGTTTATTTTCTATATAGCATTTTTTTCCCCTCTGACGTTATGCGTTCAAATCTGCCTTGACGACAACACTGCAGATGATGACGACGATGATTATGATAGCCTGTTTTTAAGATTTTCTTTTTTCTAATTTCTTTTACTTTCTTTTTTATTTTTATTTTTTTGTTAAGAGCCTGCAGTCAAGCATGAAATTTGAAAAGAATCCAGCAAAAGACGCGAGCAAAGGAAAAGAAAAATTGCGTTGCAGGAGTATAAAAAATGAACTGACTTCACTGAGTTGAAGCAGAAAATAAAAATTATAAAAAATGGAGAATTAAGAAATAAAAATAAAAATAAAAATAAAAATAAAAATAAAAATAAAAATAAAAATGGTAAAGAAAAGCCAAGAATGAAAATAACAAAAGCTAATTATTTCTCACACCCTTTTGTTTGTTTGTTTGTTTGTTATTTTTTCCTCAATTCATGTTTACGGGTGTTTATTTTTTTTTTTTTTTTTTTTGTATTTTTTTCTGTAGATAAAAATTATTTTTATTCTTATAAAGAAAATCACGTATACCCTTCTTTATTGATTTAATGGAGCTAAAGACACCGGAATAGAATGGAATAAGGATTAGTAAGGAAATACTAATTAAGTTGAATCAGAGAACAATTAATGATAAACCTGGTAAAACGTATAGTTGGTAGAGACAACTGAGTTCATGTTATAGATGTTTGGGAAAACTAAAGTTCAAAGTTCAAAAGTGTGATATGCCTAAATTCATAAAAATTATAGTCTATGATCTATGCGCCCACTCAGGCTCAGGGGGCAATGGAAAGATCATTGTTGGAAATAACCAAAGGAGACTGAATATAAAATACAAGTTTTGTTCCAAAAGTTACCGGACTTTTTTTAATAGATACGTGTCTACCTTTGGCGGAAACTGCTGTGCCCTCTGGTGTCAACGTTTCGCATCTTCTAGTTTTTCTTGCTACTTGCTTTCTCATTGATGATCAAGCTTAACGAGACGCGTGTAAACAAATCAAATATCTAAAAATATAAGTATATAGCTCGATGTTAAAGAAACATAGAAAATAATGGCATGTGTCAGTATTTGTTCAAAATTTGTAGCCGCGTCATTTACGAACATTCTGACATGTCGAGAGCATCATTTTGTTGACATACGCAAACGTTATATCGATTGGAGTTTTCGTTTTTATGTTACAATAGCTGACCCGGAGCGCTTTACTTTCCGGCAAAATTTCATCAAAATAGGGTTTGCGCAAGAATGATATAAACAAAGATGTTTATTTTTTTTTTTTGTGTCTCACAATTCAAAAACAGATGTTTCACAATGACTATTTGATCGATTCTAATATATGTCTTCTCTAGGCATTATACGAAAAATTACATCCACCAATACCGACCGATTCTGTGAGTTGACTTTGATGAAATATTCATCCAAACTATTGTACCTGGTGATGAAACGTGGTATTTTCCTGAAAATAAGCATCAAAGTGACGAATGGAAGCTTCCAGAGAAGATGAGACCACAAAAAAGGCGCTTGGGAAAGACGAGAGTGAAGGTAATGTTGGTGTGTGTCTTCGATTACAAAGGAATTATCCACAAAAATTCATTCTGTATTGCACTACAATCAATGGCGAAGTATATTTAGAAAGGTTTGCGGCAAAGGACTTTGAGTGTGCGACCGTCATATCGCAAAGACGGGAGCTGGTCACTTTTCCAAGCGTCCTTAAAGATTATCTTAAATCCAATTAACCTAAAAAAAACACTACCATCCTACAGTAGAAAAAACATAATAATCTTAGTAAAGAAGAAAATATTTTTTCAAATACAATTTTATATAATTTTTTTCCTTATATGATTCCCTAAGTTCAATTTCCCTTCACTTTATTCAATGAGTACATAATTTCCCAAACTTTAAGGATGCGATTTGTTCAATAATTTATGTCAATACTAAAGTAAGCAGGAATAGTAGTAGTAAGAATAATCATAAATGTTACTATGCAGTCTGACAAGGCGCAATCTTCTTTACTTCACCATCTCTGTGGTATTTCTTCATTTATTCATAAATAATCCAAACATACTTTGCCATCCATGAAAATTCCTTTTTAGGTCTGTAAAGCTCTCACGTTTGGCTATGTCAATCTCAATGAGACCTAACAACCATCACTACCATTTTTCTTCTTAACTTGGTTTGTTTATTTTATCATTCCATTTTCTTTTCGACTTCTTTTAACCTTTTCCCTTTTGTACAACAAGTTACTCACTCACTCACTCACTCACTTACTTAGTAGTAGTTGCCATTGTTTGTTTTGTGTTTGCATTTTTTCCACGCCATTTTCCTGAGATTTTTTATTATCCTTCTTCAATTTAGCGTTTTGTTTTTGTTTTCCTTAGCATGTGTATTTCACTTGAAATTCAGTTAGAGGTTTTCCATGCTTGCATTTTAATGAGAGTTGAGTTGAATCAGGTGCAGAGTGCGAGTGCGAATGCGAATGCAACGCAACTTCACTGCCTCGATGTTTTTTCTCTCGTCTATCCAAGTAAGTATTTGTCTGGCTTTATCATTGTACAATATTTTGTTTGTCCGCCTGTCTGTCCATTAGCGAATATGTCGCTATAGTTCAGCTGCCGGTGCTTATCCTTTCTTTTTATCTATCTGACTCTATATATTCTTTCTGTCTATCTAACTGAACTTTGTCACTCCTACAACTGACTTGCCACTGAACAAGTTGTTTGTCTAGTCTACTAACAATTTCTTTTCTAATTCTTCTTGTCGTTGATGTTCCTTTTTTTTTTTTTTTTTTGTTTCTTTTTGTTAGTTTGTATCTGTGTTTTGATGTTGATTTGTTTGCTTATTTTGCTTGTGTGTACATGCACATGAAGCAATCATTATTACACAATCTCAGTTTCCACTTGTTGCCCTGTTCAACCTGATTTCAAAAAGGATCAGCAACGAAAGAACATTTCATTCGTCGCCAAACCAGACCCGCAACTTATTAATGTAAAATAAATATATGCCACACCTCAGTCACTTAATTATAATGCAAAAGCTACGAACGAATGAACAGAGTCAAAATGAGAATATGGTGTTCAAATATTAAATCACCACAAATGCACAAAACTATTGAAACTTCACTCAATTGTGACGCGACGAACTCCAATAAGCGAAGTACTGAATGAGGTGAAGCAATGCAGAGAGTCCTTCAAGTTGAGATTTGTTCATTCGTTCGTTTCCTCTTTTGGTCGTTTGGCTAAAATTCATTTCTGATTGTGCCAATTATGCAGAAATTCGCGCCAAGCATGAACTTTTTCAACTTTTCCAAATAATCATAACTACAACCACAAAAAAAAATAACTAACTAAAAGGAATAGTAATGGAAAAATCCATAACGCCTACGGTGAAAATGCATTTTTAAGCAGAAATATAAATGCACTAAAATAGTGTGGATGGCGAGAAATTAAGATGAAATTGAGACGAAGTGAGAATGATTAGGGGAGAATAAGAATGGCATAGAGAAATATGATAGAAACTTTTTTAGTAGTGGAGAAAAGTGATAAAAAGCACAAGAGAAAAGAATTAAAGTTTCGAATAGAATTTGTTAGTAGAAAATGGTGTGGGAAAGAAGAAAATTATTGGTAGAGACTAAATAAGATGAGATTAGAAAAAAAAGGAAAAAAAGGAATTGTAATTAAAAGTAATGAACAAAATATTACGAAAAATAGGAAAGGAAAAAATTTCAAAATATTGATTGATCGTGAAAAAAGTTCTTAATATGGAAAAGTATGGAAAAGACATTTATTTAGAACTACAAGTAAAAATAAATCAACAAATTATAACTTAGTTCGACTTACGATCAATAATGACAAAGGCCTTCAGTTCATTTACATTATTGTTTAGTAGGTGCAAGATAAAGATATACGTAAGAAAGAAATATTAACGAGAAAATAAAATCAGAGAGGACATAATGCAAACCACGACTTAAGACTGTGGTGTGTAAATCACCATATCCAATTTATACCATACTAGATACCCGGGCAGACGTCTTGCCTTTGGATACTGATTGGTTGACCTGATGAAACGTTTGGCAAAGATGACTTGATTAATTTCAAAATACTTATATCTAAGCCTTATATGAAATTCATTTCAACTTCACTCTTTTCTATGTATTTTGCATTTTTCGTGTGTTTCTTTGTAGTTTTTCGAATTTTCCTAAACTTTCCTCATGAAACACATTGGTGAAAACCGTATGAACATTCGTTCGGTAGTTTTTAAGTTTATCGCGTTCAGACAGACAAATGGTAGATGGGGAACTTTGTTTTTTTGTATTATGGGGAAATCTTCTTAGTATACAACATTGATAAGTATTTTTACAAAATTTTAGCTGATCATATCAAAAATTGAGAGACTAGTTAACATAGAATGGGCGAGCTCCTAAGCAAGCAGCGGGATGGATATAGATGCTTGAGAAAGTTTCTTAGGAAACTGATCAGACGTGCCATAGAGTCGCTGACGGTGAAAGAGTCTACAAGAAGAAACATGAATGAAACATGCGGCGTTTCAAGTGAAGAAACAACATCACAGCGGTTCCGTTGCTTGGTACAAGCGTGGTCGACAAGGTAGAAGAAGCAAAGAAGACTGCCCAAATTAATGCAGCGCCAGTCACGACTTTATTTTAGTCAAATCCAGGTATCACACCTGAGAAGACCCCTCTCAGTACAACGTCGTTCACCGGTAAGGCACATAAGGGGGTTTGTAAGCGGAGGATCAACCAACCGGCACCCAAAAAGGTAGCACCAGCTACTGGTTTGTCAACCGTAGCTTACCGTAAGATATAGTCGGAAGGCAAGCAAAGCAGCTCTGTCAAGAAACATTCCGTAAATGTATCGGTGAATAAGCCGATCCAACGACCAGAGAAACTTCTGGTTGGCTTGAATTCCCATCCTGAGCTTTAGGCAGTAATTATCGACCCCAAGTTGGATAGCCCTAAGACAGAAAATAAAAAGAAAACAAATTTTTGATAACAATAGCAATTGAAGGAAAGAGAAAGTATTGCCGCTTCTTTAAACTATTAAGCCGATTGAACATAGAAATAGTATGAACTAATAAGCAAATAGATCACCATTATTCATAATAAAAACTGAAACTAAGATTGAATAAATTATATATGTAAGTATTTCTTAAATCATTTAAAATCAATTGAGTCTTAATTATTGATCCCCAATTAAACAGATTAAAGTTTTAAAAAAGGATTAAGTAAATTTGTTTCTGTCTTACCCAAAATGAAAGCTTCGTTGCTGCAAATAAGAAAAAGGGAAAACATAATAGAGAATTAATTAATTAAATAATTTATTGTAATTAATGCAAATTTTAGTGAAGACTTAACTTTTAATAACAAAATGTGTAATACTTAGTCAATCTACTTTTGATTTTAACTTACACTGCCTACATAGTACATTCAAAAGATTCAAAGTTATGATGAAATTTCATGAAAACAATATGAACAATCAAATACCAGAGACAACTTACTAAAATAACAATAATAATAATAACAACAACAACAACAACAACAACAGCATTAGTTATAATAAACAAAAACCAAACACAATGATTAATCAGATTTATTATGTCACTTTTATAGAGTTCAACTAAGTTGAATCGTTTCATTTCGTATTGTATAGAGTGGGTAGACTGTAGTACAACTAGTAGTAGGGGAGAAAATGAAGTGAAGTGATGTTGAGTTAGTCGAACCGAGACAAGGCAAGTAGTAGATTGCATGCGTGCTAAAAGTGTCAAAGAGAATATTTAGAAAAGTTTATGAGTTTATAAAGCAAGTAAGCAAGCAAGCATCCAAGCATCCAAGCACCCCAGCCAACAAATCTAGTAAAATAAGCCAAGACCGGGAGTAGTAGGATAAAAAGGACAAAGGAAAGCAATGAAGAAGTCAAAGCAGGCACGAAGGCAAATATAAATCGAAAGATATACCATACATACATATAAGAGTTTGCATGTGTATATATTTTGCAAGTTTATGGCAAAGGACTTAAACTGACCATAAAACACAAATAGAAACTCACACAAGCATACAAACAAACAAACAAACAAACAAACGAACACTAGTGCATACTAACACAAGCATCAGAGCCCAGATAAAGTTGAACGCCCGCCATCGTACCCTTAAAGTAGACTATTACAAATATTGAAGAAGGGCTAGTAAATGGGCAAAGTAAGAGGAATTATAAGTAGCAATTCAAGTGGGTGTAGGTATGCCTATGTATAAATACATGATTTGTATCTGTGTATGTGTATCTGCATCTTTGTAAAGAGAAACTAGCAAAGAAATCTGAGAAGAAATAGAAATCATTTTTTTAGTCTTTTGGATTTTTGTTTTTGAGGTGGAAGAAGGAAGGAGGAAAGAGGAAAGAGGAAAGACCAAAAGACTTCAATAAGCGTGAGCATGAAAAAACATTGGCGCTTACAAGTTTGCCAAACATAAATCCCACACTCACCAATATATAGTACACAGACGCAGACACAGATACACATAGAAACAGATATTCACACATATAGACACATGAAATCGTTACGACATTCTGACAGCATATTAAGACAGATTTTTGTCCTTTAGGCTGTTGGGCAGCATATTTAGGCGAATATTTATTGCCTCTTTTGTGGGACTGGTGCACCTACACTTAAAAGTAAAAACAGAGAGTAAGAAAGGGACAAAAAGAAAAGAAAAGGAAAGGAAAAGGAAAGGAAAGAAAAGAAATTGAATGAAATTAATAGAGGCAGAGAGGCAGAAAGTGAAAAGGATATAAGATGAGTCAAAAAGCATAAGAGCAAAACACAGATGCAAACACACAAACACACACACACACACACACACACACACAGTTGCACACATTTAAACATGCCAACATTGTTATTTTTGTTGATGTTCTTGTTTTTGATGTTTTTGTCCATCTTGTTGTTGTTGCTTTGCTACTTGGGTCACTTGAACTTATCCGCTCGAACAACGGAAATATTCAACATAGTTGCCATACTTCAACTGGCAAGTGTTCAACTATCAAATGTGATCCTCCGACTCTTCGTTTGTCCTTCCTTCCTTCCTTCGTTCCTTCCTAAGTTTCATGTTTCCCACTTCTTTCAAATATCTCTTCCCTTCCCTTTCTCTTCTTCTTCGATTTTGTTTTATGTTTTTTTATGATGTTGTCGCCAAATGCTCGTTGTCAATAAAAGGATTGCTATTTCTTGCTTGCCATAACGGAAATGAAGGATTTTCTTATTGGTAGCAAGCAAACTGGAACTGGATATAAAATCATCATCATCAGCATTATTATCTCCATGCAGCAACATCATTATGATCATCATCAGCATCATTATGATCATCATCAGCATCATTATGATCATCATTTTTATTATTATCATTCATTGTAGCAGTATGAGTAATGTCCTGACTTTGGAATTGTTATGGTTGAATGCGTTTTGTTTTGCCACTTGGAATTGTGTTGCATAAACGAACGTCGAACGTTGTTAAGTGTCATTAAATCTATGTATGTGTGTGAGTTGTCGTGTGTATCTATGTGTGTGTGTGTGTGTGTGTGTTGTATTTGACGTTATTTCATCATTTCAACAAAAAGAAAGAATTACTCGTAAACAAACAAACGAAAAACATTCTGCGGTCATCCGCACTCAAATACAAATACAAACAAAACAAAACTCAGATACTCGAATAAACATATGTAGTATGTACGTAGTAGTTCGAGATACTTGCACTCGACTACTAGTATACAATGAGCGAAATGAAACGAAACGCGACACACTCGACAGATGAGTAACATAATAAATTTGCGCAAACCGCCAACAATAACAACAACAAGAAAATGTTGCATCAACAAAAGCAGCAACATCAAAAACATGAGTACCAACAACAAGGCAACCAAACTACAATGAAAATGACACCAAAATGATGTTGTTGTTATTGGTGTTGGTGTTGGTATATAAAGGTCTTTAATATTTGTTGTTGTTATTAGTGTTAATATTCTTGCTGTTATTTCTGTTTCTGTTGTTGTTGTTGTTGTTGTTGTTGTTCATATCATTGTGACTCTTGTTGCTGTTATTGTTGTTGTTGATGTTGGTGTTGGTGATATTGAAGTTGTTTGCTAGACTCTTTTCCAATTTGTTTTTGCAACGACGCTTGTAAACAAAATCCACCGGAATACTCAATGGGGTCATTTTCTCTATATGTTGTTGTCATTATTATTGTTGTTTTTGGTAGTATCATTGTCGGAGTTGTTGCTGTTATGGTTGACAAGCGTGTTAAAGTCAACGTCATGGTGAGCAAAAGAGTGAACGAGTGAAAATTGAAGTTTTGTTTGGTCAACACAAAAAAAAAAAAATAATAAGAACCACTAAATGATAACAATGGTGATGGTAAAGGAGAAACAAAGAAGTGAAAATGGATAAAATGTGAGTTCCACCTACTATAACCATGGCTTGGTGTGGCAATTGTATTTATGTTACTGCAATATTGGTCGTGCCGTTGTTATTGTTGTCGATGGTTATATTGTTGGTTTACAAATAGGAGAATTTTCCATTTTTGTGTTTTTTAATTTCTTCAACGGAAGTTGATTGTTACAAAAAAATGAGTTTATATTCACCAATAACGTTGCCAAAAATACCAAAGAATATGAACGCAAACTTAAAAACATAAATGCTTGATAGACACATAGACACACATAATCACATGCAAATGTGTACTGGGAAATATCCTATAGCTTAACAACCAACGACAAGGTACTTTAGTTTGGTTATAGTGGTTGCCTGATCCATTATATTTCAAACTAATAACCTTAATTGCTTTGCTTTTACTCTGGCTTTGATCTTTATAAGTGGCCCAGAAATATTGATGAATGTTGCAACTTAGAAAAACTTTGGAGAAATCAGAAAAAGAGACACTACATCTTATATGGAAATGTTAAAAGTTTCATCAAAGCGCATCGAATAATGAAAATGGACACTTTAAAAGTGCAGCAGAAAATTGTAGATGCCAAGGCATTCATAAACAAAGCAATAGGCAGACCAAGATCAAGATGTATCGACAAAATAGAAGGTGACATGAGAAAGCTGAAGATTAAAAATTGAAGAGGGATATCAACTAATCGGGTCCCCCGCATGCAAAAGCTTACAAGGAGCTGTAGCGCCAATGATGATGATGTTGACAAGCGAAGTAAGTTAAATAAGAAACCCCTTGGTCGTGTGGTTGAAACTATTATTGAATGCAATGATGGCGTAGCTCGTATGGCAAACATTTGTACCAGCACGGAAAACATCAAACGACCCGTAAACTTTTATCTATGGAAGATGTTGGAAGCCGTAATTCTTCAACGGGGGGAGGATATTAAGAGAAGTCATTTATCTAGCAGCTCTGCAATTCACTCTTAATCAAAATAATATTGAGTAGAGTAATATCAGATCATATTGCATTGTTTCAAATTTGCCTATTTTTATGTTCAAGAAAGATCTGTAGATTTTTTTAAAGTCATTCGTTAATAATTTGTTACACCATTATGCACTTCGGCGTTTTTCATTTCTATCGCTTCATTTTCGTTTCGGTTTGATAGTTTAAAAGTGGATAGCTAATACTCTTGCTTTACCCAAAACCCCATATGGTAATTTTGGATATCTAATTACACCATAATCTTCAAGTAGGTGTTAGCAATAATACAACACATAATTTTTTTCATGTAAAAATGTTGAGGTTTGAGCCGAATTAAGTGTCATTTGCAGGAAATGTGGAGTTACTATATTAACCCTTATGTGAACACTAGTTTAGGGTATCCTTATTCCGGACACTATGGTCTGACTAGACCGCATGCATTTATATGGGAAATTAGAGGTAATTATTTAGTGTTATGTTTATTTTATGTGCTTCCACCAACACACTCAAAAATAGTCCATTGAGGTTAACCTTTAATCTCATGGATGTAGTCTTATTCTTTCTACTTTTGAAACCAGCTGACCAGACCATGGTGTCCATTTAAGGGTTAAATCGAAGAAATCTCCAGCTGATGGACATCGATTAATGTGTGAAACATATGTCGAAAATGCTTCATCAATAAAAACATGTTGGTAGCGGTTTCAGCATGGCATGAAGACACTAAGTTTGAGACGTTATTGGACCAAGATTCATGCTAGCTGAAACCTTGTAAATGACTCATCAAGCAATTTCAAACCGTCTCATGACTTTTTATACCAGTTTTGTTTAATTATTTGATCGCCAATTTCCTCAGTTTGATTCAAAATGAATACAATGTTTTGTAAAATTTATTTTCAACATATAAGAGTTTGAAAAATGTGCCTATACTAAAATTATCCAAATGTGGAGGCTATCAGATATATAAAGTTTCACTGTATTCTCATACTTATAAATAATACTGGGTATGTTATCATTATAGTGCATTGAGTGTGTTCGGTCTACGTTCCTTTTGTTTTCAATTTTTCCTCATTTTTATTTATTTTTTTGTTGAACATGAAGTACTCAACTACGAAACATCATAGATACTCATTGCAATAACAACAACATGCATGCATTCACATACATAATAGCAATCTAAACACACACACACTCAAATAGATAACAACAAAATTTTTACACTAAAAATTGAAAAAGAAAATATAAACGAATGCAAAAAATGTTTTTCGTTTTACTTTGAACAATTTTGTTGTTGTTGTTAAACTCTTGACTTGTTTCATGTTGGAATATATATGCCTATTGTTGTTATTGTTGTTGTTATTGTTGTTTAAGGCCATTTCATTAATGAATTCCACTTTTATAAACTGTGTTAATAAAGAACTAACGAACGGAAGGACCGGCGGACGGACATTCGTTTGTTTGGTAAGAAGTGATTGAGTTTGATTGGCTAAACACAATTTGAATTTTCAGATTTTTGCATTAGTAAAGTAAATTTTGTACATTTTTTGTTTCAACTACTACAATATTTTAGATTTATTTTTGTTGCTATTGTTCGAAAGAGTAAAAAAGAATTTCCTTTTATTTTTTGAAATTTCCTTATACATATTACGTATACGCAGCAATGTATGTTGCAAGATACTTTCAAGCAAAACTCAACATATTTCTGCACTTTAGTGAAATATTCTTTTGTTTTGTTTGTGGTTTGTTTAGAAAACTTGAATTGCTAGCCCTCAAAAACCCCAAAAAGAAACTCAGTTGACCCAGTTGAGATGCAAAAAAAAAAAACTTAATAATATGAAATAAGAATTCATTTTAAATATTAAAAGCAACATTTCTAATTAAGCAACATTGAATAAACATGAAATTTAATGGCAAATAAGCAAAAAAATATATGTTTTTTATTTATTTTTTTATTAACAAAAACTTTTTTGCCTTTGTACTACAATATAATGAGAGCTCAAAGATACAATGCAATCCAATAGTAACAGTGAGTCAGTTGCTGCTGTTGTTGGTCTAACTAAACATTTACATTTCATTAAAACTACAGCAACGACAGCTACAAGATGAGAGAAGAGAATACAAACAAAAACACATGTAGTACTACTACTATGTAATAGTATAGCCAACAAATACTTGATGAACTAACCAAACATACTGCATACTTTATGGGTTGTTCAGTTGGAAAAATAATGGAGAAAGGTACCTTCTATTATAATAAAGGTGTGTGAAAGGTGTTCATCATCATCATCAACGCTATTAGTGTTGCCTGTTTATATGAGTGTCAGGCAACATGTCGTCGTCGTCATCGTCGCTTCAACTGCAAACGGTGCAATACACTTCACCTAGGAAAACAACACCAAGTAGCTAGTTCTGCTGGATTCTTGTATTTTATAAAACAGACACATACTTATGAGCAGCAAAAAAAATCAAAAAAGTATGAGAGAAACTCGACATTCTTCACTCAACATAAGCATTTTTATGATATGCAACTACTACAGCAATTCATACAGTGATGTGTTGTTGTTATTGTTGTCGTTGTTGCCACTTGTGTGCAAAATATTTTTATTTTTTTCGTCACTAAGATACTTTTTTTTGCTTTTGTTTTGTGTATCTTTTTCTTTATTCTTTGCAATGAAAAAGTTCGTCAGAGTACTTAGAGTCCAACCAGCAATAGCAGAGGCAACACTAAACGAAATCGTCATCATCACTGTATTTGTCCTTACTGAATATTTCAAAAATAAATAGTATGTGTGTGTGTGTGTGTGTTCAAAAGTGCCACTCATGCAAATTGTAACAAAAACAACAAGTAGATACAACAACACAACACAGTTGTATCTTAGACAACAATATTTAACAACAAATGCAGCTGCAGCAAAAGCTTCTTTACTTTGTGTGAATGAATCTTTTTATAATTGTGTAGATTTTTCTGTATGTATATTTGTGTGTGTGTGTGTGTGTGTGTGTTAAAAGTACTAGACAAATACGTGTTGCACAAAATGTAACAAGCAACAACTGCAACATGACCAAAGTGCAAGTCCAACAAAAGGTTGTGCAAAAGAATTGTCTACCTTCTTTGTTATTTGTGTGTTGTTATGAATATGAATAGTTGAAAAGGACACTGAAGATGACGATGACGATGACGAAGACGATGATGTTGTTGTTGTTGATTGTGACTTAGTCCAATGTGGATTTTAAGTACAATAAGTTAAGACAGACAATATCACACCACTAAATGTGTATGTGTGTGTCCCATAAATAGCATAAAGTCATAATGAGTTCGCTTTGTTTAAAAAACAATTAAAGTTCTTTCTAAGAACTTTGAAACAAAAGAAATCATATAAATAAATAAAAATGTTAGGGGAATCATAAGAATATCCAACAGTCTATTGTATCATTTTCTAAGTATTCTTTCTTTCTTTCTTTCTTAATAAGTATTTCACTACAACATAAACTTATTTGTTTATAAAAATATACAAAATGAAAAATAAACTCAATTTAATTAATGAAAATAATAAGTAAAATTAAATAAATGATTATCAATTGGTAAAATGTGCAAAGAAACCAAAAAAATACAAAATAAACATTCATTAAATTATAAACAAAATCAAGTTTCTTTTATTTTTTCAACAACAATATTTCAAAGCAAATTTTAGAGTCAAAACTAGTTGGATTTTCCATGAAATTATAATAAATTTCTGATGAAATTCAATTATGTCCGGATATCTTGCTAGAAAAAGATCATTAGTATTTTAAAATCTTGGCTGTATGCCCATTTACCATTTATTTACCAAAACTAAAACAAAAATATTATAAATATAAAATTAGGAAAATATTTTTAATATCAATTAAATTGGCTTTATTGGAAATATAATTTTATGACATTAATGTTTAAATATGATTTCGGCACAAGGCGCAATCTGGAAGTCCAATTTTCAGACACTTTAAAGGTCCAAGGGAACTTCTTACATGTAGAAAGTCTTGGTGGTCTAAAAAATGTATATTTCCTTAGATCAGATGCTGTAAAAAGTAGAGTGTGTCCGGTAGGGATTGGTGTTTATTATCCATGCCTGCTATAATAATAAAGCTTGTCATCACCTATATGGTGCTCCGTGATATGTAAGAAACACAACACTTTACCAAGACCTGAAGACATCAACAGTGTTAGATGAAATAAACTTCCACAGCATCAACAGCATCTTGATCATCCAAACCCACTGATAGCCCTACTTTCTTTCAATCAATTATACTGACGACTCAAAAAATTTCATCCCAACTGTCTCCTTACAAGGATACTATTCTCTTTCAAAAAAACTTAATGGATACTGAATGTCTGATCTATTAAGATATTTGTCAAAGGCGACTTGATTGATTTTAAAATATTTCTCTAAGCTTTGTATACATCTCACATTGCGCACCTCACTCGATGTACGAGTATAGAGCACAAAACAATGTGATACATAAATTCCGCGATGTCGAGAATCAGAAACATTTGTATACGGATGGATGAAACCACTTTTAATAAATTATGACTAATAGTGACACTACTAATTCAAAAGCAAGATACGACGAATATGTGAAAGTTAATTTCCTCATCTGAGCGTTTGGCTTTAATTTTGAGGTTTTTGGTTACTGGCGACAGCTTCAAATCGCTCTGTTATCTCTATAGAATAGCACCTTGTACAATATTATTTATAATACCAGAAGCTTACAACGTGATGTATTCTGCTTTGAAAGTGAAATACATGCGTAAATCCTTCTAATAATGGCTATGGTTGTCGTTCGAGACTCCAATCACTTATTGACGCTAATTAGCTATCGATTAACGCTTGTTGAAACACAAGCGTCGTTTACATGATTGACATAATCGCATAAAATTGTATTAACATAAACTGGCGACAATCTATGTGTCAACCAGATTGAAGTCTATTAACAGGAAAAAAAATATGCGTTTAGACGATTAAAGTCGATTGAACACCAAAAAAGGGTAAATATTGACACAAAGCGTTAATCGTTTATTCTTAGCTCTACACACCTCACTCTTCGATTTTTTTAGATTTTTCGCTGTTCCTTTGGAAGAGGGATTTTGTTTAATAATATGTATAGATATGTTTTTTATTCGGGAACCAGAATGACAGGTCTAACGAGTTCATGACTACTCCACATAACAAGAAAGTAAATAAGGATTTCTTTAATTTACAGACAAATAAAAATTTCATTTCATGATCATGAATCGAATAAGAAAATATAACAGAAGAAAAACAGAAATAAATTTAAAAAAAAGAAAAAAATAGTAAATTACCAAAGACATTAAAATTAATTAAATATAATAGAAAAAAATATATATAAAAAATATTATGAAATCGTAAATCATGTTGCCATGACATGTTCAATCAAAAAGTAAATATATGTTCATATAAAATGTATATACCACGTATAAATACAAATAAAAATAAAATTTGTATATCATTTTAAAATGAAATTTAATTTTTGTTTTAATTTTAATTTTATTATTTTTATTCATTTTCTTTTTTCTTGGATATAAAATTCTATTTATCGTCATATGGTTTATATATTTACATATTTGTTTGATTATAATATAATTGTGAGACAAAATAGTATTGTACAAAGTATTTTTTTTTTTTTTATTTAAATAAATAAATCAAATAAAAATATATTTAAAAAAACAACAACATCAGGAACAACAACAATGATAATAAAATAAAATGAAGCAACCAAAAAACAAACAAAATAGCAAAAAGAACATAAAAAAAACTATAATTAAATCAATTTGAATGATTTACCACCATCGAATGCAACAACAAAAACAACAATTAAACCAATACAACAATTGAATAAATGAAAATATTTTCATACACCTTTTTATTGCAATGCAATGACAGACGGTGACAGACTCCGCAAATAAACAAAAGGAACAGCAACAACAACAACAAACCCAATGACAACAACAATGAAAATTTGCATTAAACTCACAAAATAAAATAAAGAATATAAAGACAATTAAATTAAATCAAACAATGAAAAGAGATAAATTTAAAGAATTTCAAAAATTAAAAGAAAATAAATTTTAAAGAATTTAAAAATTTCTACTGCAAAAAAACAAACAATGAAACAAAGCAATTATGGTCTTGTCAAAGCTCAAATATACTTAACATAATATGGCATATGGTTTTAATTGTAGAAGACTAATGTCCCATTTACACATTGCCTGGCCAAGTATGGGGAACGAGACGAGATATTCTATTCTTTGCTATTCGTTCCTATTTCCCAACTCTGCTGATTTCTCACCTCTTCTCAGCTGCAAGCCTTAGCCCATGTGGGGTTTAAGAATATAAAGTGACTATAATTTCCAGTGATCGGACCATGTCAATTATGCTGTAAATAACACATCATTCCACTTTTAACATTTGCTAGAGGTAATACTGAGCAAATTCTTTAAGTACTCAAAAAAAAAGAATTTGGACGTAGAAGAGCGTCAGAACTTTTTGACTTTCAGTAAGCCAGTGAGTAAGTAACTTAGATGGTTAATGTAATTAAGTATGAAAGTAACGACACGAAACACTCTAAGTTATTTAGTTATTTCTTAAATGTAATTAAAAATATAGTTTTGCTTTTTTTGCTTGACTAATCGTAGCACTGTGTGCTTTAAGTTCCTATCTATCTATCTTAACACTTTATTTAAAGTGTCTCAGCTCAAACAGCACTGTGTGTTTATGTTGACGCCTGCAAACCAAGTGACTACTGGTTTTTTGCTTATTAAGGAAAGAAATTTTACTAAAAAGGCATCGAAAAGTTAAAAAAAGCGATTCCAACCGTCTCGTTCTAGAAGTGGAGTATGTTGATGAAATCTCGAAAAAAAATTTGCTTTTCTTTGTTACACCAGATACTTATTGAGTTATGTGTTACATGATTAAAAACCCACTTTTTAACTCAAAAAATTAAAAATAAAATTTGGAAGCAAATGGCCATTGGAAGAGATGAAAAGATTTACAGACTTGTTGGAAACAAATAGAGAACAACTTTCATGCCTTTATGTTTCCCAATAAAGGGGCCACGATAATTGATTGTACTGTATATAACACATAACACAATAAGTATCCAGTCTGATTCATATTTGGCAACATTGCTGTCAGACCCATATGATTTCTAGATTATATCAAACTTCAAACGACACTTGTCAGAATTTCATGAGAATAAGTCATAAAAAAAGATGGTTAAATTGAATGAAATATGCTTCGATTTGCTTTCTCAACCACCATACCCCATATCTGATCCCAGTGACTTCTGGCCTTTTACTGATATCAAAAAAAGTATCCAGGAAAGAAATTTAGTTCAAATGAAGAAATGATTACCGAAGACAAATCATTATACCAAAAAGGCATCAAAAATATAAAAAAAAACATTGGACTAAATATTTCACTCTAAAAGAAGAAGAGTATGTTAATGAATAAAATCGAATTCATATAAAAAATAAATTGGTTTTCTTAGTTGAGCCAGAGACATATATTACATATGACATGTTGTACCGAAAAGAACCCAACTTTTAACTCAAGATATCAAAAAATATGGAAGAAGATACCCATTGCTAGAGGCGGAAAAACTTGTTGGAAATAAATAGAGAACAACCATCATGATGATTTTTTTTTATTTCTATGTTTCTATGTCTAGTGGTTGAACTGAGGCAGTTGCATCAAATGAAATTTATTAATTTAGATAAAATAGAACCATATTCATCATCCAGACAAAAGGACATAAATATCATGATATCCCCCAGGATATTGTGATCATGTCAATACTATATGCTTTGTTAAGTTTCTGCATGCTTCTTTCTACAATATGAGTTACAAATAAACTAATAATGTGATAATAATGGCAAAATAAAATAAATAAATTGTTTTCATATCGAAAAGACATAAATTTAAATATTTAGATAAAAGTAGTACAAATAAAAAATGATGAAATTAAATGAACAAATTTTAAACAAACAAAAAGAGAATTCAAAATTGAAAATAATAAACTAATATTTAACTAATCATTATACATTGTATTTATAATTATATATGACACAAAAGAAACAATACAACAAAATACATACGCATACAAAAAAAAAAACAAATTTAAATATTTGAAAAATTTCATTTTAAAAAAATTAACCATAAAATGTGCAAAAAATTAAGAAAACAAAAAAAATAAAAATTGATAAAACTGTTTAAATTCCTTTAAAAACCAAAATATCTATAAAAAAATCTCGCTCAACTTGATAAAAAAGAGAAAATGCAAAATTTGTATTTTTGACTATTTCAATTTGCATTTCAAAAATTTTTGTTCAATTTCCGTTAAAATGTTACAAATCAAATGCAGTAGAATGCAAAAAAATAGAGAATTATATAATTTTTAGTGTTTTTTACTATGGTTTTTTTTTTTTTTAAATAGAAATTTAAATGAACTTTTGTATTTTAGGCAAACAGATTATGAATAAATATACGTATGTGGAAACAAAAACAAAAATGAGGATATTTTTTGTTAGCATAAAGAGTCAACATCATCATCACCATACACCTACGCAATTGCATGAAAAGATATGTAGACAAAAAAACAAGAGAAATGAGAAAAAGTTATAGCAACTTTTATCAATATTGAAGCAGTTTTTGAGGCCAATAAATCATTTCATAATCAATTTTCTGTTGACATGTTTGTGTGCGTGGTTAAAAAATAACAAGGACATAAAACTGTTGGTAGGAGAAAAAAAACGATTGCATAAACCAAGTCACATCGCTTCCCTACCATGATATTTCCTTCCTTCACACAGATATACGTACGTGCACCCACTCAGATACTAATGCACACCACTCTCTAGAGTTTGAGGAAGAAAAATAAAGTAATCAACAATTGAGTCCGACAGAATCAGAACACAGAAACACTCAAAAATGTTCCAAAAGAAAATGTCAGTTGCCAACGAGAAACGAGAACAATAATGAAAAAAAAAAAAGAAAGTAAACAGAAAAAACAGTTGCCCAAAAATAATCAACAGATGTCGTCGCACATATCAACAGCAACAACAACAAAAAACGACAATCGAACGTCGAACTGAAAGCGGAAGTTTCCGTTCGCTCGCTCACAATCGCAGTCAAAGCAACCAAACTATCAACAGCAACAACAACAACAGATCAAAATGGCCGAAAGTATGCAACACTTTTTGCACGCTTACTATGCTCTCTCCTTTCTTCTTAATGCTGGTGTCGTTGTGGTGCGTTGGTTTTTGCTATTGTTGTTGTTGTTGTTGTTGTTGTTGTTGTTGCATTGAAGCGGAAATTAAGTGTGACCTCTCTACTCGAACAATGATGATGATGGTTAGCCAAACACAAGTTGCAACCCAAACTCAAACACTAAAAATGAGAGAGAAAAAAAATGGAGAAATTTCAATATAAAAATAGTAGTATAAGGATGCAGGAGATGAGTGAATGCATACATTGGTGTGCATGTGCACCTGTGCCTCCTGCTCCTCATCATCAACAACTGAGATGAAAGAGTGGCTCAACATTGAGTTGCATGCATAGTAAATGTGTTCATGACACCCAATTTTTGCTTCACAACATTATCCCCACCAACAACATCAGTAACGCAAGATACACATTTCAAACATTTAAACATTTTTTTTCTTTTTCCATTTAAAGGCCTTGATGCTTCTGCTGCCTGCATTCGACATACTAGAAAAACATAAAAACGATTTTGACGTGTTACGTTTGGAAATTTGGTTTGCATAGAATAATCATCGCACAATACAACACACACAACACAAGGAGCACAAGACCCGGCGACAACAAAAACAAGCACAACAATAACAGTAGATCAGCAAAAATTGGAACTATAAACTCTGGAATCTGTTTTTCTGTTTTATTTTTTGCTGTCAGTTTTCTCTTGTTTTGTTTTGGTTTGGTTTGGTTTTCAGTAGATTCGGCGCATATTTGATGTTGATTTCGATTTTGTTTGAAAAAGCCATCGGTGTCGTTACTACGCGGTGCATTTATTCTTGTTCTTGTATTCATTCAGTTAAACCGATGAGAAATTTTACGCACAATGGAATTTTTGAGTAGATCTATGGATATACATGCCTTCATACATGCTACTTTTTCGCACGAATGAGTTTTGTATACTTCTATCCTGGATAGATGGATAGATAGAAAGATAGATAGGATAAGGTGAGAAGAGCATACGTACAATGGTTTGATTGAGTGTACGCGAATGTGCATTGACTGTGATTGAAGGCAAACTATAAACTGTTGGATTTGATACACCAAAAAAACAAAAAAAAAAAAAATACTAAGGAAATACAATTGATGAGGTTATCCCAGCGAAAAAAAAAATAGAATACATATTTGAAATACCAACTACAGAGATCGGCTAAGTTATGAATTCAAGTTGACTTAAAGTTCTTATAAAGTTGTTTGTGTTTGTATTATTTCCAGTAGAATTATAAGTTGAAGGAAATTTTATTTTAAACTAGAATATCCGACCCAGCTTCGCACGGGTTGCATCCAACCGAATATTTTTTTTACTATCAATAAATAATACAGGTTGAGTATCAGAAAATTAAAGTGCTATTTTAGTTTATTTTTGTAGTATTCTTTTTGGCATTGTTTGAATATCCCAGATCTCGGGTACGGGGACACATATCGAGACCAAAACTATCCTGTGTTCAAAGCAGGAACCAACCATGCACATTCACAAAAATTTCAACGCAATCAGATTAACGGTATGGCAGCGCATAATATATGAACAAACAAAACACTAATTATACTCTTCACGGGAGTGAATAGTATTATAAGTTTGTCATGAAGTTTGTAACACACAATATATATATATTTGTGATCAGCTCGATGAGACGAGTTGATTTAGCCATGTCCGTCTGTCCGTCTATCCGTCTGTTCGCACTCCTAGTCCTTCAGTTTTTGAGTAAGAGAGCTGAAATTTTCACCAAACGCCGATAAAGTTCGTGAATCAGCCGAATCGGATCACTAGGAAGGGGAACCTCCCATACAAACCCTCTTTTAAATTAATGTTCTTATTAGAAAAAGTTTTTTGTTTTTTGATGTATCGAACTGAAATAAGACACTATAAGTTTCTGGTCTATATCCACCAACCATATAAATTTCGTGATCCTAGGGTTACCAGGAGGGGTACATCCCATACAAACCCCATTTAAAATTAAAGGAAAGGATATTTCTGCATTTAATTAAAATAAAAATTGTTAGTACACAATAGAAAGCTTTCCTTCCGTTGACCTACATAATTGTATTTTTCAATCAAAAGGCACAAATGAGCCACAATACGATCAAGCAGCCTTATGAAAATAAAATATGAATAATAAAAAGTCATAAATCCTGTATATTTTTAAATCATCAACCTCATTTTAATGCCAAAAGAAGGAAATTTTAAATATCAAAAATATTTATTTATTAAAAAAATGCTTTGCTAAAAGGAAACGTGCATTTTTATAAAGAAGAACAGTGGGTGAGTTTGCAACAGAAAATAACAACAATTTGAACAACAAAAAAATCAATTTTAAATATCAAATGAATAAATAATTATTTAATGTTAATTACGTAACAATAATAACACCAACAACAATGGGTAGTAGTAAGTATAATAAAAGCAAGCAATAATCGTTTGTAACGCCCACTAAAAAGTATTCAAAACTGCTTTTGTCTCACTCAATTGAATGAATACTTTCAGCATCGCCAACAACAACAACAACGCAACAACAGCACAACAACATTATTTTCAAACACAGATACACACACTTATACACTTATGTAAAAAACATACGAGTACAAACAATTTGTAGCTGTTTACGTTTAATTAAATTAATTTTTCGAGCGCATTGTGTATGAGTCTTTGTATCTACGTGTGTGTGTGTGTGTGTGTGTGTGTGTGTGTATTGGTGTGGTTATATTATTGTATTATAGTTGCAACAAAATGCATAGTGCGTGCAACAATAATCCAACAATAAATACCAAAAGCAAACAGCTGCCATACCGCTGCCGCTGCCACAACCATTACCATCATCATCACAGTCAGAGTCGTCACCAGTCCACACCATTTTTCTATTAAATTCGTTTGTTTGCTTACTATTTTTGTTGTTGATATTCTACGCTCATAGGTATATGAAAGTATGAGTAATTCAGCACTTGGAAGTATCTGTGTGTGCCTGTGTATCTGAATTGTAGCCGAAGCAAATGTGTGTGTGTGTGTGTGTGTGTGTGAGTCATCGCGCTTTATAAAATATTTTTCACACATATCAATTTTGCTACGCTTTGCGCTTATAAAATGTTTAATTAAACATTAAATGGATCGCAATTTTTAAGCAACGCAAAGCAAAGCAAAGGAAGAAAAGGATATCATATAAAAATTAAATGTTTTTAACACACACACACACACACACACATGCACCGAATGGCATCAATTGCAAAAAAGTATAGATTTTCAACATTCCACTCATGATGCAACAGCAGGCGGTAATAACAACAACAACAACAACAACAACAGCAAACACTTAGCAGCCAATAAATTGCAATTCAACACTTTGCTTGTGAAAATGCTTTCAAAGCTTTTTTTGCTTCAATAGTAGTACGTGGCAGGCAGGCAGGAATGAAGGCAAAAACAACAAGGATTCTTAGATGTCGATATAGAGTACGAGAAGAAGATGTTATCAAAGCCAAAGGAAATAATTCTTGTTGTCGATCGAACGAATGAACAACGACGACATATGAATACAACACGCCTTTCCTACATTTTTCACATAAAACACTCTCACACTCTTTCTCCGTCTCCTACTTCGTCTTCAATTTCCTTCATTTATTTCATCTTCTTCATCATAGCAATTCGCTGTGAAATTGAAAATTAATTTTCAAACGTTTGTGCTTTGCGTTTGAGAGTAGCAACACCAACCAAACAACACTCAACTTAACTCAATGCCATGATGCCTTTCTGCATCTTGTTTATGCTATCACATGCATTTTCTTGCAACAAATGCTTTTAAAATGTCGCAACGTCATTTGCTTGCTTGCTTTCTTGCTCCTTCAAATGTTACTTTCTTCCTTGCTTCTCTTGTAACTTCCTTTCCATTCATCCAAAACCATCCTTTGGGCCTTTTTTTCTTTTATTTTTCTATTCTATTTTTGTTGCTTTGCTTTTATATGTATTTGTCCTTTCCTGACGTTCATTTTCTATACACGCCCACGTTGCCAGCATACAAGTGGCAAATAAATTCATTAGTGGCACAAATTAGTTGCATGCAATACGAGCAACATCAGCGCACATTGGAAGCAGAGCAGTAGCGAAAAGGAACCAAAGCAATACCACTCCACTAACTGATGATGATGACGACGACGACGACGACGAAAGCGACTTGTGCGACAACGTGCAAAGGACACTAAAGAGCTTTCAATTTCAATTAAGTTTTGCCGTTCCCTATGCTATCTTACTCTACTACTCTTTCCTCACTTACTCTCTTCTGTTCATCATCAAATGGCATTCATACACTTTGTGTGCCATTCTTTTCTTGTTTTTTGTACTATTTTGCTGAGCTGTTGAAACATTCAAACCTCGTTTAAACGCTTCTCTTATTCTGTACGAGTATTTCACTCTAACATACAATCTCTCCTACTCAATCTCATCTTACTCTCTCTTGAATTGTTTCAATAGCTGATTAAGCAATCAAACCATTTGGCAGCTAATTTATTGCTGCTACTTGCAACTTGTCATTCGTTGCATTCAACGCTGCTTTTCTTGTTTGTTGTTGATTGCAATGTCTTTCTAGTTGTAAGCAGGATTTTGGAGGGTAACACAGCGTATACATAATATTTGGTTTAAACCATTTGTTTCGTTTTTTTTCGGTCTTTTATCGTTATCGTTTAATAATTTAAATCTCTAAAGAGACCTTAAACAAAATATTATTCTATTAAATGTTTTGACAATTTCTTAAGATAATGTGACATTAGCAATAACATCAACATGAACATAAATATCGTAATATTGTACGAGTACGCCTACAAAAGCTAAAAGACATTCTTACAGTGAAGTAAAAATCAAATGAAAATCACAGGATTAGAAACGTCAAACCAATGTCAAAGAACCAAAGCCAAAGGGCGTCAAGGATAAGACACATCATTAAAGATCCTAAATGGCTGCACGTGCTCACAACAGGCTCACATTTTCATGACATGGCATGGCTCCTACTACTACATAATCTTTTGCTAAATGCGCTTTTAAAAAACGCTTAACGAATTTAACTTTGATTTCTCATCTTTGTTGTTGGTACTCCTTATTTGTTTCACTTGAAACACACAGCCTTTTAAGGCTTGCTTTTTTTTATCTTGTGTATCTCTACTTGTCCTTGATTCACTCAGACCATTTGCATTTAAGACATCATCAGGCATGAGTACGAAAAACAAAAACAAAAACACAAAATCAAGTTCTTCATGCTTCTTACATTGGAGATACAATCAAATGTTTCCACTCGTAGATGTAGTAGGATGTGCGTATTTTATTTTATATATTGTAATAACATTTTTGTTTTTTCTCATACAATATAATAATAATATTTGATTTGGTGAAAAACACACAGAGTTCACTTTGAAGCCATTCCTTTCTGATGCCACCACCACCACCATCACCATTTTATATGCATCATTAATGCCTGATCTCATATGCTTTGAATATTTGAAATTCTATTCAATTTGCTGTGTGTGTAAAAAAATAAAATAAGCACAAAAAATTTAGCGAAATTCAGAAAAACAGAAATGCGTGCCGCATACAAAATAAAGTTTTAACAATTTTTTAATGAGCAATAAAAAAATGTATTGTATGTACTATATACAATATATATTTATATAACATCAAGAGAAGAAGAAGAAAAAACACACAGAAAAT
Source organism: Amiota mariae (assembly GCA_035041805.1). Lineage (NCBI taxonomy): Eukaryota > Metazoa > Arthropoda > Insecta > Diptera > Drosophilidae > Amiota > Amiota mariae. Next base: position 559,634 of record JAWNKV010000338.1, on the reverse strand, counting down.
CGGTTTAAAAAAAAAAAAGCTAAAAAATCAACAATATGATAAAGTGAGTAGTGAAGGTTTCCGATGATATGTTTGATGATGGTTCTTAGTGGGTAGTAAGTGGCGTCGGCGGCAGCAAAGCGAACGAGACGCATGAAGTTAATTTAAATTTAATTAGGATTTGTTTAGCGTTGCGTGGAAAAGTAAATGAAAATTGACGCGTCAAGTTTATTAAAAAGTGATTTACATAAACCTTTGGAGCGCGATAATTGCTGACGCAACATGAACTTGGCAAATGGTGACAAACTGTTAGGGAAGTTGCACCAACAACAATCATAATGACATTGTCAATGATGATAATAATAATCATGATTCTGATTTATAGAAATTTAATGAATTTTAAATAGTTAGAAATAATTAAAGAAGTACTTCGATATTAATAAATTAACAAAATTTATCATATTTCAAGAATCAAAATAGTAATAATTTTAAAATAATTGCAATGAACTTTAGAATCCCAATAAATATAATTGTACTACTGAAATAAATGTTCTCTCTTATCTGTAATTAGATAAGTTTAGTTTGTTGAAGAAAACATGCCTCAGAGTTCCCAGATTAGTAACTTTAAGTGAAAAGTTTGCTGCTTGATTAGAGTAAACATATCTCATGACTTTGGCAATCAATTAATCTGCACTTGATGTCATTTTGTCATTGTCATTTGAAACTTCACACGAAGACCTCAAACAGAAATTGAAAGTAGATATTTGAAACAATTATATGAACCATTTTATATTCTATCGACATTAGATTTTATTAAAATGTATTAATAAGAATATGTACGTATGAAGAAGACCAGAATACTAACGTTTGATTTTTTGGATGTTTGGATTTTTATTGTTCTATTTTTGACAGCAGACACGTGATTCGTTGCATGTGTCAAAGTCAAACATGCTAAGTTAGCATTGCTATTAAAGGCCTGCATCTCTCCACTCAAAGTAACCGGCACTCAAAGTAGTAATGAGTGGCACTCAAAACTCGTGTAGGTCATACAACATATACTGAGTTATCAGTTTATCAGTTGTGCGATTGAATGCTCGCGCTCAAATGGAATGAATTGCAATAAGTGAGTTGTTATTCGAACAAGACATTCTAAAGTATTTGTGTTCAGCGGATAAATCAGTAACTCAGATAATTCAGTGTTTTGCGAACACAAACGAAAGCCCCAGAGCCGAACTCTAGCTCAAGTAAACGAATGTGTTCGCTCTCGTGCGTTCGTCAATTTTTGATTTAAACAATGAAGTCAATGTTTGTAAGAAACATTTCTTAAAAACTTTAATTCGATTTTCCAAATGCCAGAATCCTTTGGAATGTAAACTTCCGTAAAATATTACTTTGAAAGCAAGGCTTCTTAATGTCGAAGAAGAGACTTACAAAAAAATGTTCAATTGGGACTGCAAGATTTTACTCAAGGATCTTGGACTAAAAACACAAGCTGAACCTGGTCGATATGTGGTTCCAGTAAGATGGCGCTACAGCTCACACAGCAAGCGTATATATGAACCAATTGAGAAATGAGATCGGTGAGCAATTTGTCTCGCTTTATGGACCGGTGAATTGGCCGCGTAGATCAAGCAATTTGACACCTTTAAACTATTTTGTATGAGGATATGTCAAATATCCATAGTCAATTGCAGCATTGGAAGACATGAGCGAGATTCTAGCCAATATACTCGAAAAAGTGACTCAAAATTGGACTCCTCCTAATGATCACTTAAAACGTACTCGTGGTCAATATTTACGTGAAATAATAAATGGTAAACATTGATTTATCAACTCAAACGAAAATTTCTTACTCTTGCAAATTTGTCTTTATTAATAACCAAACGCTTAAAAAATCTTCCATTATAACTTCACTTTGCATGACTCAAGCTAGGGTTGTAGGCACACAAGGCGGATAATGGACAAATACATAGATAGAAATGAAGTCAAGAATGAAGGGAAGGTTAAATATCGTTTTAACCTGTTCCACTTCTTAAATTGGTTTCTCTACTGAATACCTGTATGTAAAATATAATAGTCCTACAAGGGAATACTAAATACTTTAACTCCAAATAATAAAATATTAGTTTACGATTGCGTTTATTAAATGTATTAATAGATGTAGAATATCTTCGGGACAACCAAATGCAGGTCTTTCAATTCAATACATAGCAATCAATGGCTTTGAAGACAAGTTCTTATTTTTAATGTCGCTTATCTCGTCTATTAAAACGAATTTGTACTGCCACAAATTGCTTTTATGAATTCACTTTATGATTATAAAATTACAAATAGTAAATAAAAACGACATTTCAAAAAACAATTAACAATTATTATTTATAATTTTTGTTTGTTTGTGTATTTTTCCAAACAAAAAGTTTTCCCTTAATACACAATGACGTATACATAATAATAATTTTTCTTTTATTTATTAATTATTTAAAAATGTCTACATAATTTCATATGATGTATTAACACACACATATATAACAGTATAGATAAATATGCAATTGTGTGTGTCATTGTGTGTACATTTGAGTATGTGTATGTTGACTGCCATTAAAAATAATTATTATTAATTTACTATGACAACAATTTGCAATTTAAGTTTTTTTTTTCACTTAAAAATGATTTTATTGCAAGCTAAATGCAGCCACAGGACTTGATCAGGAGCTGTATATGCTTGTTGTTCCATCGAGTCCTGTCCTATGCTGTTCTATCCTATACTATCCTGGGCAGTCAGTCCTGTCTGATTCGTTAAGTGTGTTTGGCATTATTTTACATGCTTTTCGAAACAATTAAAAAACTAAAAAAAAGTATATAAAATAAAGGAAGAAAAATAGTGAAAAACAGATACACAAGAACAATAACAGCAGCAGCAGCAGGGAAAGTGGAAGATGAAACTATGCATGGTATTGTGTTTAAAACAAAGCATCGAGAAAGTGCTGGACAAGGACATGCATGAGGACATGGAAAGTGGAGGTGAAAGTTCACACGTAAAGCCACACGTAACCAACGCTGACTGGACACTTGTCATTGTTCCAGAATGACTGACTGAGTGACTGAGTAAATGAATGAATGAACGGACAACTAAAGTGAAGTGAAGTAAACTGAAGTGAAGTGAAGTGAAGTAGAGCAACTGAAGTGAGTCAGTGAGTGTAGTGAGTGTAGTGAGTGAGTGAGTGAGTGAGCGAGTGTTGCAAAAACCAACACTTGAAACTATTTTTGTGCACATTTTTTCGGTGTCTTTGTGTATATTCATTTTTATACTACTACTACACACACATTCGTATATCTGTGTTAGTGTAACCTCTGAGCTCTTTTTCTCCACTCAGTGTGTTTTTCAAGTCCTCGCTGCACATTTACACTTCCGCTGACAGTTAAAGGTTGATAACCGCCAACATTGTTATGGTAAAAATAGCAGGAAGTATCTTGCTTTCTCTGACCCCCCCCTCCCTTTTCCACTCTTCCCCTCTCTCTTCTTATCACTTTACACTTTCAAAGTGTATGCATGTGTGTATGAGTGGCACTCGCTGACCTGCAATTGTTGCGCCACAAAAGGCAACGAAACCAAACCAAACCAAACCAGAACCCAAAAGAATACCAAGAAATAAAAAAAAAAAAATTAAAAAAGAAAATAATAGGTTAAAAGATAAAGAAAAAAATGCAACAGAAAACATATAAAAAAAATGTGTACAATGTCAGAGAGCGAAGCATGAGAAAAAAAATTCACCAAACACAAATAAAATTTCAAATAAAGGAAAAATAATTGATTGGAGGCAAGACTCAAGAAGTGCAAAGAATTGAATAGAACAAATATATACATATATACATATATATGAAGCAATTAAAAATGCCACTGACACTCATTGATTGTTTCATTCATTCAAGTTGCCGAACAAAGTCGCCATTTTTATTATTTCGTATTTTTCACATTTTATTCTTTTTTATTTTGGTTTTTATTGGTTGTTTTTATTTTATTTTATTTTATTTTCGTTGACGTCATTTTTGTGTGCATTTGTGGTTTTATGCAATAATCTCATGAATTTCAATTAAAATGGCGGAAAAGTCAACACAACACAACACAACAGAACGCAACAAAATGACGTCAAGTTTTATAGTATTGTAGTACATAGTTAAAACCAATTCCTTTATGAATTGAAAGTTGAAAGTTAAAAGTTGATGATATTTCTTTAAAAACTAAATTCTTTAGTATTTTTAAAGTTTTTCTACTCGAATTAAATATTCAAATTGTATTGAAATAAAAATTAAATTAAGTTAAGTAACTGAATCAGAGTGGAAAATAATACAATTTCAATTAATATTTACCCAAAATTTATTTAATTTTAATTATAGTACAAAGGTGAAATAATAAATTTGTCGAAAATCAATCAGCAAAATGCAAATACATAAATAGAATTTTATTCTTGTTATTAGATTCTATTCATTACTTTTATATGGTTTACTTTTTATGCTTATGTAAGGAAAATAAACAAAACTACTATTTTATATTTATTTGTATGTAAATAATTGCAAAATTTCTAATTGAATTTTGTTTATAAATATAATTTTGTTATGTGATACGATTAGTTGTTTATGTAAATGAGAGAAGCATTAATTTGTTACACAAATAGAAAGAGAGAAACACAGTTAAAAGAGTGAAAGGGAATGGTAGAGAAACCAAAAAATATTGTATAATTTTTATAGAAAAGAATTATTATTTAATAAAAATTAATTAAACTTATTTCCACTTATAAATAATTCGATTAGTTAATTTAAATATTTTCTTTACGTTTATTGTTCATTCATTTGGTCTCAAAATATGGCCATAGAATTCTATCATTTATCACAACTTTATTGCCACTAGTTGGTCGATCCGGAATCCTTCGAAATCAGTCAGCCAAGAACCCTTCAGCCGCAGTGATAGTAACATATCTTTTTTCAGATGAAATGACTATTCAAACAGAGACTATCAATTAATATAGACTAGTGTTGTAACGGATCCTACCCTGCGCATCCGAATCTGCGAAACATCCGCAAGAAATCGTACCCCCACCTACCTCTTCATGTTTTTCACGGAGATGGTTTTAAGTTTTGTCATTGCGTGCGTCTTTGGCAAGTTCAGCCGCCTAACTTATCTGCGAAACGCATTGAAAAAAGAGGTTAGCGAGAGAACGTGATCGAAATTCCCAGCGAGTAACTGTTTAATGCAGCCAATTCAATTTATGAACCCTTGAGAAATGTAATTTGGCTCTCATTCATTTACGATTTTTTCTTTAATGACCCGCATCTGCCTCCGTTAACCAATTTTTCCGCGTAGGTTAAGCTCTGAACTTCCGAATCCGCATCCGCTAAAATGACTCCGTTACAATCCTAGACGCTTCAAACGCTTGAAATCGTTGAAATTGTTGTTGGGATCCCAAGAAAATAAATTCACTCAATAATCCAATGTCTGAATTGTCGCCTATATGAATTGATAGTCTCTGCTTCAAACAATGGTGATTTGTTTAATATCAAATGAATCCATTTTGGTTCTCGCTTTTTGTGATGACATCTTTCATCAAAGATGGACCTTAAAGGTCCAATACTAATATTTTACTAATTTCATTCTCTTTCATTTAGTACATGGCCCTAAAGCCCGAGTTATTTGCATTTATTCAGTCTTCTTGCCTCCATTCTTTGTTTGAACGGTTTTAAGATCGCAGCACAGAGGAGGCACGAGGGAGAGCAGCCTTGCGGTACTTGGAGACGGTGAGTAAGTTCTTTGACATCTTCAAAGAGCGTCTTTGGCTAACCTTGAAATAAATACGCACTGTGTAATAAGCAGGAGGTTGGGCATACTTGCGCTTCTTCAGCACAACGGAGAAGCCTTTCATATCGGCAGTCGTCGGTCTTCTTGTGTACGAGACCACTTTATGAGCCGACATTAGTCAAGTTACTGGGTTCAGTACTGAAAAGTTTCTTGATATCACAACAACTTTCAACAAGAAAGCTAGAATGAGATAAAGTGGGCATCTTACGTATTTTTTCGTAAAGTTCGAGACAGAAAAGGCACGACACAAATAAACGTCAAACCAAGTTTTTCTTATGTTTGTGTCATGTATTTGGCCTATTATACAACTATTCCCTTGCATCGGCTGCTTTTCTTTCCGTTTTTGAGGTTTAAATGCAAAACTCGACTTAAGTTAACACAATACTAAAAAAAGAGTAGCATTCACATGACGGTCACATTTAAATAAACGCCATCTACAGCTCATTAGAATGCAATTCTAAGTCAACTTTACATGCTTGACATTATCAGTGTTTAAAAGTTCCAAAAACTAAAGCATAAAATTGCTTAGGCAGACACACATTTCTAGTTCTATTTGTTTTATAATAAAAACAGTTCCGAGTGTTACAGATATCAAACTAAAGTAAAATAATTTCATATTAGTCGGAAATATACTTGCAAAGAAAATAATTTACAAACTTTGGTTTTAACAAAAAACCTGAACATAATTCTAAATGTAACGATTAATTCAAAAAAATATGCAAGTGTTACTAACTGAAAAAACAGTGTAAAAAATAAAAAGAAATTTTTATAATATACAACACTGTTAACTAAACATATTTTTTCTTACTATCAAAGTAGTCTGTGTGTCTCAACTTTGCAAGTAACATATTCATACAATTGCTCCGGAAAAAATTTTTTACTCACAATGAGTATTCCTAATGATAAAATTGTGAAATTGGCCGATATTAAGCCACCGAAATCATCCTGGGCCGATGAAGTTGAAGAAGACTACGATGATGGCTTGCCTCCATCCACGGAATATACCAAGGATAATTTAAAGTACGTAACTGAATACAAGTACAACGAAGAAGGCAAAAAGACAAAGATTGTGCGTACGTATAAGATAATAAAGCAATTGGTACCACGCTCAGTTGCAAAGCGTCGCAATTGGGCCAAGTTTGGTGACTCGGCCAATGATAAGCCTGGTCCTAATTCACAAACAACTATGGTGACTGAAGAGATATTTATGCAGTTTATGGGATCGAAGGAAAGCGAACAAACAAGTGAACCGCTTTTGGATTCGTCTAAAAAGATTGCCAAATGCCGCATTTGCAATGGGGAGCACTGGTCAGTGAATTGTCCCTACAAAGGCACCTCAATGGATAGCAAAACTGTTATAGAGAACAAAGCTACGGCTGCAGCAGCTGCGCTGGCCAATGATGTTGGTAAACCGGGACAAGGAAAGTACGTGCCACCCTTTTTGAAAGATGCCCAAAAATCTTTATCACGTGAACGCGATGATAACTCAGCTATACGTATATCTAATCTATCCGAGTCGATGACAGAAGCAGATTTGGAAGAGTTAGTTAAGAAAATTGGACCATATACGAAGACCTATTTGGCACGTGAGAAGAACACTGGACTTTGCAAGGGTTTTGCTTACGTACACTTCAAGTACCGTGAGGATGCTGCAGCTGCAATTGAAGTTCTAAATGGTCATGGATATGACCATCTCATTCTGAGTGTTGAATGGTCTAAGCCCCAAAATTAAATTCAACACACACAAAAAAAACAACAACATTCTCATTAAATAACAACATAATAAAAAAAAATGAAAAGCAGCGCATACTCAGCTGTACAACACAAAACAACACTACAGAAAAAAATACGATTACACAAACGTTTCACACTTTCTAACACTAGCAGTTTTGAGGAGTCTAAACAAAATACATACATATGTAACCATAGTAACATATATACGATTGATGATATTCAAGCGCTTAAACTTACGTGTATAATGTACCAAGCTTAAGACATCCAGAACTTTTAGTTCAGATATCGATATAATTTTTGTTTACTCCTCCTATTCAAATATTAAATTAAATATGTTTAACTTGAAAAATAAAAAAAAAATAAAATTACATTAATTTATCTTTTGTCTTATGGGTGGTTATGGGGAGACCCTTTTAGGACAACACAGTACATTTAATTTTTACAAATTATATAGTAATAAATGGATTTTTTAGTAGTTAAGTTCGGGACTTGTTGAGTCATCGGTTACATATCACTCTTCCTTAAAGAAAGTATTCCTTATATTCATTGAACTCTCTTGGCATCGATTATAAGACACTGGACTCTTCAAGCTTCTGTTTTCCTCTCAGTAAAAGTTTAAATTTTGAAAGGATTTAAAAATAAATCTTTTTCTATTTATTCTTTATTATTCTATATTAGGATTATAAACTGTTCGTTTAACAGCAGAGTCTGAATATAACAGTTATGCCGTCAGTCATCGGCCAAACAAGGGGATTAACATGTAACACTTTAGTGTACGTTCTGTAACTATGTGCACTCCGATGGTAGTGCGACTATACCCTCTATGTGGAGGCAGCTAGAAACAGATCTTTAGAAGACCCACAAAGTCAATGCATGTGCTGGCTAATTGTAGTCGGACGGAGAGAATAAACTCTCTTAAGTTTTGGGGAAGTAAGGGCAGTAACCTGCTTCTACAAACATACCCACATTGCGCCAAGAAGAACAATTAAGACTTCGGATAAGAAAAATAAATCTATATAAGCTTCAGGTCCCATTTCTGTCTATATCTATATACGAGTATACAATAGTATAAGTGAATGTCAAAATTCCTGTCTCTTCTTATACGCATAACTTCTACACCACTGTAGGGATTTTGATATGGTTTTCAAAGTCATTAAGAGATTTTTCTGCGAAAGGGAGATTTGTACAATACATTTTAATTAATTATAATTAAGACGTTTTACATTGGGTATATGATGCGTTAGAGACATTTTTTTAAAATCAATCAATGTCAAACATCTTTTATTTGTTTTTACGAGAATGAATAATTTTTTGTGCGTAGATAAATGAAATGCAAACAGACATCATTAGCTTCAAAGTGATAAAACCAGTTAAGAAATGTAAATCAGTTTTGCTAATGCATCCGTGCAAAGCAGGGACGGGTCTCTAGTAATAAATATTTGCTTTTCAAAACGCCGCAATGATGACAGTCAGACAGAAAATAGTAAAGAAAGGCAGAGTTGCAATAGATAAAGGACAATGAGTCACTTGAAGGAGTCAAATAGTTGAGAAATGTAAGCGATAGTCCGGACGGGTCTCTAGTTGCTTCTAAATTATTTTATATTCTATTTTACATAGCTTATAAATCTATTATAAATAAATAAATAAGCAAATTTGATTTGAAACTCATAAAAGCACATAGTGCTGCTGTAGGGTTAAAACTAATTTAAATAATTGAATATGCAATTTCGAAAAGGGCACATGTCTGAATTTTTAAATTTTTCAGGAAATGGAAAAAACTAATTATTTTCTAAAGGAGTTTAATATTTAAAAAAAATATTTTTGAGTTACATGACGTAGACAGTAGAACAAATACCAAAAATATTTCGAACATAATAGGTGCAGGGAAGAACGCATTGACATGAAAAATGTATGCGAGATGTGCATTTTTCGAAATTGCATATTCAATTGTAACTCTCAATTTTTAAATGCACATATTGTAGTTCTAGGGAAGCAATTATTTTTAGTTAATTGAATAATCAAAACACACAGAATATTAACTTCAATTCCATTTAAACTTATATCAGTATGTTTCACATCCAAGCTAAGGATATAAAGAACTCATCAAAATATAAATTATAAGCTTATTATGGCAGTTGGTTCAAATATTGATCCGTCTGATTGTTACAATTTTTGATATGTTGAATTATGATTTGATATAAATTGCGTTTAAAAATATTACAGATAACCGTGGTTGTCTTTACTTTTTCTATGGAGGATTACATCTTTCAAAAACCGGAAAATTGTGCTTCCGACATTAGTATAAACTGCATTCAACAGAAAGATTTTATTAGATTTCCAACTTCACACAAACAACAAGATAAAATGATACAATAATTTCTATCTACACATTCACAATATGATGAAAGATGTAAAAAAAAAAATAAAAAAGTTTATCATTTTGAAAACAATTTAAAACAAATGAAGCATTAATAAACTAATAACGTTTGAGAAAATAAATAACATAAATGATCATAAAATAAAATGTGTATAAAAAAAAAAAAAATTAAAGTGAAATATTAAAATAAATGAAAATATTAAAAACAAAAAAGGAATCAAATAAAATAAAGTCGATTTAAATGAAATAAATGCATAAAGCAATTTTCACCTTTTTTCCAAAATAAAAAAAAAAACAAAACACAAATACAAACAAAAATGAAAAATACAATAAAATAAAATAACATAAAATTATTTTTTTGTTTTCATGCTTTAATTTGATTTTTAATTAAAATTTTTTGTATAAATTTGTCTTCTACCCATTTCTCTCTCCCCAATCCTATTTTACCTGTTTTTTTTTTTTTCTTTTTTGTTAAATTTTTCTGACCAGTCAAACTCAGATGCATTTCAAAAAATGTGTATGCCTGCAGTAGTAGATCCTGTTCACACTACTATATGCATATGTCAGTGATGTGTGTATGCGTCAGCGTATGCATCTGTGCTTGTATTATTTGTGTTTGACATTTGCATATTTCGTAGTCGAAAAGTAGCTTATATTTGCAGTTAGTTAGTTATCTTTCTATAAAGTATATACACACACAAACAACAGATAGATAGATAGATAGCTACATATGAATGGATAAATATTGATATTCTGCATTTATAAATAAATTAATAATTTGCATTATTAATTCAAAAATTATACAAAATTCAATGCAATCGAAGTTAAAATGCATTCATTCATACATTTATGAACTCAATTTTCATTCATTCAGTCATTCATTCAATCATACATACATACATACATACATTCATTTATTAAGTCATTGGTTCATTTAAAGGGTTCAGTTCAGTTCAATTCAGTTTTCAGTTCAGTTTAGTTGAATTTTACTAAACTGAAAATTGTCTGAACTAATTAACTTTTCATTTTTGGCATTTAGCCACAATATGCAATACATTCATACTAAGTACTTACTTTGCAATCACAACATAAAATAAAACACAATTTATAAATTATTTACGCTTTTATATTTATTATATGTAGTCATTTAGTTTAAAATGACAGCTGATGTAGTAAGGTGAAGTGAAGCATAACGTAAATGCAAAAGGATCCACATCCATAAAATAAGTTATGCGAAAATTGTTTTTCCAACTAAGCAATAAATTGGCTTAAAGCATTTTCGGTCAACCGAAGCATAAAATTTAGTTATCAATAATCGGTCAAAATATCTATACATAAGTAAGTTTGAAAGTTTTTCGTTAGAGAAGAATATTATATTTATGCAGAAAACTATAAAATAATTAAAGACAAGAAAACAAAATACTTATGAAAGATTGAAGCACGGAACTAATTAGAATTAAAGAAATAATGTTTTTTTATTGAAATTAAAATTTTAAATCTCATAAGTATAATATTCAAGAAAGTAATACTTAAAGATGCTTACCACAAATTGTTTCCTTCTTTAACTTTTAGCTACCTTTTTTCACTTTACTGTATTTCACTTCACTTTTTAATCAGAGTTTTTCCTTTAATATTTCTTCTCTAGAACTTCACTTTTATGGAATCTTTATAAGCTCAAGTTTCTATACTGAAATTTTATCAGTGGCTTTTTTCAAATAATCTTCTTCACTTGATTCCAGAATGATTCTTCAACAAGTGTCTTCCTTACCAAGTCGTAGTCTTAACTGATTCTTTCTTTATAATCTCTTCCTCCCACCACTTATATTTCTTAATATCAAGACTTCTTTAAAGAAATATATTCAATGTTCACTTCAGCAGTACTGTCGCATACTGTAACCTTCTTCTAACAACTTTTCCCAACTTTTTTGTCAATAAATTCTTTACTTAGCAACAATAGATCTCTTTCAAAGAAGCTTCGTTCTTCAATATCTTTTTTCACTGTTAAATATTAAAACCTCTGGGTATGTTCTTTTTCACAGTATCTTCATTAAATCGTCTTCACTAAGTTCCTGTTAGTAATTCTATTTTATTTCATATCCAAATTTCTTTCAAAATTCTCTGCTTTAACTCAATTAATTCATTAACTTGAAGACAAGTGACACACACACAGTCTTTTTACCCCAACTTTAAAGGATATCAAAAACTTATTAAAATATTTTATTTCCGATTATTTTGCACCTGCTGTTGCCACGATTTTCTCGACCACTTCCGCTTCCTGTCGTAGTCGTCGTCGTTGTCGACGTTAATGTTGACGTCGTTTTATATTATAATTTATGCACGAAAAATCAAGCAAATATAACTCAGTCAGTTTAGTTAAAAATTTTCTTATTTTTTAGTATTTTGAACGCAGCACAACCAAAAGTGAAAGTAAGTCACGGCATTTAGCTGTTGTTTTTTCCCTATTGTTTTTAAGAGCCACGTTCGAGTGCCACACGGTAAAAATAAAAAGCAAACACTCAACTCTGAGGAGGACTCTGAAGACTCTGCAGCACACGTGCTAAACGTGACCTAGGCCAAGCACAAAATGTTCAACAGCACAACATTAACGCACACACACACACACACACATACAGAGAGATACAAATACACACACTCGTATACACTTATTGTAGAATTAGTGAGTGAGTGAGTGAGTGAGCGTGAGAAATCAAAATGTCTCAAAATGGTGATTTTAAAAAACATTCATTGTTCTTCACACGGTTAAAAATGAATAATATTTTTACGATTTTAAATTTGACGTAATTTTCATTCTTTATTTTGCTCCTACTTAACTGAATTTTGAACGCTCGCTCGCATTCGACTCAATTCGCTTAAGACAAACTGACGACTGCGAGTGAGTAAGCGAAAACGCTTTCCCGAATTGCGAAATGCGAGTTATGAGGAAATTAATGGAGGAGAAGGAGTCGACGATGGGTAAGAAGCATCTTCGTCATCGTCGCAGTCAAAATCATCGGCGTCGTCGTCGTTGTTGTCGTTGTTGTCGTTGTCGTCGTTGTCGTCGACGGAGTCCGTTATTTGGAGTTATTCGCTCGTTGTTTGTAGGTAGGTAGTAGGTGCCTCTATAAGGTTGCGAAGTCTTGTTAGAGTAAGAAAGAAGTTTTTGAGTTGGAGACAACAAAAATGAAACGAAATGAAACTAAACTTTTGGAGTTGAAACAAATGAATATAGGGAAAAGTGAATGAGGACAACGACTTGCAGCAGATGTAGGCGCCACTGTTGCTTGTTGGCGGCACACACTCTCTATCAGGAACTCGGTTTGCTCGGATTCTCTCTCTTAAAAAACTTTGTGTTTCATTTACCAAAAGATTTCAATGCCTTTTTTTACTCTAAATTAAGAGAGTGTGGAGAGAGAGCAGAGCTCTTAAACTCAATTTGGAATTGAAACAAGCGCAACAAATATTTTGAGCGGCTGGGAAATCATTGGAAATTTCATGTTTTTATTGTTTTTGCTGTGTGAAATCTCATTTGGCTTGGATTTAGAGGCAAAAGTGTGACATTGGAAGTCAGATTTAGTCGTTTGTTGCAACTGCTGCATCTACTCCTTACTGATGCCTCTGATGTTGATGTTGATGGTAATGGTGATGCTGTTCTTTGCCGCTTTTTGCTTATTAAAGCAAAAACCTTTGATTATATTTAATGCCGGCAAAATCGTCTTACAAATTATCGTAGGACCACCAACTACATAAGTATTATTGAAAATATCCTATTTTATTATGGGTATGGGTACTTATTTATGTGTGTCTTATGTAGGATTAAATTGTAAGATACAAATTATGCATTAAGTAATGAAGCATCAAATCAAAATTATAATAATAAATTACTTTAAGAAATCAACTTCTAAATTTTAACATCTTGATTTATTCCATTTTAATGATATGGAAGAGGCCTTGAATAAGTTTTATGCACTTTTCTTTGTTCATTTAAACTCAAACTATAGACAATACAAGACGCCTGCCGCCGATCTTTAATTAATGAATGTAACGTGATCCTCCTCATCTGACTTCAGTAAAGTTCAAATTCATTAAAGACGAGAAATGTATTGCACTAAACTACAATACAAAGCAGTATTAACATCATCCAACTCAATTCACCCTCACACAACTGATGGATATTTCTCTCATTATGCAACCAATGAAATGCTACATTTCGCTGTCGAATGCGAATTCTTTTGGGGCCCACAGAACACAAAATACATCCAATTAATCATTTCAATAAAAAAGATATGCATATATACATAGTACTAAGATAAGCATACAAAAAAAATTATAATAAAAATGAAAAGAGTTGCAAAAACACATTTAAAAAAAAAAAAAAAAAACACAGCGGCCTCCATTTAGTTTTACGGAAGTTTAAATCTTCTACATGTAAAATATTTAAATGAAGTTAAAAAAATTTCAAAAATATTCATCTATTCATCTGTATATACATACTTAGTTATGGAACTATGTATGTCTGTAAGTCTGTGTAATTGTGTCTCTGTATGTCTGAAACTTATGAACTACGAAACAGCTATACCGATTTTAATAAATTTTTTCGAAGAAACTGTAGTACAGTCTGGAGAGTGTTCTTGTTAGTTTTGACGCACGTAGGACCACCGGATAAGTCGGAACTGATGGATCAAATATTGCATATATAGCTTAGAAACATTTTTTCATATTAATCAAGTAGTCTTTGTCAAACATCTCATTTTGAATTATGAATCATCAATAAAATAAAATAAATAACTTTCATTCTATCATTCTCGTTTAAAGCTAGACGGGTGCGCTAGTAGAATAATAAAAATTCACAATACTCGTAACTGTAAAAATCTAACTTGAATGGTCTTTGTTGTTGCTAACCCTTATGATAGGATTCTGTGGTTCGATTTTAATGAAATAAACGCTATATGTTACTTACAATAAAATTGCTTAACTCTCAGTAATTCGATTTTGAATCCAATGATTGGCTTCCACGTGATTTGCGCACAAACAAACAAATAGACACGCAAAATCTACGATTTTATTATATTATATGTATACAGATTTTTTCTCTTATATATGTATAACATATCTCTTACTGAAGACTGTCTAATATGGTATGTATCTTGCGAAATGATTATGAATCATTTTACATTACTTAAGTCGTAGCTGAAGCAAGATGAAAGAGCCAGAAACAATTTAGTACGTCTTCAGCTAGGAAAAGGTACTCCTTCTCCATAGAGGGTATTAACAGTTTGAAGCAACTGAATATCAAAAGAATCAAGATGTGACATCACAATGGATCTAATTAGTGGCCTAAGCGGCATCTTCAACGTGATGAAGTTAACCTCTTTTCACATAAACTAATATTTCAAAAATGAATCTATATATTGAGCTTATACCTTTCAATAATAGGAAAACATCAATTAAATCATGAATGACATATACTCAAGTCTCGTATATACAAAATTTCAGTACATAACTTTGTAAGATTGTCCTCTTACTACTACTAAGCCCATCTTTACATTCTATAGAAACTAATAAAACCATTCAGAATATGAATGTGTGAAGGGTGTATTGCAAGCATAGAAGGAATCATTCGAATTAAATTTTCTTTTGAAAAAAGAGCGCGCAACTCCGACGCCAATTTGTAAATATGTATAAAACATGATACAAGGAGGAATGGAGTATGGAGAAAGGAGGAGTACTGAGTGCAGTGCAGCTCCTCTCGGTTCGGCCTACTATTTATGAATATGTATGAATGAATGAGCAGACAAACAAACCAAACTAAAGCAAAGTAAAGCAAAGCACGCTGCCATAGGAATGGACAGACATGAGGCATGAATAGAGAGAGATGAATGGGGCAGACGCAAACAAACGACAAACGAACGAACGCAAATGGCAGTGTGGCAGCAATGGTAAAGTACAACGCACCCAATTGGAAGCATCAACGAAGCCGACGCTAGCGGCCGTTGCCTATTCAACATACTCATGCCCATCATGTACTTACTACTTGAGAGTATTTGCAACTGTTGCACAGTTCTATGGTGCACAACAGCAAATACTACTTTATGGTATTCAACAAAAGCTGCAATTCTCTTGTACTCTTGCCTCTTGCTCCATTCTAACCAAAGGGCATCGTCGACTAACTACCAGTGAGTCGCTCGCCCGCCTGCTGTTTGTTTGTTGCATGCAATGAGCCTATTTGTGCGGTGCATTTATTATGCCAAATAAAGCAAAAGAAATGAGGAAAGGAAAAGGCAAAGGCACAGGCAACCAAATAGTAGAGTAGCTACCGACAATGCGTAGCAACAAGCGAAACATCCGTTCAATTTTTGTTTTTGCTCTTCATTTTTCTCACATTGGAACAATCAACGCCAGCGAACTAACTTTCGAAAGGCAATTGCGAACACATGCATTGAAGTTTGTTCCCCACTTTGAATCTGATGAAGGAGGCACTTCTCATCATTGCAAATAGAAGGAATACCAGAACAAACTCCCTCTTAAAGTTATCATCACTACAAGCACCACCCACCAATAAAACTCTCTAGCCAACTACTTCCTCTGAGACTAGTATGTTACATGCTTCTTTGAATGACTTGACTTCAGTGAGAGTTTCGATAGATGGATGGATGGATGGATGGATGAACTGAACTGCATTGGAATTCGCATACATACTTGTATTTCTTGCACCATTTCTGTTGTTTTACATTGTGTATAATTACATTAGACCTATGATGTGAATGATGATCATGATGATGTTGACGATGATGGTATTCCATATATCACAAAAGGCAATCAATTGCCGGCGTCACCGGTTTCTTTTATTATTTCATGAGAGGGCAAAACAGAACAGTGACTTCCAAACTAATGAGCTCCCTAGTGGGAGAAAGAGTTTTGAAACAGAAAAAAAAAGAAAAACTGGAAAACACATTTAAATAAAGAGTGAGTTGCATGCATGGCATCGACTAGGTTGGCTTGGCCTTTTGGCCCTTCCACAATACAATGCCACACTTGAGCTTTGCATATGAAATCACGCGCATAATCTGCTTCACAAAAATGCTAATTAGGCGTAATTCGCGTAAAATTTTCGCAACATTTCATTCTGCAAACTGCATTTAGGGCTTTTATGATGATGTGAGTTGGTTATGGCATGAATACAACGAACATAGTATATGATTCGGATTCATCAGATACGAATTTAGTTTGCTTTAGTTTTGAATTGGATTCATCCTCGTACTCATCATAGTCATTTACCATTTGATTTATGTACGTTTGCGAACGCTAAAAATGTGAATCGCTTAAGTCTATCAACAACAACTCATCGTCATCTCCTCCATCTACTTTTGCCATTCTCGTCATTATCATTGCAATGGAGGACTATCATCAGTTTCATCATCATTATCAACTTACGACTTCTCATCATCGTCGTCGTCATCCTGTCCTCCATATTCACCAACATTACCACCAATATCATCATCATTATCAGTATTGTATCATCCCCATCATTCATTCATCAGTCATTGCCACTCATTGCTTTAGATGACTGCGACTGCTCCTGCTACTGCTCTCCTTGATGTAGCTGCTTCTGTTCTGCTTTTGCTTCTGAATTATTAAGCAAGCGTTGTAAGCTGGCTTAATTCTGATTGTTTTGTGGGTTTTCCAATGTTTTTGTTATTGTTGTTGTTGTTGTTGTTGCTGCTTAGCTTGGCATTCTCAGTTTTGGATTTGGTTTCGATAGGTTAAGTACCTTCGACAAAATAAAATCCAAAAAAAAAAACAACATGATGGAATCGATGAAAATACTTTTGTCTTTGATTGAATGCTTTCGTAATCGATTTTGCTGTTCAATAGATGAAAATTGGATTCTGTTCTTAATTTTTTTGTTTGGTTTTGAATTCATCACATTTCTAAACTTGCTTTTTACACTTTACATGACAGAGAAATTTACTATTTGTTTTCGTACAATTTTGAAACCATAAAACAAAAAATATTATTTTTATAAAAGAAAATTTTATTTCAAAAACAATAATTTAAAAACAAAAATCAGCAAACCAAGCACAATTCCCACAATTAGAACATGCCACATCCAAGAATAATGCAAGTACTAGTACAAAATACTCGTACAGACATCATCAAAGTGTTGCAACTAACATCAGCAACGGCACAGCAGTAACAACAAGAATAACAATAAAAACCACAGACAAACAAACAAACAGACAGACAACACAAAACAAAAAACAAGAAGAAAATGCCAATGAAATCAACAGTAGTTCATTTAGTTTAGTTTTGCTTTTTCGTTAGGCAGAATAATATAACTGGGTTTTAGACCAAATCTATCACCAGAGAATATTTAGTACTCAGTTTATCCAACTACACTGAAAGAATTTTCTTCTGAAATTTATACTAGTAGCCACAACCCATAAAAATAAGAATAGATGATTGAGATCAAATTATATTATACATTAGATTCTGGGTTGTTATTGTAAGAAACTCGGTCGTGTATCTTACTTGGGAAAACTCATGTAATTTACATAAATTTGTAAGACATCGGAAATTACGATTTTTTTGAAATTAAATAAATGAAAATAATGGAAAAATATTAATACTTTTCATGTGTTTTATTGAAATAATTTGTATTGACAAATCTCAATTTTTTATTTTTAATCAGCGACGACGCTGAAGAAATTAAATAAAATCAGTGACAAATGGAATTCTGTTTCATGGATTTCAACTACCGAGTACTTTTTTACAGAGTTTACCTTGTTGCGGTAAGGGGCTCAGGCTAAGAGTCCTAAGAGCGATGCCGATGGAAGCCAAGGCTAAAGATAAACTCGAATGAGAACACAGCTTAGCTATAAATAGTTCCAACCAACGCACCTCAATGGACTGTAAGGTTTCTGTAAACTCGTTCCTGTGTGTCGATTAGCCTGTCATTCCTATCATTTATTTCTATAATTCTGTTTCAAAAACTTAAAGAATACTTTAAAATTACGAACCTAATAGTAAAGAAAAAATTATATTAATCTTCAAAATCCATTTCTTAAACATTGTTTTTCATTAGTAGCGTGAAGTGAGGTCATGCAGAATATAAATTTTTTAGTTTGTAATCTTAAGAATAATTTACAAAAGATTGTCATTTTTATTAGAAAATTATTTAATCAAGAATGTGTCAGAAACTGTTTTTAACCCAATTCCAACCCAATTGGAATTCAGGAGTGCTAGAAATCTCATTTGACGGTTTTGAAATCTACCTTCATAGAAGTCTCAGTATTCTTTTAATACAGAAAAATGTGTTCACTGCACTAAAATTAAAATTTAAAATGAATTTAAAAAAAAAAAAGAAAAGGTTTTTTTAAGAGTGAGGTATGTGAGAGTGAGTGAGAAGTTTCAAAATATTTGCTTAGCATCTGTCGCTGTCGTGTAAACACTAGCAAGATACACCAAAGAATAATCAACGTTAAGTATCGCAACAGAGTCATTACGTGTAAGACGGACCTAAAACAAACAATCTTCATCCAGCTGTTCAGTCGAACATCAAAGTTCCAAAAATGAAATCTCCCGAACTGCTGGCACATCTACGGATTACGGAAGAGATTGCCAAAATGTTAAATGTCTCACATTCACCAATTGAAAATCACATAAGATTTCATAGATTCGTTTAGAATCGCCATTACTTTATTTCCAATGCAATATTTACTTATTAAATAATTTTATAAATAAATTTGAAATCAATTTAGAATTTAGACTCTTTTTTACCATGTACCACCATCATTATTGACTAGGCTCCTACTAACGAGAACAAGTTTGAGCTCAGTAAAACCGCAAACGGTTTTTCTATTTAAACAACGCATTTCAAATGCAAAGGTTTGTTTAAACAACACCAAAGTTGAAACTACTGAATGTATTTTTTCTTCAATCCACCTACATACATACACTTCTCAAACACACACCCACTCACCCTAGTAGGGTACTAGTAGTTATTCTACTAGTAAAGCTAACATAGCCTTTGCTAAATACAATTGCAGGCTTTAGAACATTTTTGCTTTTGATGTATTTGATGGCTTGACTTGACATAAAAAAAGGGAAAAATAAAATAGAAATTTGGGTCAGTTTCTGTGTGATTGAAAGGCTGCAGTGTTGAGCACGACTCAATGATCATTATCATGTTGGTGAAGATGATAATGCTGTTGCTGCTGCTGATAATGATGATGATGATGATGTTGGTGATAGTGACAAAAGCTACCTATAGAATACCTTGCCACAATTCATATACAATTTCATTTCATTTTGAACGCTTAGCTCAGCGATTTTATTACTGTTGCTCTTGGCAACAAGCATTCCTCATCATGATATCCTTGACAATCCCTCACGTGCTTAAATTCGCTCGCTAATGACGCATTCTAACTAATTGCATACTTCGCGGCTTAGACATTTACTTTTCAATTTGGCTATACTACGATGGACTCAACTCACTCACTCTGCTCCCCCACAACACACCACATCACACTATGCACCATACACCATACATATTTTTGCGTAGTTTGTCTGTTTATTTTTCGTGCGAATACCATTTCCTGTACGCGCAACAATGAAAGGATTTCAATGTCAGAGTACGGCAAGGAATCCATTACAACAAAGAGACAAAGCGCATAGAAAGCAATAAGGACGATTGCGATGGAAAAGGATGAATGAATAGCAGTAGAAAACAATACAGGACAGGACAGGACAAGAAACTTGAAATGACCGAGCATGCGACCGCAATGTAGAAAATGTCCTTCAGTGTCATTATTGTGCAACGCAATGTAAGGAAAAAATTTGTTTGAAAAATTTATGATGACGACAAAGCCACAACTTTGAGCATGAAATGGTGAATGGTTGCTACGTTTTTCCAAGGTAAGAAGGTAAGAGTAATAATAAAAGGTACTACTAGCTACTATAAAAGCGCTAAGATTAACTGTAGCATATAATAAATAGGACAATCGTATGAACAGACTTCGTTCAGTGGACACAATACATAAACATATAAAACTAAAGCCCCTGGCGTTGTCGCTGGTAGTCAATTATTTTTATGGTATTAAACATTCTTTTTTTTTCTTTCACTGGTCTTTCTAATGAATTTAAATGAGTTTTCTTCTGTGAATTTAGCTGACTGAAATGGGGAAGGTAAAGCATTTTTAAGCTATCGAGACAAACTACTCAAAGCGTTCCCAAAGCGTTTTGTACAAAACATACGTCCATCAAATACATACAGTGAAAGTCATATACACACTTACATTCGTGAAGTTTAGTTTATAGAACGTTAGAACAACAGAGGTAATAGTAGTAGTAGTAGTAGTTGTAGTGAAACCTCTATAGAGTCCCTCTAGTGTGCTTTGGAATAGAGCGTCACCTGTCACCGCATAACTTGAACAATTTTACTAATGACTTCTACTTGATAAACTCCTGTGAGCAATAGGGAAAATGAGAGACAACTGACTGACTGACGGAGTAAATGAATGAGTTAGGCAGACGGCAAGCAGGTAGGGAGGCATTCAGTCACATCAGGCAGGGCAGGTAAGTGAATGAGTGAAGTGGGTGAGTATATGAGTGACTGAGTGAGTGAATAAGTTCCTAGTATAATATATTACTGTGGCCATACCAACCAACTTCGATCCTGCCACTTCTTCATCATTTCTTCCTTTTTGATTGTGTAGCCCATTCTTCATCCTCAAATGTTTACTATGCAACCAACCAACAACTGATGTAAATACGAAATTAATTATATTTTGCCATGCAGTAAAATTAATCAAGTGAAACAAAACCAAAGTCAACTCTATTCAGACAAGAACAGAAAGAGTGAATAACAACAACAACAATCAACCAACACCAACAGTAACAGCAACTAATATAGAGTACCTTCATGAACAATTGTAGAGTGAACTCTATTTAACCCAACTAAATCAGACTTGCTCTGCACTATTGCACATACATACTCCTACTATTGTAGTAGATTGCTTGCCACTCACTCCATTCTCATTCTCATCGTCATTCATATCCACATCCACATCCATACAAACCTACGTATATTGACGACTCTAAGTGAGTTTGCGGCCATTGGCGGCCATTTCATTAATCACATTCAACACGTCTCAGTACAGTCAAACACTCAGATACACTCACACTCACACACTCACATACACATGCACATATGTATGTAATCTCCCACCCACACCCAATTTGATTGCATTGGGCAATGTCAAAAATGTGCCACATTCCAGAACATGAACTCGTCAACTGTAAAACAGACCTCTTGACTAAACTTGTATACACATACAAAGACATACCAAGGTCTACTGTGCATGGGTATATCTGTGTGTTAATAATAGTGTGTGTGGGTGTGTGTGTGTGAGTATGTGTGTGTGTGTGTGTGTGTGTGTGTGTACTGTACTGTGTGTAAGTAATTGTTTCATGAGTTGGCCTTGCAGCGTAGCGTTGCACACATTAATTGAGAGTTATGCTGCTCGTACGAGCGTCTCAAAAGCAGCTAAAACAGCTGGCATTACCAGGAGCAATAGTAGTATCAAGAGCAACTACGAGAATGCCAACGTTCTTGCGAAAATAATTGTTTTCTTCAACGACTAATTACAACTGCAGTTTTCTTCACCATTCTCCTCCTCTAACCTCATCTTTCTTCCTTCATCCTCCACATCTATCATGACTTTCTTCTTCAATGGCAACCCTTTATTCAACATTTAGCATTTACAGTTGCTTGTTGCTTACTGTTCCTACCTTCCTACTTTCTTATTCTAGATGAACTAATATGAACATATGTCCCACACCCATCTACACCCATCACAATTGGTCTGTTCTGGTAGCGCGCTCGTGCATAAATTTTCTTGCAGTCAAGTGCCCTTCGGTGTTTTGTTTAGAATTAAATTGGGAATTAATCTCTGTGTTGCTTGCGCATTTAAATGCATTTCGTTTCGGTTTCGTAAACACAAAATGTGGCAATAATGGTCTATAATATTACAGTAAGTAAGTAAGTAAACCAAGTAGTGAAACCAGGTTTGCACTCTAAGAGTAAAATATTATATATACTCGTATGTATTTAAAAAGCAATACAGTTAAGTTTTGATTTCAATTACAATCATCCTAAGAAACAAAAACCAAATAAAATACACGTAGGCAATTCTTAGTTAACTCATAAGATTCAATATTATATTAAACAAATACTATTAACAGTTCACAAAGTGGGAAGCTCATTAGAACTCTTAAGATCACTATTCAGTGTTAATCAAATATGTAAACGACTCGCTTCAAAAATTGAAGTTTTCCTTGTAGAAATCCATTAAATATCTACACTGTGAAAACATTTTATGCCTTCAAAAACCTTTTTACACAACTACAGTTGTTGATTCATCATGGTTCAACCTCAGTTTTAAAGTCAGTATTTTTATATTACTTCGGAAGAAGTCGTGGGCACAACTAAAACACAACTAAAACGTTAGCACATGACCTATGCAGATAGCATACCATTTAATGTTGACTTACTTTAAATGACATGCTGTCCACAACAATATATTGTAGTTCATTATGATATACATATATACAAATATTATTATACATATATATTACTAGATATTTGGGCAGACGTTGTCTTGCCTCTCCTTCCCAAAATATTATGGGATACTGATTGGCTTACATGATGGCGACTTGATTGATTTTAAAATATTTCTCGGGTGCTCCTGTGGGAATTTCTTTTTTCCAAAACATTTCTCATAAATCACTCGGTCCATTGTGAATAGTGTATGAAAATCAGGTTCGCTAGTTTTTAAGCTCATCGCGCTCAGACAGACAGGCAGATGAGACCTGCCTCTTTGTTTTCTAATATTGTATGTATAGATATTATTGAAATAATATATGTTTGTCTTGAATTCATTTAATACAAGAGACTGTAATAATTAATGGATGAAACCATTTACTTTCAATTTCACCATATATTCTAAACTTCTTAACTATGGAACATTTAACATAGTATGAAGTAAATGGTTTCATCCATTAATTATTAAATACTATCATATATTGTATATACAATATATGATATAATCATTAGTTCGGTACAATATTTTTATAAGATTGATTATTTGAATACTGAATGTTGAGACAGACAAACCACCAACTCAATATACCCATACTATCAGGTATCGTATCTTCTCATTTACCTAAGAAACACTATCGAAAGTTTGTGTGAGATATACTTCTTCCATTATTCAGGGAACTATGATTGAAAAATAGTGTCTGGTTTTGACAACCAGAAACCAATATGCAAGAGGCGGACAAGAAGACAAATTGTACAATTTTTATATACATATAAAACTGGAACTATGTCTGTATGTCTCTTCCTTATGGACTCCGCAACCGCTGGACCGATTTTGATGAAAATTTTAGGGAAACTCTAGCATAGTCTGAAGAGTGTTTAGTTCAGACCGATCCAAAAATTTCATGATATCATTTTCATAAATTTCCCAAATAAAAGCAGTGAACTGTATTAACCTCATGACGAAAATGTTATGTGTGAAAACAAAGGCGTAGCATAGCACCGCGAGACACCTAGTACTTTGTACTACACACACTATCATTATGATAGGAACAAAGCACTAATAAGAACATAACAGCATTTAAATGGAATATAGAGATTATCTCCGCAATCTCAAAATGTTTCTGCAAAATAATCGTGTACCCAAAGCATTTCAATCTTGTCAAATATTATAAAGATTGTAGTTTATCCATTCGTGTATAAAAAAAAGGAACCAATCTGATTTAATTTAGTAAAACAAATAATTTACAATGCTTCAAAAAGCCATTAATCCACAATCCTAGTTTTCTCTAATCATGTGGTCTTTTAGTGTTTTTTTGTTACTTCTTTTTCTTTTTTCCTTTTTTTGGTGGAGGTGGTGGTGGCGGTGGTGGAGGCGGTGGTGGTAGTGGTGCGGGTTCTTCATCCTCTTTAACCAGATCCATACCATTCAGTTCTTTTGGTTCCTTTGGATAAAAACCATTTGGATTTGTGGTCCTAATACTCTTACAAAACGGTATACCCATAACAGTTTCCATCATAGGAATGCACATTTTCGCATACCTAGCAATTAAAAGAGACCACATTGTGGCCTTTCCATTAACTGTAAAAAATGAACCCCATATCTTTGAGGCAACAGCATGCGCATACTCATATTCACAGTCTTGACTTTCGAGAGCTAATAGTTCCTCCACGACAGCAACAGCCTCAAATTTGGCATGTTTCGCAGTAGTATATATATCTTGAATGAGATTATCACCAAAATATAGAACACGTACTTGTGTTGGATCTTTGTCAAGCTTCTTACAAAGCGTCTGAAACAGTTGATTCCAATTGCCTTGCGCGTAGACACATTCTTTACTTAATGGCAAATCTGCTTCTAGGGGTATCTCGCTATTGGGTATTTCTTCGAATTTTTCCATATCAATTCGTTTGAAAAGACGTTCCTCAGTGAAGAATCCGGGCTTTTTCGAAAAACTAACTACTGCATCGAATAGTGTTTGCCATTCATAACCCATTGCATAACGAGCATTTTTACACAAGAATTTGATATGGGAGTTCGTAAGGAGGAAGAGACTCTTACCGGAGGCACGCAACTCAACCAAAAATTGAAGCATTTCATCACTTGAGCGCAAAACAAACTGATCAATATTCTCAGTTAGATTCTTATAATAAAGACTCTTGCCATTACTGTAGTTTTCACGGCTATATATGGAAGTCAGTGCTTCCAATACATCTGGCCATACCGTATAGAGCTTTGGTGGGGGTGGTGGTACCTTTTTAGGAATTTTTTTCAAACCAGCGTTACTTGCTTTCTTTCCCTTATTTTTGTGTTTTTTCTTCTTATTCTTTGATTTCCTTGCTTTTGGTGGCGGTGGTGGTGGTGGTGGCGGCGGATTTAAAAGGGCTTCCAAGCGAGCCTTCTCTTCCCTCTCTTCATCCTCCCTATCAACCAAGTCAATAGTTTGAGCAAAAACTAACGCCGCTGGAACATCAAAGTAGTCAACTACAGAACGTATTTTCAATGAATCTGGACCATTCCAAGTGGATAGAGGATCCTGAAGAAACTTGTTTGCCAATTTCCATTTTCGTTCTGGTCCATAGAAATATTCCATTGGTTTAGCACTTAAAAATTTTGTGCCATGACTTGCACGTATTATGACACCCTTAGTATCCAATTTTAGTATGTTGCCCCTCTCCGTATCGAGTACGAGTCCTTTTTGTAAGAAATCCCAGAGCAATTTTGTTTCTAATAACTTGGCAGAATATTTCTTCTCTTCGACCATGTAGCGTTTAATGCAATCATACTCTAGGGCCATCATTTCAGTAATATTAAACCGTAGCAATGTAGAATCCAAATCAAAACCAATAATGTCGAAATTATCGAAGCAAAACTGCCTGTAAATCGTGTCAGATGTCATTGTGCCAGCAGAAGCCCAAGTGTTCCCTCTAACATATGAATAGGACTTTTATAATGGACACTTGTGCTCCTGCTCAAGTTGTGCGTATTCAATTAAAAAACATGACGCAGTTTTTGCTCTGACCGCCAACAAAAACTGTTGTTAATTCAGTTTGTTTACGAAAAACATCGGGAAAGAAGACTTTTAAAGTGTCTATACAAATTGAAAATTTTGTTTAGGCTTCTTGTCAAGGGCTTTTTAAAATAAGATAAGATAATAAATTCTACATTATATGACATTCTTTTCAGACATTATTAGAAAAAAAAAATGATTCCTTTGCCACTCAAAAAAGTTTCCACCCTTCAGTTTCATTTGAAATTTTAATTTCCTGGGTCAACTGAAAAATATGAGTAAATATACCATAAAAGTATTAGAATTTCAAAAGCAAATTATGCTGATTTTTGAGATTATTAAGATGTAAAAATTATTTGAATCAATACAATAGAATTTAACAAAAGCCACTTCATCATCACAATCAAGTTGAAGTGTGAAGGTTCTTCAGGCTTTTGATGGATGGTGCTCTCACTATTTAATTTCTTAATAATTATTAGCATTTAGTAATATGTAAATAATTTCATTTTTAAACATCAGCGCTCGACTGCTCAACTGTCAACTTGTTTTTATACTCATATAAGACGATGGCACATGACCAATTCACGTTGCATAGAATGAAATATTGACTTACTTTAAATCACCATTTATATATTCACAACATAAAACATTACAATATATAAAAACATTGTTCAGTATTGCAATGATCAATGTTTCATTTTAGTTGATTGAATATTAGAAAATATTATATCAATGTAACAAAGTAACATACCCTTCAAGCACATTTGATACATTCAAGAAAAGAAGCATATAACACTCCAAATTCCATAAAAAACGGAGCTCACAAAAGCAAAATGTTTCCTTAAGCCAGACAGGGCATGCATCTGCTCGAAGTTGTCTCCAGCTATCCAGAGAAGGATATTCACAGGATATCCTAGAGGCAATTGTGTGGCCTTAGGCTTCATTTAATGATTATTGATTTTGTGAACTGAAAGTTGCAACACCGTTACATATGAATTTGAATTTACAGATGTCTTGCAATTTCCAGGAAAAAATGAGACTTTCCATTCTAGAGGAAGCTATAATCCTTGTATCACACATATCGAAAACTTAACTAAAGGTTTTATACTTACACAGTGAATGAAACACATAACCGAACACATTTGACCGACAAACTGCCTGGATGCTATACAAAATTAAAAAAAAAAGATATTTACACTCATAATGGGCCATCCACATATTATGTCACGTTATCACTCCCTCTAGTGTGACGTCACATATTTTGCAGTGGAAACCGATAATGTAGTGTTTCCTTATTTTCTCTGATCTTTAAATGTTTGTCTCTTAGGATTGATAATATTTTTAAGTTTTTTGTTTAATGTTTCTCGTTTTAATACTTTAGATTTTGACACACTTCGTTGACCCCCTCCCACCCCCATAACGTGTGACGCCATGTCCTAAGCGGATAGAAGCGATAGATACAAGCAATCACCATGTAAAATCTGCAGTTTCTCTTGTGATTCATACTTGGTTTGGTTTTCAAAAAAACAGTTATTGAAAGACCAAATGAAAAAGGGATAGAAAAGACCTTTTGATTTACACATTTTTTTTTTTTTTTTGTATTCGCTCAACCGTTTTTTCGGTTTTTTTCTCTCACTAGTCTATGAGAGAAATTATTAAAAAGGTCTTTTGTGTGTATGGATGCATTTGAATGTGAGTTTTCTTGTGCACTACAATCGACAATTCCCACTCACCGACTCACTCAACTCACATCACACAAAAATAAAATCTTTTTTCGTTTTGTTCTTTCAGAAGAGAATGAGCAAAAGTTCTTTTTGAACAATTATCTCACCTAGAAATGGTCGACCGAAAACTGAAAAAACTACAAAAATCACTGTTACACTCAGTGAGAAACCAAAAAAAAATCTCTCTGAACAGAATACATTCAAAATAATTATTGACTGTTATTTGCGACCTTTGGTTATTTAGCTTGTGTCAATTGTCAGCTTATGTGCCTCTGAGTCATAAAATAGTTTTTTGTTATTTTAACAAAAAAAATAAAATATACAATCCTTCCCCTAAGCGGACGGACATCTCTCATAACTTTTCAGAAACAATAGTGGATGTACGGTTATAGAAGCTTTCACTGTATACTATATTTATCAAATCTTAGTTAAAGAAATCAATGTAGAAAGATTCAGATTGCATTGCATGGACGGACGCGTAGACAATCGGATCATTTCCATATGCAAAACCACTCTATGTTCATTAATAGAATGAATGATTGAATCAGAATAGACACTGCACATACATTTCTTTGTGTACTATTTCTGTGACCTTCAATCTCACGCTAATTTTACTGAATAAACTCATCACTTAAATCACTTTAAAGACAATTAAGATAATTTATCCATTTGTTTAAATAAGATAAGATTTTACAAAAAAAAAAAACAAAAAAAAAACACATTTAAAAAAATTCAGACGCTAGTTTATTTGTTGTTTACGACATTATATCTACACCATTAACCATCAACAATATGATAACCCAATACTTGCCTCTTTTTCCTATGGCGGACATGTAGACTTTTTTAAATCGTTTTATTTCTTCTTCTTTTTCTTTTTCTTTTTTTGTTCTGGAGGTGGTTGTGCATTTGGATCTGGAGGCTTTATGACCAAATCCATACCGTGCAGTTCCTTTGGGTCTATTGGATAAAAACCATTGGGATTTGTGGTTCGGAAACTTTTACAAAACGGCGACAGCATAATAATATTTTCCATCATCGGAATGCATATCTTTGCATAGTTTGCAATCAAACCAGACCACATTGTGGGCTTTCCATTTAAGGCGAAATATGAACCCCAAACTTTTGAGGCAACAGCTTGAGTATATTCATAGGAACATTCTCGAGTTTCTCTTGCCAAAATTTCCTCGGAAACGGCAACAGAATCAAAATTGCAATGTTTAACAGGAGCATAAACATCCTGAATGAGATTATCACCAAAATACAAAACTCGTGCTTTTGTTGGATCTATACCAAGCTTGTTACTAAGAGTCTTCAGCAGTTGATTCCAATTACCCTGCGAATAGACACAGTCATCATTACCCAAAGACAAATCCTCTTCTAGGGGTATCTCGCTATCAGGTATTTCTTCGAATGTATTCATATCAATTCGTTTAAAAAGATGTTTCTCTGTGAAAAATCCTGGCTTCCTGGCATACGAAACCACTGCATCGAATAGTGTTTGCCAACGGCATCCCATTGCATAACGAGCAAATCTATTAACGTAATCAACGTGGGAGCCCGAAAGAAGAAAGAGACTCTTGCCAGAGCCACGCAAGTCAACCAAAAATTGAAGCATTTCATCACTTGCACGCAAAACAAAGCGTTCGATATTATCTGTCATAGCCTGAAAGTAAATACTCTTGCCATAGCCAAAATTCTCACGGCTGTAAGTGTAAACCAAAGCGTCCAAAACATCTTTCCAAACTTTATAACGCCTAGGTGGAGGCGGTGGTTCTTCCCGAATTGAAGTCTTAGGCGTTGTCATTCGTTTCTCTTCTTTCTTTTCCTTCTTTCCCTTCTTTTTATGCTTTTTCTTTTTATTTTTTGATTTCTTTCCTTTTGTTGGCGGCGGTGGTGGTGGTGGTTGATTCCGTAACGCTTCCAAGCGAGCCTTTTCCGCATCCTGCCAATCAATCAAATCGATGGCTTGAGCAAAAACCAAAGCCGCTGGCATATCAAAATAATCAATTACTGAACGTATTTTCATTGAATCTGGTTCATTCCAAGTGGATATGGGATCCTTATGGAACTTTGTTGCCAAATCCCATTTTCGTTCAGGTCCATAGAAATACTCCAGTCTTTCGTTAGTTAGAAATCGGGTACCATGACTTGCACGCAGAATGCCACCTTCACTGCTCAGTTTAAGAATGTTGCCCAGTTCTGTGTCGATAACAAGTCCTTTTTGTAAGAAATCCCATGTCAAATTGTTTGCCAGCAGCCTGATATTGTATTTCTTGTATTGAACCAAGTAACTCATGAGACAATTATATTCCAATTTCAACATTTCATTCAAATTAAACCGAATCAATGTGCAATCCAAATCGAAACCAATTATGTCGTAATTGTCGAAGCAAAATTGCTTATAAAATGTTCCAGACGTCATCGTGCACTTGGATGCCAAATATGCTTGTTTTCTGCAACATTTGAATTTTTCGCAATAATCGACGCCGCTTCTGTTGTTGCAGCAGTGCAACCAGCGTACTGAAGAATTTATTAAACACGGCGCAGTTCTTGTGATGATTGCAACAAAAACTTGCGCTAATTTTGTACGGTTATTGAACCGAAATACTACATCTGGACGGAATTTTTAATTTATGTCGACGACGACATTCCTCGTTGTGATACAAAAGGCATTTGAGATTTTTC
Source organism: Amiota mariae (assembly GCA_035041805.1). Classification (NCBI taxonomy): domain Eukaryota; kingdom Metazoa; phylum Arthropoda; class Insecta; order Diptera; family Drosophilidae; genus Amiota; species Amiota mariae. Next base: position 528,676 of record JAWNKV010000338.1, on the reverse strand, counting down.
TGCCAAGCATTTTTTAATAAATAAATTGACATATTCCATAATTTTACCCATGACATGCTTATCAGCCATTGTAGAAGGGATAAATAAATTTTCCAATTACAATATTAATATGAAACAATTTGTTCATGGTCGGTGGCGGCGGAAGGAAACACTTGAATTAATGCGCACGAGGCTATAAACTTATAAGGCTTTTTAGCTTTCAGTGTTGTTGCTTTAAAATACGCTAGTCATCTATATACTTTGGCGCTCAATGAAACATGTGGCAATTCATTATTGGCGGTAGTGTAGGCACATGTTTGCTTTAGGTGGGTTAGCAACGATATGTTGTTTTTTCTTTGTTCAGGTACATGTGCATTTGTATTCAATTCATGTTTATCATCGTTTTTGCTTTCTTTAATTTAATTTCTCATTACTCAGTAAAAGAATAAATTATCATTGCATAAGTATATTTATGAAAAATGAAACAGCATAGCAACTGTTAAGAATTTTTATTCAACAATGTAGTAAATGTAATTCATCAAACTATCCTTTGCAAAGGTAGAAGCGGAGCTGCATACTTTCATATACCTTCATTGCTATGCTATGCTATGCTAAGACTAGACCACTACCTAAGGAAATGCGCTTATGTAATTGTGATAACCAAAGGCAAATAATCCTGAAGAGTTGACGTCGACATCGTATCCATTAATCTGTAAAACATGCAAAAAGCTACTTTTAAGAAGAATGATACCTGTACTAAATGACATGATCATAAATTTGGAACTAGAAGAAGAGGACATAGATCGGTTGTAACTCTATGTGTGTTCCTTGACATGTGAGCAATTTTGAAATACACCAAAGACCTGAAAGTGACATTCGTTGGGAATGAAACACGAGAAATGTCAGATAGATATAAGTACATATCAACAAGTTGCATTGCAAACAATAGGCTTTTTTAACAATAGTATGGTTCTCTGGTTTCATGTCTTGTGGAACAGTATCAAGTGATGTGAAACTGTATACATTAATTTACAAATTTTGTTGGTTGCAAAAAAAAAAAACATGAATTTAAGAAAAATATTAAGATTTCGATTTTGATTTTGTTCCATCACTAAAATCACATAATAAAATATTACTCATCTCTATTTGCTCAGTGTTGAAAAACCTAAAAATGGACTGCCAAGCTGTTCGAATTGTGCAGCACTTTCAATAGCGTCCAGCCATCATCGTGTGCAATAAATGTTGGCAAATATTCATCGGATATTTGTAAAAAATTGGGATTAAATTGCAATTTTTTATAATTCCAATTTGTGTGAGGATATTTTTCTTACTTTCCATTGTCTAAAAAGCCAAACAAACGCTTCAAGATGTCTGGGAGTATTGAAATACCGTTGCGTGACACCGATGAGGTAAGCAAAGCAGGCCATGAGTTTTTCTATTTCAACAAGAAATTTAAAATATTTTTTTTTTCTTATTGTTTTTGCGCAGGTTATCGAAGTTGATCCCGAACAATTGCCAGAATGCTCAGAGGTCTTAAGCATTTTGGAACAGGAACGTTCACAGTTAAACACTTGGGTGAATGTGGCTGTAAGTAGTAGTAGTAATAGTAGAAGTATCAAACTAAAGAAAAGACTGAAATGCACAAGGAAACTATAACTTTCAACATTTTGTTATTATTTTAGTTAGCTTATTACAAACAAAAAAGAACAAATGATTTCATCATGTTACTGGAAACAGCTCGAGAGAAGGGCACCCTTGACTATCGGGATTATGAAAAGGATCAGATGCGTGCCTTTGATATGCTTGCTGCTCATTATGTCCAGGAAGCAAATCGAGAGAAATCGAAGGACAAGAAACGCGAATTGTTCATGAAAGCCACCAATTTGTATACAAATGCCGATAAGATTATCATGTACGATCAAAATCACTTGTTGGGACGTGCATATTTCTGTTTGCTGGAAGGCGACAAAATGGAACAGGCAGATGCCCAGTTTAACTTTGTATTGAATCAATCACCTGCAAATATACCATCGCTCTTGGGTAAAGCATGTATTGCTTTCAATAAAAAGGACTACAGAGGAGCATTGGCTTTTTACAAAAAGGCTTTGCGAACTAATCCAAATGGACCAGCAAATGTGCGTCTCGGCATGGCTCATTGCTTCCTTAAAATGAATAATCCCGAGAAGGCAAAATTAGCTTTTGAACGTGCTCTACAATTGGATCCGCATTGCGTCGGTGCACTCATTGGTTTGGCAATTCTCAAGCTTAATTTACATGAACCCGAATCAAACAAAATCGGCGTTCAAATGCTTTCGAAGGCTTACACTATTGATAATGCCAATCCGATGGTACTGAATCACTTGGCTAACCATTTCTTCTTTAAGAAAGACTATCAAAAAGTTCATCACTTGGCCCTGCATGCCTTTCATAATACTGAGAATGAGGCAATGCGAGCCGAAAGTTGTTATCAATTGGCGCGTAGCTTCCATGCTCAATGTGATTACGATCAAGCCTTCCAGTATTACTATCAGTCCACGCAAATTGCACCAGCCAACTTTGTACTGCCACATTATGGTCTCGGACAAATGTACATACATCGAGGTGATTCAGAAAATGTAAGTAATAACTTAGTAAAGATTATAGACAGTTTATATATTGGTATATCTTTCCTCTATAGGCAGCTCAATGTTTTGAAAAAGTTCTGAAAATTCAACCAGGCAATTATGAAACCATGAAAATTCTTGGCTCGCTCTATGCTAATTCAGTTTCCCAAACCAAACGCGATATGGCTAAGACACATCTAAAGAAAGTCACTGAACAATTTCCCGATGATGTTGAAGCTTGGATTGAACTTGCTCAAATTTTGGAACAAAATGATTTGCAAGCATCGCTCAATGCTTATGCAACTGCTTCATCTATACTGAGTGAAAAAGTTAAGGTTCCCATACCAGCTGAAATACTTAACAATGTTGCTGCCCTACACTATCGCCTGGGAAATTTAAAGATTGCAAAAGAGAAGCTTGAGGAAGCTTTAGAACGATCACAGGCAGATGCACCAACCGATAGCAAATACTATGACTCCATTTCGGTTACTATGAAATACAATTTGGCACGTTTGAATGAGGCCATGAGTTGTTATGATGTTGCTGATAAACTCTATAAGGATATCTTAAAAGAGCATCCAAATTATATTGATTGTTATCTTCGATTGGGTTGCATGGCACGTGACAAAGGTTTAATTTTTGTAGCCTCCGATTTCTTCAAAGATGCTCTAAATATTAACAATGATAATCCAGATGCAAGGTAAGTAAACAAATGAAATTAATTCAATATTAATAGAAGGTTGTGTTGTGTGGTTATGACTCTCGACTAGAGGAAATTTGAAGCTTTGAGACAAAGGCAAATATGCCATTAGCTACAAAATGACATCAGTGTCATTGATTTAGAGTTGTCTCAAACCTCGAGATCACTAATGTAGAAATTCCCTCTATTTTGATATTCTACACGTGAATCGCATCAGAAGATTAATAGTGTTGTAGGAGATGGGCCAATTCAATCTGTCAAGAAGTGTTGTTTCGGCGCTCAAGAGACAGCTGAGATGGCACAATAGATCTTGTCCAATAACCACTGATGTCGATTTGAATCATCGTAATAATCCATCAGTCAGATCCTCTAAAAACTACCTCTTGATATTTGTGATTTTTTGCTGAAACGGAACAATTTTTGAAGTAGATGGTGACTAGCAAAATGAATGGGTCACTTGCAATAATGTCATTTGCAAACAATCATGGACGGGAAAAGACGAAGCGTTCCAAACGGTGGCTAAGCTCTGGAAGTATTTGTTGTGTGTTTGATGGCATTTCAGTGGTTCCAGAATCACCCAACAGTCGACCAATGCCTCTTACAATTACCGCAGCAGCCCCTATGACAGCAGTTCCATATGGTAAATCACTTTTGCAGTTACATGAACAACTATAAACTGTTTCTATCGGGCAAATCACTTAAATCATGTTGTAATTCACGTGCAATGTAATCCTGATATGTATTGCCTCATCGGATTATCATAATTTCTTATAACAGCAAAACTCAACAAGAGAAAAGCTTGTAAAAACTACTTGTTCCAATTTTTTTTTTTTTTTTTTTTTCAATATTGGAAAGGCGCATATTTGATTTAATTTTGTTAATCCTAACTAGCGTCCCGTCATTACCAAACAATCTATCAATAGTCGGCATATATATCTCCATTAATATCATTGTATTATTATTCTATATTATAGATCCCTTCTCGGCAACCTTCATTTGGCAAAAATGCAATTTGCTTTGGGTCAAAAGAACTTCGAAACTATATTAAAAAATCCGCAAACATCAGCAGATGCATATTCACTAATTGCTTTGGGTAATTTCTCATTGCAAATGTTGCATCAACCTTCGCGTGATAAGGACAAAGAACGTAAACATCAGGATAAGGCCCTTTCCATCTATAAGCAAGTCTTACGTAATGATCCAAGGAATATTTGGGCCACAAATGGAATTGGTTCTGTATTGGCGCACAAGGGATGTGTCATTGAAGCACGAGATATATTCGCTCAAGTCCGTGAAGCTACGGCAGATTTCAGTGATGTTTGGCTTAACATTGCCCACATCTACGTGGAGCAAAAGCAATTCATTAGTGCCATACAAATGTACGAGAATTGTATGAAGAAATTCTATCAACATCATAATGTTGAGGTCATGCAGTACTTGGCTCGTGCCTATATGCGTGCCAATAAATTTCAGGAAGCGAAGGCGGTGCTATTAAAAGCACGCCGTGTGGCACCACATGATACAGTGCTACTATTTAATATTGCTGTAGTTCTTTCGAAATTGGCAATAATCATTTTGAAGGATGAGAAATCGACGCTTGACGTTGTACTGCAAGCAGTTCATGAATTGGAATTGGCACACAAATACTTCCAGTATCTTTCGGTGAATGGCGACAAAACGCGTTTCAATATCGAAGTCGCTGGCATTGAGGCAAATCAATGTCAGGATTTGCTTTCACAGGCTCAATATCATGTTACTCGTGCACGACGCATAGATGAAGAGGAGAAATCATTGCGTCGCAAACAGGAGGATGAGCGCATTGCTTTCCGTCTCAAGCAAGAGGAGGATCGTAAAAAGCGTGAGGAAATGCAAAAATCGTCACGTGATCAAATGTTGGCCAAACGTCAGGAGTATGTGGAAAAAACTAAGAATATCCTTATAATCAGTGAGCCACCCCCGGACAAGGATCGTAGAAAGGGCGGTGGAAGACCACGTAAAGATGACTACATTTCGAATACGGATTCTGATGCTGATGGTGTCGGTGGCGCAGAACGTGCACCAAGGAAACCGAAAGCTAAAGGCGAACGCAAAAAGGGTGGTGGTCGTAAACGCAAAAACGACAGATATGAAAGCGATAGTGACGGCGGTGGTGATGGTAGCAAAGAAAAACACCCGAAGAAGGGCGCTCGAAAGATGACTAAAGAGCAAAAAGATAAAACTTTATCTGCCAAGCAACGACTTAAAATTCTATCCAAGGAAACCATCTCAACTAGTGAATCTGATAGTGGTAGTAAACGCCATAGAAGTCGCAACCGAAGCGGTAATAGCAGTGACAGTGGTAGCGGTTCCGGAAGTCAAAGTGATGATCGTGGACGTAAGCGAAGTCGTAGTCCAAGTGGTGATGATAGTGGCAGCGGTGGTGATGATGAAGGCGCTACACATAAAAAACGTCCCAGACATCGTATTGAATCTGGTGATGATGATGAGTCACATCGATCAAAGTCCGGATCACGTTCCAGGTCACGTTCAAAATCTGGTTCCCGTTCAAGATCGAGATCTCGTTCTGGATCAGCTCGTTCAAAATCTGGCTCAAGATCGAGATCAAGATCTCGTTCCGGTACAGCACGTTCAAAATCTGGTTCACGCTCTCGCTCTAGATCTCGTTCAGGCTCAGTACATTCAAAGTCTAGATCTCGTTCCGGTTCAGCTCGTTCAAAATCTGGCTCCCGCTCAAGATCTAGATCACGATCCGGCACTGCACACTCAAAATCTGTTTCTCGCTCAAGGTCGAGATCTCATTCTGGCTCTGCACGTTCGAAATCTGGTTCGCGCTCTCGCTCCAGATCTCATTCAGCAGGCTCAGCACGATCAAAGTCTGGATCTCGTTCTCGATCCCGATCACATTCAAAATCCGGTTCGCGTTCTCCACAATAAAGATCCATGCAATTTTTAAACTATGAACTTTTATCAAAATTATCGATATAATTTTGGAATATTTTTAAGACTAAAGTGTTAAATGAATGAAAACCAAGAAATTGAAATTTTGTTATGAATCCTTTATGATGGTTTTCTTTTTTTTTTTTTCTTTGTTTTTTTTTTTATAATAATAAATACAATACATATAACAAAATGTGAATTCCTTTCAATTGTCTAATAAAATATATGTGTAGTAGATAGGAATAGATTAGAGATTAAGGGAGGGAGGCAAGCATTAGCTTCTTAATGTTAAAGCAAAGGCGGCAATCGCTAATTCGAAGAATTATCTTCAATCATATTTCCAACGATTTCAGCAACTGGTTTTGAATACCGTAAAACAAATGCATGATCAATGCATTTGGTGTCTAACTGAGCATCTACAGTCGGATATTGTAGTTTCAATTGCTCATAATAGGACACTGGGACCCAACCATCAGTGGTGCCATAATAGAATTTCAATAAATCTAAATTATCTTTTATAATATCATCTGGTCTGGAACGTACACGAGCCATTTCATCATCTGCCATAAAGACAACTTTCTCCATAATCGGAACTTTGGAATAGATCAAGGCATCTGGTAAAAAATATGTGGGTATTGAGAATAACCAAAAGTAAATCCTTAAGAATAATAAACGGACGAAAACCGGTAACATATTGAAGAAAACTAATAGAAATGCAAACACAGAATAAACAGGCATCGCGATTTTTGTGAAATTCCAACCATTCGGAGATTCAAGCATTCTCTCGACTGTCGGGAAAAGCATATAGCACTTCTTGATACGCTCACGGATTTGTTGCTCTTTAAGCAATTGTAGAATTATCCAGGCACCAATTGAATGACCAATAAGATGGATTTTTACATGCGCAGGCACATATTTTGTTAAAAAATCGATTTTATGCTGAATTTGACCGTCGAGATTAAAGATTTTCTCATTGCCCTTTAATTGTGGCACTTGACGTAAGCTTGTCTCAGGCGGATCATCATGACCAGCATGACCTACACGATGAGACAATGAGATAATGAAACTTATAACTTTGATTACAAAATTCATCAATTGCAACTCACCAATTACCCAAACAGGCATTTTGCCACCTAATCGCTTTTGCAATGCCTCACCAAATTCAGTATAGAAACTGGGTAGACCAGGATTACCTGTTATGCATATAACAACTTCTTGCACATCATTAAGAGATTCTTCAATCCAACCACCCCATGTAAATATGTGCGTAGGCACTCCATTGATATTAACATATGCATTCTGCATACTTTTTTATATTTTTTCAGAAGATGAAGAGATTCCTCGCACTTATGTAAATAGATTGAGTAAGATTGAATTATCTTTAAGACGGCGATGCTGCTGATGATGAATGTTATGCTTCAATAAGATGTGTGATGTGTGATTTGTGATTACAAATGATGACTGACTGATATTTTGCCAACACCGCTATGAGCAATAACAACAACCGGTTTGCAGGTGTTACCAGCCTGACGATTACTAAACAAAAAAAAAAAGCAAAACTGCTAATGCACTTGAAAATTTTGATTTGTTGGTTTGTTTTTTTTTTTAATATTTTTTTATATTACATAACATGCTAATGGCTTTTATGCTTAGTAAGCCAAAATTTAGTAATTTATTTTTCCAAGCTAAAGTCAAAGGGCATTTTATTAACAGGTGTTTCAAACTACACTGAGAGAATGAATCGTAATGGAAACCAAAGACTATGAAATTATGTATTGTATTTATATAGACTGAACAATAATTCTATCACGAAACATTGCCTTCTTATTTTTCTCTTTTGTAATCTTGAGTCAATTAGTTTCGAATAAGTTTGTACGATTTTCAACAAAAAGATTCAATGAAATTCTTGTTGGAACCTTTAGATTGTTGAGTGGAACAAGAACTTTATCCAATCTATATATTTTCATAGTCCTTTATCAGACTATTTCTTTCAAAATGTGATACCGTAGAAGCTCACAAATACATACATTAAACTCGTAAAAATTAGAATCTTCCAGTTATTGGAATCAAGATTTGTGAAGCATTCTGAAATCAGGTACCATGAATTTTTTTTTTAATGGATTAAATTACTCTAAAAATGGTTTATAAATCTTGGTGAAATAATGTAAAGCCTATCTATCCAAAAGAAACTCAAACAAAAAGAATGAATATTCAATTCAATCCGAACAGCCTCTTGTCTGTAGATGAAATCGAAGCATGGTATGCAGAATCGGATGAAACATGCCTTTCTATTGTTGCTGATGGCATTGTTGATACCGTAGCAGGTATCTCTCACTCCTTTATTGCGAGGTTCAAAATAAAATATATATAAAAAATATGAGTCAAATATCAGCATACCCAATCTTATGGCGATTCATAAAACTGTCATATTTAAAGTAGCAAAAAAAAGAATCTTTTATAACAAAAAAATGAACAATCACTATTATAAAATCCAATTTTAACAATCGTTATTAAATTCTTCTAGTCTCTTGAAAACCATAGCAGCTAGTGCTCTTCATGTCAAGCACTAGTAAGTATAAGAATTTATTTTTTTATTTTACTTCTTAATAATTGTAATAATATATTCTCTTGACTAGTGTCATTTAGATCTAACCTTGGTTTAGTCCCACAAAGATCAAACCTTTTAGTTGTACGTTTCCTGGCTTAAGTTTTATATGAATTTGGGTTATCATAGATTAAAAAGGTTTTGTGCAAAATATAAAAAAAAATTGTTAAAAACTTACTGGATCTCGACAACAGTATCACTTATCGATTCCAACTGTAACTGTAAGAACTAAGAACCATCTAGTAAGAGACAAAAAAATAGATCAACTGGTCCATGCAGTCAGCTTTTATATATAAAGATTACAGCTGAAAGCTGAATGCACAACTCTGTATAAATAAACATTTAGATCAAGGCTATCCAACATTTTTGGCTCCCTGGATCGCATTGGAAGCAGATGTGATGATTTGGGATGCAGATACTAAGACAAACAAACTCTCTCGCCTCATTGAGCCGCACTCATACTTCACTTGTGACGCACTCATACTTTGGATTATAAAGCTCTGATTTAGTTAGTAGTTTAAAAACAATTATAATATTCTTTTTATTAAATAAATAAATCCACCATATTTCAAAATCTCGAACTGTGTCAATTTCATAATGGTACCCATTTGAGAGCTTTTACTGTATTCACATTGATTGGTCATTATTTGATTTCCCAAATAAATTTGCCTACTTTTAATATTTTCATACGAGTATACATATGTATTGAATATTTGAATAAAATTTTTAATAAATTAATTTTCATAATTCTGCTAAGTGTATGCTATCAGAATATTGCACTATCATTTATTTCCATCAAGTTGGCAGCTCATCATCAATATTTTATTATTGTAGTTGTTGTAATTGAGAGTTTAAGTGGATTCAAAATAATAAAAAGACAAATTAAATTAATTAAAATTAGTTTAGTTATAAATAGATTATTTAGATAATTTTAAACATAATTAAATAATTTAATGAATATCAATGAATGAATGAATGAGACAAAATCAACATCAATTGTTTCAGCAATTCAATCATAAAAGTTTTCGCCAAAGTCTTTTATTTCTACTTATGTTTCTTCGTATTAGTATTGGTGAGTGTGAGTGCGAGTGTTGGGCCTCCGTTTGTGCGAATATGCGAACATATGAAACAACAGAAACAGAAACTTAATAAGCAACAACAACAAACACAACAAAAAAACAGCAACGGGAAGTGGTGACGGCGTCGGCTGGTCTAATAACCACAGAACAAGAGAATGTAGCTACTACTACTTTCAACTTTCTAGAAAATTTAAAATTCCAAGTTATCACTGATAATAATTATTTAATTTAATTTAATAAAAAAGAAAAAAAAAATCAAAAGAAAACACATAAAATTGACAGTTAAATAAAAGAAAGCCATAGGAGTCAAGGAAAGTAGAATTCTGGCAAATTTAAATTATGGGATTGTATTGCTGGGGTAGCACCACCCATGGACAACTTGGCCTTGGTGGCATTGAAGATGAACAGGTAATGTAAATTCCAATAATTTTTGGCAATCCACTCATAAGTATATCCAATAATAATGATGAGAAAATCTTATATTTAAACTTAAGATATTGATCCCGCGCAAATTGGACTGGGAACCATCGTCCAATGTCGTTCAAGTTGCTTGCGGCCATCGGCATACATTATTTCTTACAGTGGATGGCAAAGTCTATTCCTGCGGCAATAATGATCATCATCAGTTGGGCCATGAATTGCCAACGAAAAGGCCACGTATGTCACAATTTAGTATGTACAATCATATGTCCTCTCTCTCCATCATCGCTTAAAACATACAAATACTTTTTAAAATTATATGTTGCTAATTTAATTTAATTTGATTTCTCTTTTCATTTTCATTTTGTTGAACAATTTTTTATTGTTGTCATGTTATCATGTGCGTATACTACTAACAAAAAGGCTTCTGAGATTAATCACAATCAATCATAAAAATGAATTTTTTTTCTTTTATGATTTTAGAATTAATAGCGGAATTGGATAATTATGTAGTGACACAGATTAGTTGTGGAGCAAGGCATTCAATGGCTCTAACTGAATGGGGACAAGTCTTCAGTTGGGGTGACAATGATTGTGGTCAGCTGGGCCAATCGAGTAATGAAGATCTTTCACCTACACCAAAAATAATTAAATTTCTAGTATCGAAATCTGTTGTACAAATTTCATGCGGCAACAATCATAGTTTGGCTTTAACGAGTTGTAAGTACTTAGTCACATTAGGTCATCCATCCACCTGTTGATGATAGCGAAAAGATACTTCCTCTTAACACTCGGATACGGTCGCCTCTGTTCGGGATGGTGTTCTTTTATCTTCCAGTGTTACAGAGAAAGACATATGTACTGACAACAATTGCTATCCACAAAGTGATGTCTCATCAATTTTTCAAATTTCCTAGTAAACCGACAACCGACTCTCGACTCTCAAATGAATATATTTCTATAATTATCTTTTTCAGGTGGTGAACTCTATTCCTGGGGCTCTAATCTGTATGGGCAATTGGGTATAAGACCTTCGACGGACTTGACGCACATAAATTACCCTGCGCGTGTGACTGTTATAAATGGCCTGCCGATTGCTTATATAACTTGCGGTGGAAATCATTCGTTTATCATAACAAAATCTACTGCAGTTTTTGGTTGGGGTCGCAACAATTGTGGCCAATTGGGTTTAAATGATGAAAAAAATCGTGTCTATCCATCACAACTGAAGACTTTACGCACCCTTGGTGTTCGCTATATAGCCTGTGGCGATGAGTTTTCCGTATTTCTGACAAATGAAGGTGGTGTCTTTACTTGCGGTGCTGGTACTTATGGTCAACTGGGTCATGGTTTCAATTCAAATGAAATGCTGCCACGTATGGTAATAGAATTGATGGGTAGCACAATAACACAAATATCGTGTGGCATGAGACATACGTTGGCATTGGTGCCATCACGAGGACGTGTCTATGGCTTTGGTTTGGGTAGTTCCGGTCAATTGGGTACGCGTTCGATAAATAGTCTAACATTGCCACAAGTAGTTGTAGGACCGTGGGTATGTCACTTCAATCTATTCTATTCTATTTCATGATATAGTAAACTCATCTATTAATCATTGATTGATCAAGGTTTCACCTAGTGGATCAGCATTAATACAAAGGGATAATTCCGAAGCAGCGAAATTAACTTCTGTGGTTGTACGACAAATATTTTCTGGTGGTGATCAATCAATGGCAACAACCACACGTTTCAACAATAAAATACCAGCTGTCGATTGCCGAACATATGAGTGAGTAGTAATAGTTTGTAATCTAAACTTCCTAGATTTTGATAAATCGTTTTGTCTTTTTAGAACCAAAACTCAGATTCTCAATTTAACATCTGAATGCATGGAAAAATGTGCTCAATTGAAGAAAGATGATTCTGTGGATTTAGATTTCCTACATGCTCTCGAAATAATCTTTAAAAGTCAACCATGCCTGAATGGATCATTTCTTGAAGAGAATGATAAACATTTTTGTTGTTCATCGAAACATTATGGTGTTGACTTGTTGGCCGCTCAAAAGGCCTTTGACAAACTGCGCAATGTGGAGAACGATAGTGTCAAACAAATTGTAATTATTATCCATATCAATACTATATTCCATTATTATTGTTATTATTATTATTATGTTTATTTTTTTATGATTTATGTCTTCTTATATACATACATATGTAGATTTGGGATAAAATCACCAATGAATTAGTTGCTTCACTTGTCTCGTCACCAGCGGATGTGGAAACAATGCGCATCTATCTATTACTGCCACTCTATCATGAATTTGTTAACTCGAAAAACTATAAAGCACTACATGTCCCATTTGCCAGTGCCATATTTCGTTTAATAGAGAATCCAAAACGCATCCTAATGAAATGGTGGTCAATCACACCATTGGAATACTTTGAGCATTGCGTCACGAATTTCATACATGCTGTCGTTCATATTGTGAGCTTTGTAATAGGAAGGAATGCCCCAACGACAACAACAACCAGTGGTCTAACTGAAAGACAATTGCTGACGGTAATCATTGATTGGAATGATGATATTTTGATTGAATGTTTCAAATGATGTAATAATAATGGACTCACTCATGTTAATTTTCCAGTTTGTGAAATACAATTCTGATTTACATACAATTCTACGTCTGCTGGCTCTTCTCTATAAACTCAATTATTCAGCACGTGAAGAAAGTATTAACTATGAAGTATTTCGTTGGAATGAACTTATGGATTATGTCGATATACAACAAGAATACATACGTTGGATTCATGGAAAGGTAAATTAAACACCTGTTTATTCAACATACAAAAAATATTTACAGTCGAACTTCTATACAACGAAGATTGATTGAAATGATTTTCTTACATTTATTGGTTTTTTTTTTTATTGTTTGTGCTTGCTAAGGACAAATCTAAGAAAAAGGTAAAAAAAAAAGGTTACAAGTAAGAAATAATATTGATTTGATTGTCTGTAATTAGTGAAATCACACAGTGAACAATGTTTCAACGAAATTTCCCATACCTTTAAAAGATATTAAAAAAAACTAACTTGGCTATGTAGAAGTTGTAATACTCTTCACACCCCTCCTAATGATCGGAGGGTCTTGAAATTTATATGGTTGGTGGATATGGGTCAGACACTTACAGTGTCCATATTTCAAGTTGATAGTACAAAAAACAAGAAAGTTTTGCTAATAAGAACTTTAATTTGAATCCAGGTTTATATGGGGGTACTCCCCATAGTGGTCCGATTCGGCTGATTCCGACAAATGTACTGAGTAAGGTGAAAAGAAAGCTCTTTACGTAAAGAGTATAAAAATTAGATGATGTCAAGCAATTTAGTGTCCCTGCAAGTACATACTTCATCATTGATTTTTAAATATAAGGAACATTTTCTTAAAGTTCCTTTTAAATGGTCATATCATGCGGTAAGTTCAGTTTCAGTCAAACTGTAAGTTCTTCCTAAGTGTAAATATTAAACACTGAAAGGAGAATTGAAATCGTCACTGAGAACTGACGGGGGATCTATTTGTTTCGTTTCGGTTCTTAGAATATCTGCATTATGCTTCAGTCCATTCGATCACGTCAGTTCTCTTGAAAATCGCTATGTCACAACTTTGTTGTAGAATTCATTGAAAGTTATTAAATTACACCGTGTTTGTGGAACAAAACAGACGCCGCAGGCTATCACTATTCAAACATTAGGGACACTGAAAAGGTTGATAACAGTAAAAACTGCACAGATCGTGTGAACGGGAACCTTCTTCCGAACTGACATGAAACAAGAGACCAGAGGTCGCTGAGAACCAACCGTCAACCTTTTCATTCGGTCTTCAAAAGTCAGTTGTTGTCCAGTGACTGTTTCGAAAAAGTCAGTTGTCGACCAGTGACCGATTCGAAAAAGTCAGTTGAAGTCACTGATTCAAATAAGTCCTTTAAAAACAGGTCTTTCGAAGACCGAATGAAAAGGTTGATGGTTATTCGCGACCTCTGCGAGAAACTGAACTGACGACTAATATGAAAGGGCCTTAAAAATGTAGAAAACGAACGGGGTTCATAAACTTTGTGACATGACATGTCAAAATATAAAGTACTACAACGAAAAATTATTACCAGCTCTATATTTAGGCTTTGTGACCTATGTAGAACCCTAATAGAAACCCTAAAGTAACACTATATTAACGGTTTCCACTGCAAAATATGTGTCTCTCACAAATTTTACATCCTGTGACTGAGGAAATTATGTAAGCACTTTTCGATTGATTCCCCAGGAGCTAAACATGTATGGGTGGCACATGAGTTAACACGAAAACCCTCATGGTCTAATTTCCATATGCGAATCGCTGATGAATCGCAACAAAATCGATTCATTTCAGAAGCGGATGGTGAGTGAGGGCGAAAAGTGAGCGCAAACGGTGACCAAGTCATGATTGACGGTTAACAAGCTTTTTTGGTGGGATCGGATAGGAATCATCATCTACTATGAGCTACTTCCCTACGGCCAAACTCTTAATGCGGAGCTGTATTGTCAACAATTTGACAGTCTGAAAGAAGCAATTGGCCAGAAGCGGCAGGGAATTATGTTCCATTAGGACAACACAAGGCCACACACATAGATAGTGACTCGGCAGAAGCTACGGGAGGTTGGTTAGAAGATTCTTATGTATCCACCTTATAGTCCGGACCTGACACCAAGTGATTACCACCTGATTCTGTCTAAGGTGAATGATTTTGTTGGACAAAAAGAAGAGAAGAAGAGAAGCTTGTGAAATCAACTGACTATTTTTTTTGGTTTTGCCAATAAGGACCTGGGTTCAAAGTTATCGAACAAATCGATGTATATTTGACCAAAATCGGATCATTCTAACTATATTAAATGAAGCCTTCAATTTCATACACCCTTTTCTATTAAAAGATTTTATTGATTGAGGAAGAAAAATGAAAAATAATATATTCCAGATCAAAATTTAATGAATTAAAAACGATAACAAGACAATATAATTTCTGTAAATTCTATACATTTAAGTTTCCATATAACGAATAGAAAAAATTTTCATATCAGAACATAAAATTAATTGAAAATCTTTTTAAATTCCCATTGCCTTAAAGGATGCAAACTTCAATATTTGCAATTATCCATTCCTGTTCAATGCTACAACGAAAACAACTTTATTGCAAATGGATCAGGCCCTTCAGATGCACAATGCCATGCAGAATGCTGCAACAAATGTATGTATTAAATGCAATATTTTGAAATACACACAAGGTATATTTAATTTCTTAAATCTCCACCATAGGCCTTTTATAATATATTAAATTATGGGCAACCTATCTCCCAGTTTATTGTGTTAAATGTGACACGCGAGAACATTGTACAGGACACAATACGTGAGATCCAACAATTCAGTCAAAGTGATCTAAAGAAACCACTTAAAGTGAAATTTCATGGAGAAGAGGCTGAGGATGCTGGGGGTGTTCGTAAGGAATTCTTTATGCTGCTCCTTAAAGATCTAATCGATCCAAAATATGGAATGTTCAAAGAGTTTGAAGACTCCCGTGCCTATTGGTTTGCCGATATCACATTCGAGACCACCGAAATGTATTATCTAATAGGTGTCCTATGTGGCTTGGCTATTTATAATTTTACAATTATAAATTTGCCATTTCCATTGGCTTTGTATAAAAAATTGCTAGATGAAAAGCCCGATATAAATGATCTTCGTGATCTGTCGCCTTCACTTGCGAATTCAATGCAAGCAATCTTAGATTATGATGGCGATGATTTTACGGAAGTTTTCGACTTAAACTTTGAAATATCACGTGATATTTTTGGAGAATCCAAGTCTGAGTGCCTTAAACCGAATGGTGATAAAATTGCTGTGACCCTTGAGAATCGACAAGAATTTGTTGATCTCTATGTTGACTTTGTTTTCAATAAAGCGGTCGAGGATAAGTACAATTCCTTTTACAATGGATTTATAAAAGTGTGTTCGGGTCGTGTATTGACCATTTTCAGACCTGAAGAACTAATGGCAGTAGTAGTTGGCAATGAAGAATATGATTGGCAATCTCTCGAGGATAATTGCGAGTACAAAAATGGTTATACGTCCGGTGATAAAACGGTAATTAATTAATTGAATCGCTTAACTGTACTGTACTCTTTGTTTACAATACAATCCTTTTTATAATTTTTTTTTTTTTTTAAGATCAAATGGTTCTGGGAAGTATTTCATGAATTACCCGAAAGTGAAAAGAAAAAATTTCTACTCTATTTAACTGGAAGTGATCGTATACCCATCCAGGGCATGAAAGCCATTAAGGTATTGTTGGAAATGATACATTTTACTCCCTTAATATATTTGAATTACATATTGAATTTCACTGAATCACTTAGATTATTATACAACCCACAACGGATGAACGATTCCTTCCTGTGGCACACACTTGTTTTAATCTATTAGATTTACCACAATATAAAACAAAAGAACGCCTCAAGTACAAGCTGCAACAGGCAATACAACAAACTCAGGGCTTCAGTATCGTTTAAAATACTGAGCTAATTACAATTCCAAATCAATCTTCTTCTTTGAAATGAAAGAATTGTGAAACAATATTCAAATCTTAAATCTATGAAAAATTATAATAAAAAGTACACACCACGATTGCATTTTTTTGGAATAAGTTTTTATAGTAAATTAAAATTTTATATTTACAAATTATAAACAAATACAAAATGAATCGTATAAATGAATTTTTATCGTATTTGTTAAATCTACACACACACACATACACACACAAAATGAATTCATGATCATAGTAACTAAGATCATCATTTCCTACATTGTTGTTATCCTTAGATGTAAAATCATAAGTAAAAAGAACTAAGTCATTTTTTGAAAAAAAAGACAAAATATTGAATTGTTAAATCACATAAGTACCCTTGAAGGAACAATAAAATCTATTTATACATATAAAAAAAAAAAAAAAAAAAATACATAATGAATAAATAAGTTGGATTTTTCAACACAACATTTGAAGAACATTTTAGCAGAAAACATAATTTGTTATACATTTAAGCTTTAAAAGATGAAATCATTATAGACAAATAAATCTATCTAAGTATCTGTATATAAAAGAAACATTAAAAATTTGATTAAAATTTAGAACAAAAGAAAAGTGGGCAATATTGTTCTGAGGCAGAGGAATTTTTAATGGGAATCTTTGGCATAATATCCAAACATCTTTCAATATTCAATTCTTGCCTTAGAAATATGTGGACATTTCAATATTTCGACTTTAACATCATACAGAGTATGTCTTACCTACCGCATCAACCGGTGACCTAATCCTAAATTGACAAAAAGTATCATGCCAATCCGCTTATATGGATGGTACTGCATATGGGAATTTCAAAACAAGCTTTTATTTAGGTATCAAGTGATGATTCTATGTGAGGTAAGGCAATGTATTCAAGGAAGAACTTAAAACCCAAAAAGCTATATTGATATTCTTCTGCTGATTTTGGGGTTTTTTCCATGGATACAATGAAAAGAATGTTAGCTAGCTATGTTAGGAATGCTAATAGATCACGATTAGGATCAAGTCTTTTCATCTAAATTCTTCCAAAATATATGAAGTAGATGAAATCTTCTTCTTCTTAAGAACAAAGCAAATGCCTTACAACAGACCTTTTCACTCGAAATCACATAAAATTTAATCGTGTAATATTATTGGGTTATCATGAGGTATTAAAGCTAACTCGGAAAGGTATCCTTATAGTCTCAGGCTTTTAACAGGACATTGTAGAGCATGGGTGTCCAACCTTTTTGATTCTCTAGATCGCATTGGAAGTAGACGTGGTATTTTAAACCGCAAATAAAAAAGAAATAAGTCTGCCAGTGTCGAAAAGTGATGAGGATAAAAAACAAGGTCTTTTGTCGGTGTCAAAAAGTGTTTGCTACTTGGGCTGCAGTTGAGCACCGTAATGACTGAGATACTTAGGTAACTATTACTTAGAACTAAAAGAAATTGCAGATTTATTTCTGAAGAAAATCTTGAGATCCCTAATGAATAACCGACTATTGAAGCAGTTGTAACATGGGCTTCTCTAATCAAAAATTGTGTAGGGTCAAATACCTAGTTTATGTTTTAGAGGTTTCAATACCCATAATAATAAATAATAATTAAAATTATCAGATTGACTAAAAACTTTGATTTTTTTTTTTTTTTTTAATTTCTACAAATGTAAATCAGATATATTAGAAAATTTACCGATTTTTACTAGTCTAGACTTTTCTGACGATTGAAAGATAGTGGCAAAGATAGGAGCACTCAAAATTGGGTTAAATCGATTGATAAAGATTTTCTTAAAATTTGAAAAAGTATACTAAACTAAACTAAACTGGGATATCTGCTATAATTATTTTTCTAAAATGTTATAGACAGTAAAAAAAGAAAAGGTTTGCTCTCACTGCTTCTAATAAAGGATTAGCAAAAACAAATCGTAGGACTCCAATCAATTCTTGCAATATGTTAAATGGAAGACTTAAACTTATTACATATTAATTGATTTAAGATGGTTTTGTTTCATTTCTTCGATTTCTTAAATAAAGTTTTTAGTTGAAATTTGAAAAACTTGAAAAGTTTACACTAATAATACCGCCGCACTCAAACGTGAAGCAAGTTGGCAGCCACTTTGTTTTTGTTCGGTTGCTTTTGTGAGAGCTTTCGTTGTGGATTTGTTGTTAAGGTAGCCATCGACACGTCCAATGCTTGATCAAATGTTTCGAAAATAGAGAGAGAGTGGAAGCTATTTGACGTGTGGATGGGGGTCATATGACGTTTTTTGGCTCCCTGGATCGCATTGGAAGTTCGTGGTATTTTAAACCGCAAGTAAAAAAAAAAGAAGTCTGCCAGCAATCAATCTGATAACATTAATTATTATTTATAAAATTTGTATTCAGTGAAATTTAAAAAAATTTTATTTTAAATTAATTAATGAATAGTTTTTAAGAAAAATTATATCAAATTAAGGTATATTGCCACCGGCAAAGACTATAAATATAAATAAGTAGTAAATGGTCTCTGCCACCGCACATTCGCTGTGTGCACTCGTTGCTGCCTTTGTCGAACGAAATTTGATATACATAGTTGATGGGCAACGCATCAAGCAACAACAACAACAATAACGATTTGATCAAGCATTGGACGTGACGATGGCTACCTTAACACCATGCTCCATCACTTTGCCTCATTTCAATTTTAGCTTTCGCGAAGTTCGGTTGCGGTTGTGTTGTGCCACCGCGTTTTAAATGGAAATTCAGCTAAGATAACGACGATATATTTTAAGAATCTTTTTTGGCGCTTACATTTGAATTTTATTCACGTACTTATATCTTTGTCTAACTAACACGTTGTTCCGATCGCAGTTACCAGGCCACCATAATATAATATAACATATCATTTACAAATATATTTGGACTAAAAATTTAAATTAAAAGAATACTTAAATATTGTTGTAGTGTGGAAGGTAGTCAGTGAGTAAGTGAGTGAGTGAGTGAGTGCATTTTATGTTAAACCAAGAAAGTGAGCCACATTCGAGTACGTGCCAACGAAATTTAAGACAATCCCACGCATTAAGCCAAGTTTAATCTCCATTGGAACGGTGAAACTGTTTGGCTGACTGACTGACAGTCTAAGTGAGTGAGTGACTGACTGACAGCGCACGCCGGGTCAAGCTAACGGTATACAAAACAAAAAAGAAATTCAACCAGGTAAGTTACCGCACACATTAACAACGCAACGCAACGCAACAAATAATCCAATCGATGATCGTTGGATCGAGTGAAATTGTTTTTTGTTTATGAGTCTTTACTTTGTTGTTATTTTTATAGATATTGTTTTCATTTGATGAAAATAAAATTCTATATCCATATCATTATTATTATACTACATGCTACTTACTACCTTCTACCTCATTTCATTGATAGTCATTCATGATGGTCACCACAATTCCATCATTAACACATTCATTTCATGTTCCCTAGAGAGTCTTTCATTCAGTCAGTCAGTCAGTCAGTCAGTTAGTCAGTCGCTGAGTGAATGGATTAGTCATTTTGTCAACCAAATGGTCAGTAACATTAATTAAATATTCAATTAGTATCATGTTTTTATATGACTTTGACCATTTCAACATTGATTAGTGTAGTGGTGCAACAAGTTAAGTGATTATAACTCATTAGTGGCCCATTTGCCATTTGCCATTTACTATTACTGCCATTTTCACCATTAGACATCAGACAGATCCTTTCGAAAATTAATGTACTTTACATCATCTCACTTCACTCACTTTCAGTGTTTTTTGCCTGTGCCTGACAACATTATAAAAGTTAAAAAATCGTTTCCAAACTTCACAATAACACACAGCAGTAACACAAAAAAAAAAAAAAAAGTTGTTCTGCCGGTTTGTGATCTTCATATGAAATTGAACGTTGCTGCTTTCTTTCTTCCTTTGTAGCTAACTAAATTTGAACTTGGACACCAACATCAACCAACCAACCAACAGAAACTAGCCAAGAGCGTTGTTGTGCTCCGGCACAAATCTGGTTTATTTTAGTATTTGATAGTCTCTTTTTTTTCCCATTTTTTCGTTGATGCCACTGCCGCTTTTGTTGCTTTGTTGTTTTCCATCCGTTGTCTTAGACTGAGTGACTGACTGACTGACTGACTGAATGAATGGAATGAATGAGCGAATGTGTATATTTGGTGGTGTCTTCAGATGATATACATATGTATTCATTGTATGCATATTGCTCCTCGTATATATTGCCATATGCCATATGTAAGTAAGTACGTGAGTGAAGACTACTATGTTTCTTTGTATCTACACATGTATTATAAATGTATCTTCAGTACATACATACATACATACATATGTTTGTTTGCTTCCTCTCCAGGCAATGTCAAAGCTTCATTTGAATGTGCGAATACAACTAAACTAAATTCTGGTTATACTTCATCATCCTCTGATCATTTGTTTGTTCGTTTATCGGTAAATTGTATATATAAAATTCAAAATCAAAAGAAAGTAATACATTGCGCATATCCTAATTGTTAACATGCTGCCTGGTATTCAATACACCCTACACACAACTATATTTTCTATAGAAAACAGTACCTTGACACGTTTGTCTGTCTGTCTGTCTATACGCGATATACTCAAAAACTTTTGAACGGATTTTCATACAATTTTCACCAATGGACGAAGTGATTCATGAGGAAGGTTTAGGAAAATTCGAAAAATCTAATAGGAACAGCCGAAAAACTTAAAATTATCGAAAAAAGTGAAAGCGCTTTGGACAAACATTTCATCATGTCAGCCATTCAGTATCACATAATCTTTTGGGAAAGAGAGGGTATCTAGTTAATTATATAAATTTTAGATTTCATTTAGAAAACGATTAGAGATTAGATAATGTTGAAATAAAGATTCTATTAAACCAATCTGACTGATCTTAAGAAATTTTAATTGCCAAAAATGGTATATGCAAAGATCCTTTCAATAAATTTTCAATTTTTCTATTATTCTTTAGGTGTTTATCTTGTTGAATCAATCTTTATACTTTTCAAGCACATGAATTTAGCTTTGGAATAGATTATAAATATTCTGTAAAATGTAGTAGGTTTATCAAAAAATATGAGTAGTCTCCTCTAATGTAGAATTGGTATGTGAGTAATTTTGAAGCCCATAAATACCAGAAAGTGTCATTCATTAGGGATGAAATAAGAGAAATTTCAAACAGATCACTAAGTTGCAAACAATAGTACAGATGTCAGGCAGGTCCTTGTCTTGGACCTGACACATTCATAACACGAAGGAACACAGATTCTTCAGCGACATGTAATTTATTAGTCAATTTCATGTATTTTTGCTCTGCCAAATACGAAAATAATAATATTTTTTTAAAATTATTTTTTGAGATAAAGGTAGTTATCCATTTAAAAAAAATCGATGTATAGTGTTTTTTGTCCGAATACTCTCCTTGCAAGTTCCAGCAGTAGTATGCTATCATATGGCGATCCCAATGACCTTGATATCTTTTCTCCATAATCTTGATGTCCTGGTTACACAACCATTCCCCTTTAATAAGCTGTATGATAAGATCAAGTTTAATTTGTAGTAAAGGAAGAATGTTTTTTTTTCTCGACTGATGAACGATGTTAGCTTTTCCCACAGTCATGTTCATTCTCGACGACCAGTCTTTTCTGCTCCAGTGTTCAATTTCTGCACGACTGTCATATGTGAATCAGAGTCAATTGAAACCAAATAATTTATAGTACTGAGTACTTTATAATCGTATGTATCTAAATTGACTCCATAAATGTAAATAGTTTAGAATTATCTTTAAGTTTATTTTACTTATTAAACTATATCCAGAGTCAGAACACAATATATGTATGTATGTACATATGTAGCACATAAAACATACAGTAAACCGATTATTTCACTTTGAGTTTTTATATAAAATGAACATTCTTTTGGTATTAAACTTTTGAGATAAGAACCTCTACATCTTAGTACTACAAGAAAATACATAATTTTAAAGAATTGAAGATTGTGAATTGTACACAAAAGATATGAGAAATTGTTTCTGAAAACAAATTTAATGCAGATTTATTTCTAAAATGAGTGTTTACACAAATTTTTGTAAGAATTCATTATTTCTATTCCTTATGTTTCCTTTCATTACCTTGTTAACCTTCAATATCCTGTTCCGCTAATCTAATAAGAGTTTCCTGCTGCACCTACTAACCTACTACTGCTGTAGTGCACTCAAAGTGTCTTCCAGGCAGCCTTCTCTGGTTTTTCTCCTTTTTTTTTTTATTTTTATTATTGCTGGAAATGAATTAAAAAAGTTTGCCAACTTTTATAACAGGAACAAATAAAATTGTAAAAGCGAGTGTGCGTGTCTGTGTCTATGTCTATCTAAGTATCTATCAGTTTGTCTGTTTATCTGGCTGTTAGCTCTCTTAGCCTGTCTGTTATGTCTGTCTGTTTGTCAGGGGCAATTGGTGTCAACTCTGCGTGTGTCCCACGTACCTTTTACATTCAATACTTGATATGACTTTCATATCGTTTGCTGCCCATTAAAATATCGAGGTGTTTGTTTGCTTGTTAGTTATTGAAGTTTTAATCGCATAAAATAAAATCCGTTTTTGGTCAGTCAAGTTGTCTCTCCCTCTATCTCTCTGTACTTAATCGTATAAGTATTATATTTCAAGTCCAACGGAAACATTTTTAATTTTCATTTTTTTTGGGTGCAGTGCCAAAGGGCAGAGGCAACAACATTCATACTACAATACTATAATAGTATATACAATATACGTATACAATAAACATAAGTTTAAGTATCTATACGTACAATGTCTTATGCTTGGGCAATGACTTCTTTCTTAGCCTGCAGTTAAATAGAAATTTCATTATTTCAAATCAATAAAACAATATTTGAATGTTGACCTATTTTCTTATTCTTATTTTTTAGAAGTAAATACTACTTACTCATCATCTTAATAATTATCAGATCAGATCAGTGATCAGTGATCAGTTCAATTGATTGTATCACTTGTGATTGACCGAAAGCGAAGTGCATGTCATTGAAACCTTGATCGAAATATACTAATTACAAAGACCCAGCGTATAATAAATCCAAAAAAAAAAGCAGCCCAAAAATTTAATTTTAATTCAACTGAGTAAACAAACATTTAATGAAATGAATGAATGAATGAAGTAAACAAAGGAGAAGAGACAAAATAACAAAAGTCAAGATCATCATACAAAGAAAATACTCGTATAATCAACTGAACTGAATCGAACATAAAATCATCATCAAGTGTATATAGTATTGTAGTACAATATAAGTATTATAAATAGTGACACTAATTTACTAGACGAAAAATAAAATTGATCGATCATACCGAAATTTCATTATCTTCAATGTCAACCAATGTTTCGATTGAGTTCAGTTGAGTTGAGTCATTGCAATAATCTTCAATTGAAAGGTAAATAAATAAAATACAAACAATAATATATTTTTTTTTTAATTTATGAAGGTGGTAAAAATAAAAGAAAGAAACCTCACGTGCCCACATACTCAAACTCGTACAGTACATGACTTATTTTTGTTTGTAATCATCTGTGGTGGTTATTATCAAGATTAATACACCGCTTTCTTTATTGTGGGACACTTCATTTTGACCCCCTACAGCATAATACATAGTACGCAAAACTTAAAACAACATTTAAAACTTCATAAATAAAATTTAAAGTTGAATGCTTTTGGAAAACGTGTTATGTAACCAAAAAAAAAAAAAAAACAATGACCCAACAATAAAATCACTTTTTTTTTTTTTTTTTTTTTTGACTAAGTAGTTGTGCCATTCTTCTCGTCACTACTACTTCTCTTGAATTTTGTTTTTTCCCCTTTTTGTTTTTGCATTTATTTTACTTTTTGTTTTGACCAAAAATCATGTGGCTTAATCTTTACAAAAATAAAATTAAAAATATAATACATATTTGGTAAAATATTCATTATAGTATACATATAACCCATTATCGGTTGTCGCTTTTGTTGCGCTATCGCTCTATTAGTCAGTTGAGTTCAGAGTTTTAGATAATGTGAATGAATGATAGTGTTATTGGCCCTGATTATGGAATACAATACAATGAAATATTTGACAGGTTCTTTCACCATAAAAGCCACCAGCAAAAAGTGTTAACTTTTATCAGGCAGTCAGTTTTTTTTTTTATTTTGTCTATAAAAAATAATGGTATTTCCGTATCAAAGATTTATTGTTACAATTCCAATGAAATCCCTTACTTTGCTTATCAGAAATGCACTTTCTCGATATCTTTAATGTCTCACATGCCGCTGCAGCCGCCGCCGCTAAGTTTGCTTTTGAAGTTCAATGCACATCTTAAGCTCCCTACTACACACAACACTTACATTATATAAACATATATAAATGATCTCATCTGATCTTTATACTATAGTTTTATGACCATCTGGTTCTTTTTTTATTACTCCACTCAACTACATATGATATGTAAATATTTACAATCATTCCTAAAGGCAAATAGTACATAAGTAAATCTGTTATAAGGTATAAATTGACATCTTATAAAACCATGTACATTCAATTCATATAATTTAAATGGCAAGTAGAAAAGGGTGACTCCTCTTGAGTTGTTAAGTATACGCAGTAGAGTGTAGATATCCTATAGCAAACTTATAATTCAGGGTTTCAGGCAGAAAAAAAGACTTCTCCTTGAGTTGGTCAGTGTACCTAGTAGAGTCTAGAAGGCCTGTGGGAAACTAATAAGTCAGGGAATCTAAATGGAAAGTAGAATAGTGTGGACTTCTCTTGAGGTGGTGAGTATGCGCATGGAATCTAAATGGCAACCAAAACAAGTGACTGACTTCTCCTTGAGTTGGTGAATGTACTTAGTAAAATGTAAAAGACTTGTGGCAAGACGATTGAGTTAAGTTCAGCAATGTCTTATGATTCCTTATTTATCAAGTTCCTTGACCGAAGTAGCATTCATTTGTCTTTGTCGAAGACAAGCATTAATTTAAAAATATAATAGAAAATGTTCATATCAACAGTGTCCCGTATAGTCCTAGTTACCAGAAGTTTTCTCCTTAATGACTCTAAGCAAAATATTGCGACCATTGAGATGCGTAGTCGTCAGCCAAAGCCTCCCTTGGCTGCTCAGAACACAACTTCCTTTGCATTATTGCCACAAATCAGGTCATTGCAAACTTCTCCAGTCACACGTGACGTTGATTCGGCAGTCAAATTCTTTGGTTATCAATCGAAACAGTTCTCGGTTCCCTCGTCATTGGTTATGCCAGGAATCCATTATTTTAACAGCAATTGTTTTCATATGCTATCTTGAGTTTTGCCCTGTCTAAGGCTGTGGTTCTCTTCTGTCTTATGATGGATTTCTTACTGTTCTTCTCTTTCTAAAAAAAAAGTGTCGCATCATTCAATAGAAAATTTAAACAAAGTTAGTGAAGTATCACAAAGCTTCTAACTAATTATGTTATTTGAATTGATTGAAATCTCTGCAATATCTCAAGGTTAAAGTGCGCAACAGAGCACACATTATTGTATTATATTATAAAACAGATGTTTACAAAGCATAGCAGACCTTCGAACTGTGCTCAAGAAGTCAAGACATTCTCTTACTCTTGATAATAAATTGTTGATGTATACCAAGACTTGATGTGTGAATATTAATATGCTATCGCAGGTGGGGTGTACTGCAAAGATAGTATATACTATTTAGAAAGACTAGTTTAAATCCTTTGCTGATCATAATCTTCACTGGCATTACAGCTTCTTGTGAGCTTAGGCCTCCTGTACGTGGCACCTTCAGGGAAATAAGGGGTCATCAACATATTACGTCACAGGAATTTCATGATTTTGAACCCCTCTATCCCTTGTGTGACGTTACATAATAATGTGACGTCACAAAGCTTATGACGATCACCGATCACCCACACACTTCGTTGACCACCTCTCCCCGTAATGTGTGACGTAATATGTGGATGGGCCCTAATGGTATGTATAGTGATACAAACATAATATCTCTTCTATCCAAGAACCAACCCAACCTTATGTACATGTTGCTGTATCATGTCGATATCAAAAGAGGCTCTGGCGATCGTATATGGGCGATATATCCTTTTGTGGGTGCCAACCCACCCGCCAAAAATACAATTATTATGAAAGTTATACAGAAGCCTCGGATAGGATCCCCTAATGTTGTCTATAGATTAAAATTTAGAGAGGCACATCAACGAATCGGGTCACATAAAGGTTCCAAATCCTTTGTTAATAATGAAAATATGTTAAATAGTTGTAATAAACAGCATGATAGATTTTTAATGACCCTTTCTGGGGGTCATTTACTCTCAAACTAGATTTTACACTTGCATATAACCATTCCCACATTTACGAGAACTAAAAAGAATTGACTTGTAATAACTTTTCAATGCTTTTTATTGGAAACACTAAAAAAAAAAACACAGAAAAAAAAAAGAAAACCTCACCTCAAGCAGTTAAGTTGAAGGCTTTTCCGCTATAGTCTAAGCAACAACACAATTAACAACTTGGAAAACTAACTTTACTTTGTTGTTGTAGTACAATTTGTAGTTATTGTTATTGTTATTGTTCTTGTTCTATTAGCAAAACTTGGGCGTCACATAACACATTCGATAAGATAATTAACTTTATATGTATGTACTAGTATAGTATGTACTGTAGTACCTATAATACTTGTCATTGTCATTTAAATAGTAGTACTTATTGTCTAAAAGCAAAGAAATCATAATAATTTGAACTCTACTATGAAGTAAAATAAAACAAAAAAAAAAAAAAAAACAAAAAAAAATATTGTATGTATTGTATTTGTCGTAGAGTGGCAAATACAAAAACTTCTTTCCCTTTTCGCTTCTTTTCTGTTTCTTGTCATATAATATTATTTCTTTGTTTTATTATTATTATTATTTCTTTTAAATTCTACGAATTCAAGCAATTCGAAAATGTTGCCAAAGTTTACCATGATGATATCGACGCGTCTTGAATTTATTGTTAAAACGAAAGTGGTACGCGACACATTGACAATCGTCGAGTTGGTTAATTGTTGATTTCTTGATTTCTAGTTGATTTTTTCTTGGATTACCTCACTTGCAAAATAATTCTACAAAGAAAAATAAGAGACTTTTGGATTTTATGCAAACCTAAGGGATTTTATATTTATAAAGTGTTGTGTGTAAATGTGAGATTTAATTTATTATTATACTTAGTAAGAAAATTGCTGATAAAGGTAATGTGAAGATCTGTTTTTGTTTTTCATTAAAGAAGTAAATAATTTAAAATATTAATGTTGTATTTTGGATGCCACAAAATGAACACAATTTGTCAATTACTCAGACTCATAACATTTGGTGTGCACAATTTTGTTTCTTTTAAACTTTTAATTATTGTGTGCTGCCTACCGATAAATCTGGAAATGAGTAACCAACGAAACTCATACATACAATATTTTTCTATGAAGTGCAAATAATATTAATAATAATAAAATAAATAATAAAAATAATAATAAATTTACTCGCGACATGTTAACTTTGATTTGGTTTGCTTTGCTTTGGATTGCTTATGACTTACTATACACTTATGTATAATGCGTCAGAAGTCGCGTTTGTCAAGTTTGTGACTCATTATTGTTCAGATCTTTCTTGCTACCACAACCTCAATCACCGCTCCCACCGACCATCAACCTAACTCTGATCGATCTTGAGACAATCATCATAAGCTTCTCCTAACTTTTTTATACATATTTATTTTTTTTTTCAAATTTTTTGATCTTATTGTTTATTGCCTTCTTCTTGCTTTGCCATTCCTTATGGGTTTCTTTCAGTTATTGAAATTTAAATGAATATATAAATAAAAAAACAAAAAATCAAATACTTTTTTATTCATAAGTTAAACCAACTTCCCAACCCTCCCGCTTATTGATACTACAAACAAAACAAAATTCTTTGAACATTTGAAATTCATTCTTTCTTCTTAAGTTTATGTTATGTTATTGTTTTCTCTTCTCTTCAACTCGTTTTTTTCTTTATCATATTCTTCAATGACGAATCGAGAATGAATGATTAAAAAGTAGAAATTGAAGACTTCTTTCTTTAATTAAAATGTGTTTATTTATTCATCACTCACTCAATTCACAATGGAACTAAACAAAAAAAAACCCAATCTCCCAATTTAATGTGGTCGACCCAATTGTAGTTGATTGTAGGGCAACGGCGGCAGTGGCGGCGATGTTAGATCATTCAATCTAGTCGATGATGAACTTCTTGCTGTAGGCTTATTCTCTGCATTACTCTTGGCCGATGAGAGACGTCCTTGTGAATTGTTAAGAGATTTATAATATTGTATTTGTGTATGTTGATCTGTTGGATAGAAATCCGGTGGCGCAGAGTTTTCTTCATTCAGCATTTGTGATGTTCCATCATCACCATTTGTTGAACGTAAATAAGGATAATTTGGTGAATAAGGAATATTGCCATGATATTCGGGATAACCGGGATTAGAAAAGGGTGGATAGTTTGAAAATGGTGGGGAAAACGGATTGGCGCCATTAAATGGTGGATAACCAACAATATTCGGAGAATATCCGCCACTAATGGGATAATTGGGATAACCACCATTTGGAGAATAACTTGGATAGACACCATTGTTAGGTGGATATCCAGGGTAACCACCATTTGGAGGATAAGCGCCATTAGTAGGATAACCACCAATATTGGGAGGATAACCACCCATATTCGAAGGATAACCACCGATATTCGTTGGATAGCCACCATTTGGTGGGTAAACGCCTATGGGTGAATAGCCTGGATAACTATTAGAGAAACCAATTGTAGATGGTGAGGAAATTGGATGACCCCTACCCGTTGAATAGCCACCATATGGTGGATAATCCCTATCCGTTGTATAGCCATCATATGGTGGATAATCCCAATCCGTTGTATAGCCATCATATGGTGGATAATCACTACTATATTGGTGATATGGTGGCTGTGTTGGCTTTTGTGAAGATTGTGTGTAATATACAGTTGGTTTTTTTGGCTTTTGTGATGTCGTTCCATGGTTAAAAACAAATTTGTATCCTCCTCCTCCTCCTCCACCGCCTCTTAGTGATTTCAAAATATTATTGTCAATGCCACCACGCAAATTTGTAATTGGTAATTCGCCATTGCTTTCCGTTTTCATATCCTGTGGCATGTCTTGAGGCAATTGTTCGGTTGTTGAACTAAGTGATTGTTTAATCACCTGTTGCTGTTGTAATCCATTATGCTGTTGTTGTTGTTGTTGTTGTTGCTGCTGCTGTTGTGGTTGTTGTGATTGCTGACCATTAATAACTTGATTTCTTTGAACATGTAAACTCTCTTGAAGAGGATACACCGAATTGAATGTTCCAACAACTGTACAATTACAATAATAAACCAAAATTTGGATGAAATATTTATCCATTTAAATATGAAATTTTCTCTCTTTTAAGGAAAACACTTACCAAGTAAGAAAAACACTATGACACTATGCCACCTCATCTTGGAACAGAATAAATCTATAAATTCGTCGCATTTGCTTTTTATAACAAAATTTTTGGAAAATCAAACTAACAAATTTGACATCATTTTCCACCGTGTTATAAGTTCCATTCACATTTACGAGTATCTTAACTTTTGTGCTTGTTGGATGGTTTTTCCATTATAAAGAATATCTGATCTGATCATAGTTTTCTAGACCGGAATCAAATGTTGTGTTTATTGTTTGGTCACCTACGCATTTTCTTTCTCTCTTAATCTTTCGTCTTATTCTTTATTGGATGTTCATATTTCTTGAAGTTGTAAAAAACATTATGAATGCATTTTGTTCACCGCCACATTTGATGTGTGAAACATCTGAAGGCGGCTCTTTAAATTACTCTGAGAATAGTTATAGTATAAACCTTTTTCCAGTTTTTTTTTTTTTTGTATGAGTATTTTTATTTAACAACATTTTGACAAATGATGATTCCACCATTTACATAATGATTATTATTATTTGATTTAGATGTTGTGAATACTAATCAGATCATTTAAAGTTCTGAATCTTGGGCATTCTTAAAACTCTTTTGTTCAAAAAGATGTAGGAATTTTATTACTTATTAGAGTTTTTAGTGAAATATCACACTTAAAATTTTTTAGAAAGCAGAGTCACATTATCTATAGAAGCAATGTAGGCAACAGATTATGGGCTTTGCGTCGCCTAGGTGGCCCAGATGCCTTGAATCGTAGAGTAAGTACTTAAAGAATAAATTGTAATTTAAAAAAAAAAAAAAAATTTAAAAACCTTTTTCATAGATACTCTTCATATTCACAATCCTATTAACCTAATGATAAAGTAAGAATTGCAATACAAAATCAAAATCTATATGATTTGCAGCATGAGAGTTTTGCTCAACATTGAAGCAACTCAGAATTTCACAATGTTTTAGTCTGTAGCTTTAGTTTCTTATAGTCTAGGAGAACACTTAAACCTTCCCAGGAAAATAGGCAGTCGATTAATGAAAACTCCATCCAAATCGGATAAGTAATTTTTGAGATAATCGCAAACATACTTACATCCATTTATATGGGTCATACAGATAACATTAATTTCTTGAAATCGGTCAAAAAAACATAATATGCCATCAACTCAAAGCCTGTCTTCCTTCTACACATACCATTCAGATTTGAGATATACAGATTTTTCATGAAATACAAATCCTAAATATAAAAAACCCCAATTAAAAGATTTTGAAACCATTTCTGGTTTTCTTAACAACGAATGATATGATTCCCTGACTTCCATTAGCTAGGGGTAAAGACATATGAAAGTAGCTTTATTCGACCCTACTTTCATCCGACTGCGTAAGCGACTTTCTCGGATCACGTATCAAAGAATCAATTCGTCCACCATGCCATCTTTAAGGGGCTAAACTTACGCAGATTACTTTCTGGACTCCTGTCAACACTTGGAATGCATTAGGGTCTCTTTTTTTGGTTCCCAAATCCCATTCCATATTTTAAACACTCTCACACTAAGTTCACGAGTTAATTAAGTTTAGTTTTATTATATTAGATACATTAAAATTATTCGACCATTGGGCTTCATTTAGATTTAGTATGTACATATGTACAAGTCAATGACAGATAAAATTTTGTTGAAAAATGATAACTTTTCACTTCCATAGAAATTTTATGTTAAAATTGAATTTTCCATTTTTATAATTTCTTGTGTAAAAGATAATTTAAAATTCATTAAATGGGAATAGAGCTTTTTCTTTGTCTCCAAAAAAAACTGCAGCGAATTATCGTAACGATTTGCTTCTGTTGACTTGCAATGACAAATCATATGAACCCATTAATCATTGCATACTTTTAGGCTTAATATAGAAATGACCACAGTTTTTTAAAGTACAATAAACAAAACTGATAAGATTTGTCACACATATCAAGTGATTAAATACTTGCAATTAAATTTAATTGATTGTCCAACAGTTACACCCTGTTACACACACATACATTTATTATATGGTACACATAGTACACCTTGACTAACCTTGAATACAAGAAATGCAAGTTGCAAATAACAACCATTTGAATACAAATTACCAGAACGATAAGTATGTTTTTTTTTTTTTAGCCAACTTGAAATCTTTGCGAAATCCAATAATCATGCAAATGAATTGCTCACATCACGCACACTTCATGACTCATTCATGCGTCATTATAACAGACAAAGTGATGATGATAGTGATGATGATGTTGTTGATCAAGTTGGTGATGATGTAAACTAAAGAAAATATTGTACAAAGTATGTAGTAGGTAACAGTTTCATTGCGTGTTTATAATTATGCATGCTGCATACGAGTATATGCATGATGATGATGACTGGTTAATTAATTAAACTTACATAGTAAATGCAACATTTATGAAAATTATGTTTGCTACTCTGTATGTATGTATGTATGTTGTTTCTTATTGCAGCGATAAAAAATAATAAAAATGAAACTGAAAACCCCATTAAAAATTATTATAGTCAATATGCAATGAACTAAATACTTGTGTGAGTATATAAATTTAGCACACTGATAAGGAGCGAGAATTACACATTTGTAATAATGAAAATGAAAAAACCAGAACATCA
This sequence comes from Amiota mariae, assembly GCA_035041805.1. NCBI lineage: Eukaryota > Metazoa > Arthropoda > Insecta > Diptera > Drosophilidae > Amiota > Amiota mariae. The sequence continues at coordinate 495,511 of JAWNKV010000338.1, read as the reverse complement.
TCATCATTATCATCCATCGCGTAATGCCTTTTTGTTTTTCTAGAATTGACTTTTACTCTCATTTACAATACAATATTATATTATATTTATTATATTATATTCTTTATTCATCATTCATTTGCTAAATGGCATCAGTACTGAACAATCAATCGTTCGATTGTTACTCAAAACATTGGAATTAGTGAAACTAAGTGAAGTGAAGAAGAAACTTCAGATGATATCGATTCTTATAAATTCACAATTCATTGTTAAAATATTGTATTTCACTCAATACTCTATGACTGCTGAGCTAATCTCTGTTATTCTACATAATACCAAATTTCATATGTGACTGTGGATGTATTAGTACATAGTTGGTTATTTGATTAGATATGACTAAACTAAACTGAGTAGTAAAAAGATCGATTCTTTATTGAGCAATTGAGAGTGAGTGTGTGTGTGTGTGTGTGTGTGTACTTTAAAACATACAATTTCGCGGAATCGTTCTTACTACTAATGTATTTATCTAATCTTGCCGTCATCAATTGAAGCAGCAAACCACAAAAAGACTAAAAAAGAACAACAAAAACAAACATTTTTACAAATAATATATAGCAAAATTATCAGAGATATACAATATATATAATATAATATAATATAACGCTGCTTTCGTTCGTTCAACAACATACTTGTACCATGTATGTCAATCATTCATTGGCTTAAAACGTAACAACCAATATCTGATCAAAATAGTTTGAAATTGTACGAATTCGGTAAAGGTTTCATTGCAACTGATTGCTGCTTCCAGTTCTACATTCTCCTGGTGATGCTGATACTCGTACTACACAACATTTTTTTATACTATGTTATATTTGTATCTAAACTAAACTGATCTGATCCGGTGAACTGTTATCTAGTATCCGTCAAAAAAAAAAAAAAAAAACATATGATCGATCCAATTTTGATCCAAAAAGACAATTGAAAATTCGTTTGCATAACTTTGAAAGTGAAGTGAAGTTTGATAACAAGAATATAAAATGGCAAGGTATAATCCAGAAATTTATACTATAAATATACTAGATATACTATAAATGTTAGCCCTAACTATGTATTACTCCATTGATCATGTGTAGAATGTGTGAAGTATATTTTCTTTTTTGTTACGTAAAATATTGTAACAAAAACAATTAAAGCACTTTTAGTTTGAAGTACTTTATTTCCCAAACACTTCTAAGGAATTTGTTTGATTGTTTTTGAATTCATATCAGTTATATGAACGAAGAGTACCCCAACCCATAAAGAAAGAATATACGTACATATGACCTTGGTTAAAAAGAAATGGGACAAATTGATGCATGTCAAATTGGATTTGTGTATGTATAAAGTGATCTCTTAGTCATTGAGTTTTAAGACGAAAATTATAGAAAAAGACTCCCTTTAATACAGAATCTACAAATTTTTGGATTAGTAAAGATTATTTATTAGGCTGAGTGCCTTTTTTAAATTTAACTCTATATTTTCTAATAAAAGTTAAAGTCTTTCTGTGTTTTTAATTAAAAACATCTTAACAATGTCATAGGTTAGGTTGCACATGCCGCTCGCGAATTCACCTAGAAGCCTTATGGTCCATCATCATCATCATCATCATCATCCAAATCCCTTTCTTGTTAAAGTGTAGGAGCTTGGAGGCCTGTTTCGGTTGGTAGGAAGGCCAAAGTGTCCTAGCGACAGTACAACCAGGCTCATTTTCCGACTGCTAGCTACCTTGTTCCAGTAGTCAGTATAGGTCTATGAATATCAGCAACTGCTAGAGAAATAGCCAGTCCCAATTCCTTTCTAGCGCATAACAATTTCATACATCTACAACTTTTCTGTTTCTTATATAAAATTGTACTATTTATGATTTTATCAGATAAATCATTATCTTTAAACATAAAACGACTATACTCATAAATGCCATACATTGTACAATATATAGCCTAGTTAGAAAAAACCGATAAGCTTCTTTCTGCATTCCAAAAGCTTTTGAAAATTTATTTACCTAGCAACCTTCTGATAATTCTAGAATTATATAATTTCTTTAATTTAAGGTTGCAATAATTTTCTATATATTTATGTATTTATAATGAATTTCCTTTTTATACTCTTCACGTAGTGAATAGTATTATAAGTTTGTGATGAAGTATGTAGCACACAGAAGGAGACATCGGAGACCCCATAAAGTACATACATACATATATATATATTCTTGATCAGCGCGACGATACGAGTTGATCTAACCATTTTACCATACGCAATACATTTGTCGGAATCAACCGAATCGGACCACTAGGTGATTATCCACCACACACACTTCAGATCCAAATTCATGTTCTTGTTAGACTAATTTTTAGGTTTTTTGTATTATCGACTTGAAATTTGGACACTATAAGTTTCTGACTCTTATCCACCATGTAAATTTGAAGACCCTCTGATTACTAGGAGAGATGCCTCCCATATAAAACATAGAGAACTTAGAACAATAATCAGAAGATATAACAGGAGCGTAAAGAGTATCACTATTTCGGCATAGCCAAAGTTAATCTTCTTTCTTTTTACTGGTATTTTTTTTTTATTTCTTCTCAAGTTGAAATAATTTCGAAAAGATGTTATCATTTCCGGATATTTTCAATATATTTTCAAATGAAATGAGTTTAAACCAGAAATATGAAAACATTAAGCACTTGAGAACTTTGAAGGCATATTGTTAGTAAATTATTTCCTTATCGTTTGTTTCCTTTCCTTCGATAGATTATTTTAACCTTACAACGGAAATTGCAACTTATACAGCAAACATGTAACTAAGTATAATTACAAAGTAGGAGCTAACATGAGTGCATGAGTCATTTACCTTGCATACATAGAATACAAACAGACAGACGAACCAACGGACAGACGGACATGGCTAGATCAATTCATCTAGTCGAGCTGATCAAGAATATATATACTTTATGGGGTGTCCGATGTCTCCTTCTGTGTGTTACAAACTTCATGACAAACTTATAATACTTTTCACTGCGTGAAGAGTATAAATAGTAGAGTCAATTCAACAAAAATATTATTATTTTCGTACTGAGCAGACCAAAATTACCTGAAATTGACTAATAAAATCCATGCCGCTGAATCAACCCTTTGTAATATATACAAAGGTTGTTTAACAAGCTCGGATGAGAATTGGAAAACAGGTGTCGTTTCTAATTCATTTCATTCCTTTATAGAATATACTAGCGTGTCAATCAAATCTTTCCTTCTCTTAGAAATAGTACATTTATTTTATCATTATCGGTTCAACGGTGTAACAAGTGATCTCTGCAGCGATATTTAGTGAAGAGTTATGGTAAGATGGATAGTGTGAGAATACTTTCCGGGTTCGAATATCTATATACATATACAGATTTTCATGGCAAAATGGTATAGAAGGTGATTTCTGTAGCGCCATCTAGTGGTGAGTTACAACAAAGTGGATAGCATAAAAACCTTCTCCATGAAATAATACATATATGTAAGTATGTTCATGCTGATCGGTCAATCTGTGTCGGAGTTTTTCGATCTCATACATACATGCAGGCATCTATTTCTAGATACTAGTATACATAGATATTTTGAGGATCTTAACAAATCTTATTACTTGAAATCGATTAAAAATGTATATAAATATTGGACAAATTATCCCAACCTAATAGAAATTTATGTAATTTGTGAATAAATTCATTTCTAGTTCGAGTGACAACCATGAAAAGGCTGTCAAAATTATTTAAATTCTATCATTACAATAGAAAATGTTTTCATTAAAGTTGGAATTGGAATCTTAAATTTTTTGTTCTTTTTTGGTTTTAAATTTTTAGAATGTCTTAACACATACAAATGTCTGCAAAATTATGTGTCGTTTAAAAGTTTTTAAAAAAAAATTACAAAAAATGCAGTTCAATCCGTTCAAATCGTTTTTCCGAGTTATAACCGACAAGTGTTCATTTCGTATTGTTCACAAAAACACTTTGGTTAAAGTGCCTTTGAGTTCGCATCGCTTGAATTTGTTGGTTACCAAACAAGAAAAATACCCAGTTCTAGATGAATCCCTTAAAGATGTCTTTTGGTAAAAATATTATAATTAAATATTCAAAAATTTCAAAAATACATTTTATTATGATCTAAAATAATACAATATTAGCTAGCAAGGAGTTTAATCCATTGAATTAAATATCTTCTTCTTCTCATTACAGCTCCTCGAATTCACCCGTCAAAATGGAAGTTGGTTTACATGAACGTGATCGTGTCGGTGTCCAAGATTTTGTTCTACTTGAGAATTATCAGAGCGAAGAAGCTTTCATTGATAACTTGAAGAAACGTTTTCAAGAGAATATTATCTATGTAAGGGCAATTGAAATGAAACCTTTGATAAAGTTAATCAATCTTCAATCTTATATACTTGTATATATCATTTTCAGACGTACATTGGTCAGGTGTTGATCTCAGTGAATCCCTATAAACAATTGCCAATCTATTCAGAGAATACAATCAAAGAGTATAGAAATAAACATTTTTTTGAAATACCACCTCATATGTAAGTCCCAAGTACATAGTACGAATACATCAATTTTGTTATCCAAATTTAATCAATTATTATTAATTTGAATAATTTTAAAGTTTCGCTATTACTGACAATGCCTTCCGATCGCTTATTGAAGAGAATAAGGGTCAATGTGTACTTATATCTGGTGAAAGTGGTTCTGGTAAAACTGAAGCCTCTAAGAAAGTTTTGCATTATATTGCTGCCTGTTCTGGTCATCAGAACACAGTTGAAGGCGTCAAAGATAAACTATTGAAGAGTAATCCTGTACTGGAAGCATTTGGCAATGCCAAAACCAATCGTAATGATAATTCATCAAGATTTGGTAAATACATGGATATACAGTTCAACTTTAAGGGAGCCCCAATTGGTGGCAACATTTTGAATTATCTATTGGAGAAATCACGTGTTGTGGATCAAAATGCAGGCGAACGTAATTTTCATATCTTCTATCAACTATTGGCCGGGGCTAATGAGGAATTACTCAGCCAATTGCATTTGTCGCGTGACCTTAATACCTATAATTATTTGACAGATGGAGTAAGTATAAACTCATATATACGAGTATATATATTGAATGGTTTCTTATCTATAATATGTGCGTCTGTTTATTGTAGGTCAATGGTATTGTGAGCAGTATTAATGATGCTGAGGATTTTAAAGTTGTACAACAGGCTTTGAGTGTCATTGACTTTAGTCCTGAGGAACAACGTCAAATCTTTAGCATTATTTCGAGTATATTGCATTTGGGAAATGTAACCTTCAATGGCGAACAAGGAGTTGCGAATATCGATAATCCTGATGTGGTGACCACAATTGCACGATTACTGGGCGTCAGTCCTTACGAATTGATTGATGCACTTACAAATCGTACAATCGATGCTCAGGGCGATGTGGTTACATCACCACTGAGTGTCGAGCTGGCGATTTATGCCCGGGATGCCTTAGCTAAGGCGATCTATGATCGTTTATTCTCATGGCTTGTTGGTCGTTTGAATATTTCACTACAAACCAAGGAAAAACATGCTGCACGTAATAATGTAATGGGTATCTTGGATATCTATGGGTTTGAGATCTTTAAGAAAAACAATTTTGAACAATTCTGCATTAATTTCTGTAATGAGAAACTTCAACAACTGTTCATTGAGTTGACCCTGAAGTCTGAGCAGGATGAATACCGTCGCGAAGGCATTGAATGGGTACCAGTTGAGTATTTTGATAATAAAGTCATCTGCAATCTGATAGAGGAAAGATATAAGGGTATTGTATCGATATTGGATGAGGAATGCTTGCGTCCTGGTGATCCAACGGATTTAACTTTCCTGGCTAAACTAACCGATCAACTATCAGATCATCCACACTTCATTTGCCATGAAAAGGCACCAATTCATGTCCAGAAAGTCATGGGTCGTGACGAGTTCCGATTGGTACATTATGCAGGCGATGTAACCTATAATGTGAATGGCTTCCTGGATAAGAATAACGATTTGTTGTACAGAGATCTCAAGGAGACAATGAGCAAAGCAGACAATATTATAATACGATCATGTTTCCCAGAGGATGAGTTCAAAATCAAAAAGCGGCCGGAAACTGCAATCACTCAATTTAAGACATCATTGAGCAACCTGATGGAGATTCTAATGTGCAAAGAGCCATCGTACATCAGATGTATTAAACCGAATGATTTACAATCACCAAATATATTTAATGATCAGTTGGTGCTACATCAAGTGAAATATCTTGGATTAATGGAGAATTTGCGCGTGCGCAGAGCTGGTTTTGCCTATAGAAGGTGAGTGGATAATTTTCTTAATTTTATAAAAATTTTGAATTGATTGATTGATTGATTGATTACATTTCTGCAGAGCCTATGATGTGTTCCTGCATCGTTATAAGTGCCTTAGCAAGGAAACTTGGCCCAATTACAAGGGACCTGGCGGAGTCAAGGGTGGCGTGCAAGCACTCGTTAAAGATCTTAAATTCCGCGAGGAAGATTATCGTTTCGGTGAAACAAAACTATTTATACGTTTCCCGAAAACTCTCTTCGAGACTGAAGATGCCTTCCAAGCTAAGAAACATGATATTGCTGCTATTATACAAGCGCACTGGAAGGGTCGCGTCCAACGCAAGAAGTACCAAAAGTTACGCGAACAAGTTATTATCCTACAATCCTATTGCCGCCGGCATTTGGCTCAAGCAGCTGCCAAGAAACGACGTGATGCTGCGGACAAGGTACGCGCTTTCATCAAGGGCTTCATAACACGTAATGATCCACCAAATGGTTATAATGAAGCCTTCATAGCCAATAGCAAACGTATGTGGTTGACACGCCTATCCAAGTCATTACCCACTCATGTCTTGGACAAAAGCTGGCCCCCGGCACCATCGCATTGTCAAGAGGCTTCCAGCTATTTGCATCGTTTATACCGTTTGCATTTGGCACGCATCTATCGGCAGAAATTAACTCCACAACAGAAACGTCAATTCGAACTAAAAGTACTCGCCGAGAAGGTATTCAAGGACAAGAAAAACAACTATCCCGCCAGTGTGTCAGCACCTTTCCGTGAAGATCGCATACCACAAGAACATATTGCTGGTGTCAATGATTTCGTTGCCACCAACTTTGGTAGTGAATCATTGAAATATCAATCATCATGCACAAAATTCGATCGTCATGGCTACAAGTCACGTGAACGTTTCATATTGCTAAGCAACAAAGCCATTTATGTTCTGGATGGTAAATCCTATAAGCAAAAGCATCGCCTGCCTTTAGACAAAGTTGACTTCACGTTAACAAATCACAATGACGATCTAATGGTCATACGTATACCGCTTGATTTGAAAAAGGATAAGGGAGATTTAATTCTTATTGTGCCACATATAATTGAGTTTGCCACTTATATCATTGATACTGTTGGAACAGCCAATATTGTTAACATTGTCAGCAGAGATTCGTAAGTAGTAGTACACTTCATAATCGTTTCTGATTTCTTTTAATATTATTATATTCTGTACTACTTATATTCTTTAATAGATTGGAACATAATGTTGTTAAAGGCAAAGGTGGTGTCATTGATATACAAACGGGCAGTGAACCAGGCGTCATCAAAGATAAGAGTGGCCATCTTGTTATTGTAAGTAGATATCATATATAATTCATAAGTAAATGGATCTTTGTATATGCTTAAATATTATCTTTATCTATTTAAGATTGCTGGTCAATAGGTCAATAGGTGCGTGCAACAACACAAAGATGACAGAAGAATTTACTATTGTGTACTTTACTATGGCTTTAAACTTAAACGACATTTGTTTTGTTATTTATACAATATACAATATATACTTACAACATAATAATATAATAATAATATAATAATAATAATACAATATTTTTAATGCAAAAAAGTGTTTATGTAATTAATTGTTTTGTAAATGTTTATATGTGAATAAATTGAAAGAAAGAAAGAAAGAAAGAATACTAAATGCTTTTTTTGTTTTTTAATGAAATCTGTCAGAAAGAGCCAACTAAAGCTTATTACAAAATGGAAGACTCTTTTTAGCTGTTAGACGTTTTTTGACAGAATTTGTGACTATGGCAAAAATGCTCCCTGCGCCATACTTCTTGCTATTGAGGCGACGACACTTTTATGTTTATGTTTAGCAAACTCAGCATCCACCCTGCATTCTATTAAGGAAGTGTATTGGGCCTGGTACTCTACATCTACATCATATTCACCGCTGACAACATGCTCGTCGCAAACAAAGTATTTATAATGTCGTACGCTGATGATACAACGATCATACCAACATACGAAACCCCTGCAGAAGCATGCGATGATACCTGCAGGTGCAGTTAGACAAAAAGAATGAAGAATAGTTAACTAATTTGAAAATCAAAGTCAACTCTTAAAAATCTATGCAAATCATTTACTCTGAGATTAGGAAACTGTCTAGATGAGATCCTAAATGGCATAGCAATCCCATAGAGTGAATCTGTGAAGTACTTAGGGCTACTACACCTTGACCGCTGGCTAATGTAGACAACTCACATCAATGCCAAGTAAATGAAATTTGCCCTGAAAACAACATTCTCAGCTAAGCATAGAAAACAAGATACTCCTCTATAAAGTATTTCTGATACCAGTGTGAGCATGTGCCTTGCAACTTTGGTGTACTGCAAGCAATTCTAAGATAGAAATTCTTCAAAGAAATCACAATAAAACACTCAGAACTGTCAATGCTCCATGGTACTTAACAAAATACATACATAAGTGCGTGCACCGCTTGATCAGGGTAGAGAGAGATTGTCTTTCAGCGCCCTTTGGTCGACACTTTCACTTCACGTAAATTCTACTTCGGTGCTGTTAACTCACTTTTGCAACATTGGCAACAGAGCGCACATAACGTTATGATATCGGTATTTTAAAATATTATTTTGCACTGGAAATTGATTTTCGAATTTGAATTTTTGGCGCCCCTTACCATCTGGCTGCTAGAGCGCACACTCCACTCGCACTACCCAAGGTCCGACGCTGGATGCAAGATACCTGAAGACATGCTTCACACCCGCAAGATGCTCAATGTGCGGATCTTAATTCCATTGAGCTAATTTCGCAACTGAATGCAAAATATCAGGCCAACTGTACGTGGTTCACAAAGAACTCAACTTGCCGGTAGTTAGAGACGATATAGGCAAAATCTCGATAAATACATTTGTACATAGAAAAGTTACATAGTCATAATATTTAATTATAAATCATAAGTGTTCCTATCATATACCTATATAGGGTACGTCCAGATAGAAGCTTATAGGTAAGCAGTTTAATGATGCTAAAATATCAAACACACTGCAGGCAATGGAAGTGGATACAAAGAAGCTGACGGGTGTCCCGTCTCTTGCGATAGTGTAACTAGAAAAAAAAATATATCTCAGACAAGGATGGGACACCCTAACGTACATACGCAAAACTCTTTTTGGATATTATGATCATAGAATGTCACATAAACTGGAAATGATTGTGGTAGAAATGTTTGTAAGTTAGTTTGAGAAGGTTTAGTTATTTTCTAGAAAACCAAAAGTAGTAGGGGTTGAAGGGTCAATTTTAAATAGAGAAGTTTGGAGCAAAAATAGTTAGATGATATTAGAACATGAAAAAAAAAAATATAAATATAGAAATAATGTCAGATGTGTCAAAATATCCAACTGTATAAAGAATCTGACTCATAAAGTAAGAAACTACTAGAACTCTCTCTATCTCTCTCTCTCTCCCCCCCTAAGTTTTCTTAATAAGAATTTCGAAGAAATTGTGTGCAATTGTTGATGTGAAAACATAGGCGGGTGAATTGAAAAGAGTAACATAACAGACAGAGAGAAAGAGAGAGAGAGAGAGAGAGAGGGAGAGCTGACCAGTCTAGTAATTTCTTGGTCTGTGAGAGAATCTAAGTATCTAAATGAGAACTACAACATACTATACGAGATATATGTACATACTTAACTCAATGTTAATTATTATTTAGAGTAAAATAACAATTAAAGAACTTCAATAATAATAATAATAATACCCACATACGTACATTTACGTACATAACTTTATATACTTATGTATGCTAATCATAATCATTTGCACTTTTCCATGGCACTAACAACTTCTCAACAGTCGATAGATACTATAAATAACATGACGCACTCCTACATCAAGTCCTCAGTATTAATAAAAATATTTTGGGTAATCAGCCACAAAAGAATTGCCAGCTAAATAGGCATCACTATAAAATTCTATTCAATCCACAATCCCTTCTAAGTATGTAAAAAGAAATATATTTGCACAAACAGAGATACAAAATTTTCAACCCACACCTCACCCATATTCACTATTTTGAGTCATCTACTTCACACAAACAGTCTGACAACGGCTTAATCCATTGCATGAGTCTTCGTGGATTGAAGAAGCTCCACCCTATTGATTTTCTCAGCAGAAGGTTATCATCTAGACAAATGCCCCTCGTCACTATTTTCTACATATAGAATATTTTATGTTATATATTTTGAATGAATACCTCCCCTAAATCTTGTCAATCCAAGTTTCTCGATTGTTCAGAATTTTTCTTTGTTTCTTCCTTGAAGTTCTAGAACATTTTCTTCCTTTGTTTCTGAACAAGAAATGCGACGTTCTCCTATGAACATATGACTACGAAGAAAAGTCTAGAAGATTCTAACGGTTGCCAAGTGGAGCGCACCCACTCTCAAAAATTGACAACACACATTTTTCCTTATTTAATATCAAAGAAACTCTTAATATTATTAACTACATTTATATGAATATTGTTACTATTGTTAATGTATTTTATATTCTTTGTAATATTTATGCTTGTTATTGTTATGCTGATTGGTAGATATAAGTGATATATGTACATATGTGAGCTGATTATTGTTATCACTTATCTGACATTAATAAATGTTTTTTTAAAACAAAAAAGAAAAATAAATAAATATTATTCACTGAAAATTAAAAAAAGGAAATTTATCGATTTCAACTAATAGTTTCGATATTTTTCGAACATCTGTGAAAAAGTGTTGTAAAATATATTAAACAAAATGACGATCATGACCAAGAATTACACATATCCGTCTCTCATGACCAAAACACAAACATTTTACTATACAATATTCAACATCCTGTTCCAGTCTATTCGATGCATGACCATCGGATGTTCAAATTTGTATGTGTTTTGTTCTAGAAACTTCTGGAACATTCGAGAAACTTCGACAAGCTCTCCGAAGCATCGCTCTGAGAGTATAAAAATTGTGTTCTCATCGCTTGCCGGCATTAATAGAAAAAATAATTTCGTGCGGTTAACAACCGAGAGCTCCTCAGTGAAAACAAAAAATATTTCAAAGTGATTTTTCTGAATTTGAATCGAACTGTGTGAAGTTTATTTCATATTTTCTTAAATTAAAAAATAAGAATTGTGAATTAAATATCGTAAAAACAGACTTGTTGCAAATAACAAAAAAGAAAAGAAATTGTATCTTCGTTATATATTTTAAGTGCATAGACGACAAAAGAACATCAAGGTGGGTAAAATAATTAATTGTTTAAACAAATGGTAAAATTTCTCCTCTTTTTCATTGCAAATCATTTGTTAAATGAAAAAGTTTGCACAATGCAATAAGAATGTGTGAAAAGAAAGTGCATAAAGAAAAGAAGAAAAATGTGTGTTAAATTTTCATATATCTATGTGTGTGTGCGCAAAGAAAAGAATGTGCAAAAGTAATAGAAGCAGCAGCAGAATGTTCTTGACCCGGAAAAAATTAAAATGTCATGTAATTTTCACAGTAGGCGTAATTGCGAAATTTCTAGAATTACAATTAGATTTGCTGGCTGCAATGATTGGGGGAAAATACAATAATCTTTGATGAATTAAATTTCATGCAGAAATTGAAATAAGGAAAACGATTATATGACACACACACACACACAAATGCAGTCAGTTTCTTTTGCGAAATAAGAAAATTTTTGAAAAATAATGTTAAACGAGGGGGAGGGGTCAGAATATCCATTGGCAACCATTTTCTTCCTTTAGGGGAGTTTTTTTTTTTTTCTCCCATGAAGATTCCATGGTTTTCTGGAACAAATATTCTCTTACTCCCCCTTCCCCTTATAGAAAATATTCTTGCAACCGTAATCATTTTTTTTTTTTTTTTTTTTTTTTTCCTTTTTTCTCATAAAACTTCTTTTAAGCTTCTTTATCCCATTTCTTTCTTTTCATATTTCATATCACAGGCAAATTTGTCTTACTTTGCATATTTTTTTTTATATCAATTTGTCTGCAAATTTTTGTATTGTTTGTCTTAAGTAAAGTGAGTCAACTTCTTCTTTGTGTTTCTTCCTTAAAGTTCTAGAAAATTTATGCTAGTTGGATTCTTTAAAGTTCTAGAAAGTTTGTTCCTTTGTTTCTCAATAAGAACTTGAGCCACGCATCTATGACTAAGAAGAAAGGTCTGGAAGTTTCTAAGGGTTACCAGGTGTGGTGTGGCACACCCCCTCTGAGCAATTGTGACGCACCAAAACCACCACACACGTTTTTCTTTAAATTAAAATGGCGATTCGATTTAGCGGCGTCTCTCATGCCATGCTTCTTTTAATATAATTTTTAACCTATTAAATATTTTTTTTTTTTTTTTCAATATTTTTAAATTTTCTTTTTCTTTTATTTTCTTATAGATGCCAGAAGAAACTGAGACTTTTGCTTTCCAAGCTGAGATTGCTCAGCTTATGTCGTTGATCATCAACACATTCTATTCCAACAAAGAAATCTTTCTTCGTGAATTGATTTCCAATGCATCTGATGCTCTGGACAAGATCCGTTATGAATCATTGACAGATCCCACGAAATTGGACTCTGGCAAGGAGTTGTACATCAAGTTGATTCCCAACAAAACTGCTGGCACCTTGACCATCATTGATACCGGTATCGGTATGACAAAATCTGATTTGGTCAACAACTTGGGTACCATTGCCAAGTCTGGTACTAAGGCTTTCATGGAGGCACTGCAGGCTGGTGCTGATATCAGTATGATTGGTCAATTTGGTGTGGGTTTCTATTCGGCTTACTTGGTTGCTGACAAAGTGACTGTTACCTCAAAGCACAACGATGATGAACAATACATTTGGGAATCATCTGCTGGTGGCTCATTCACAGTGCGTGCCGATTGCACCGAACCCTTGGGACGTGGTACAAAGATTGTTTTGTACATTAAGGAAGATCAAACTGAATACTTGGAAGAAAGCAAGATCAAGGAAATTGTGAACAAACATTCCCAATTTATTGGTTATCCAATTAAATTGTTGGTCGAGAAGGAACGTGATCAAGAAGTTAGCGATGATGAGGGTGAAGATGAGAAGAAGGAGGAAAAGGAAAAGAAGGAAGAATCTGATGAGCCAAAGATTGAAGATGTTGGCGAGGATGAAGATGCCGACAAGAAGGATAAGGATGAAAAGAAGAAGAAGACTGTTAAGGTTAAGTACACCGAAGACGAAGAACTCAACAAGACTAAGCCAATCTGGACACGCAACCCAGATGATATTTCCCAAGAGGAATACGGAGAGTTCTACAAGTCTTTGACCAACGATTGGGAAGATCATTTGGCTGTTAAGCACTTCTCAGTTGAGGGTCAATTGGAATTCCGTGCTTTGCTCTTCATTCCACGTCGTACCCCCTTCGATTTGTTCGAGAACCAGAAGAAGCGTAACAACATTAAATTGTACGTGCGTCGTGTCTTCATTATGGACAACTGCGAAGATCTCATTCCAGAGTACTTGAACTTCATTAAGGGTGTCGTCGACTCTGAAGATTTGCCTTTAAACATCTCTCGTGAAATGTTGCAACAAAACAAAGTACTGAAGGTCATCCGCAAGAACTTGGTCAAGAAGACCATGGAACTGATTGAGGAATTGACTGAAGACAAGGAGAACTACAAGAAGTTCTACGACCAGTTCAGCAAGAATTTGAAATTGGGTGTCCATGAGGATAGCAACAACCGCGCCAAATTGGCCGATTTCTTGCGCTTCCACACTTCAGCATCTGGTGATGACTTCTGCTCCTTGTCCGATTATGTTTCTCGCATGAAGGAGAACCAAAAACACATCTACTTCATCACTGGTGAATCCAAGGATCAGGTCAGCAACTCTGCCTTTGTTGAGCGTGTCAAGGCTCGTGGCTTCGAAGTCGTCTACATGACTGAACCCATCGATGAGTACGTCATCCAGCACTTGAAGGAATACAAGGGCAAGCAACTTGTCTCTGTTACCAAGGAAGGTTTGGAATTGCCAGAGGATGAGGCCGAGAAGAAGAAGCGCGAAGAAGACAAAGCCAAATTCGAGAGCTTGTGCAAATTGATGAAATCAATCTTGGACAACAAAGTTGAGAAGGTCGTCGTCTCCAACCGTCTTGTCGATTCACCATGCTGTATTGTCACCTCACAGTTTGGTTGGTCCGCTAACATGGAGCGTATCATGAAGGCTCAAGCTCTTCGTGACACCTCAACCATGGGCTACATGGCTGGCAAGAAGCACTTGGAAATCAACCCAGATCATCCAATTGTTGAGACTCTGCGCCAGAAGGCCGAAGCTGACAAGAACGACAAGGCTGTCAAGGATCTCGTCATTCTTTTGTTCGAGACATCTCTGCTGTCATCTGGTTTCTCCCTCGACAGCCCACAAGTGCATGCCAGCCGCATCTACCGCATGATCAAATTGGGCTTGGGCATTGATGAAGACGAACCCATGGCTACTGAAGATACCCAAAGCTCTGGTGATGCTCCACCATTGGTAGATGATTCCGAGGATGCTTCCCACATGGAAGAAGTCGATTAAACACTTCACCACCACAACCCCATACCAACAGAAATCTTCATACCTTAACACACAACACATTCATCAAGAGAACAACAAAACACACCAAACAGCAACAAATATTTAAGGATAATCATTATTTAAAAGCTTTTGATGGATAGTAATGGAGATAATTCTATTCTCATCATCATAACATAAAAATCATTTAACTTAAAATGATGCGCACTATCTTTTTTTAACTTTTAGTTGCCATTATTTTTGTGAAACACACTGAAGTTATATTTTTTTATATCGTCTTGTGTTCTTTTTTTTTTATATGTAAATTTGTTTTTAATTGCCGCGTTCAAGTGGCAGAAAAGAAAAACATGTTAGCATAGTAGTTGTTTACAACACACCACATTTATATTATAATAATAATAAAAATTACATTATAATCTAAGAGCAGTTGTCGTCGGTCGTAAGAGAAGATCTTTTAAATTTAGAGAATCCAAGTAATTTGTAAGATATTTTCATCTTATTATATACAAACAATAAAATAAGTAAAAATAAACAGAAAAAAAACTACTAAACGTTGTTAATATAAGTGTTTATTGGTGTAATAAAATATACATAATATTCTATGCTATGTTAGAGATATTTTAGATGTGTTGAAGAACAAAACAAAAACTTATTTGGTTCCAAATAAACTCTTAATAAAATATAGAAAAACAAAGCAAAATGATGCTTTGAAAACAATATAAATTGTGTGTTTTCAATTTAAACTAAGAATTTTTGCTCATGGGCAACAGACAGCGAGAGATTAGAGAGAGGAAATCTTTTGTTCAAGTATTAAACTACTTACGACTAGTAAATTAATATTTCACCATGTGTGATTAAAAGAAACTTCCATTCTCGGTTGGCAATATGAGAACAAACACAGAGAAGTTGAATAAACTGGTAAATGAGAGGGGCAGCAACCAGGGAATGAAATATCACGTGTTTTGTTAAATAAACAAAGAATTTTTAGCCATGGCAACAACAGACATTGAGAGGAAGATTGTGGAAATGTGTGTCAAACAATTAAATATACTTTTATTTATACACGTGGGAACAAGATCAATTATAATTGATAGATGCTAAGAGAATAGTTAAGAATTTGTTCTGTTAAGATTATGGAAACTAAGTACATTTAAAATGAATCTCGGTTTGCTGGCTACTTATGAAGAAGAAGCCCAATAATTCGATATATGTGAGGATAATAAATTCCATTTAAATTTATTTGTTGCATATTAGAATTCATATTACAGTTCTGAGTGTTAATAACTACAAGTACATGCATCATATAATATACTTTCATACACATACATAGTAGCTTGAATGATATATGTGTGTACATACATAATTTAAAATTGACTTTTGAGTCTGTCTTAATTTACTTATTGCAAATATTGTTTGCCAGGGAGCAGCTCAGGCCAGAGCCATCGGATTTAACATTCAATACACCATTTTCAACAATCATTGAGAAATGTTTGCTACGTACACCACCCAGCGGTGGAAGTTTTGATCAAAATCAAATCCAAAGCTTTAGTGATGTCGCCAGCAGGATTGGCTAACATGCGATAACATGCGAGTCTTATGTTCCTTACCTCTAGTAGACAGAACAATACTGAAATGCAAACGATATCATTGACATTTTGTTCTGATTTCGATATAAACCAGTCAAATGAGTTTTGGAACAACCAGGTGTAAAATCACCAGGCACACTAAAAACAATTACTTTCTTGTTTGAAATAAAATCATTGATGTTGCTCTTGTTTGCCAGTATTTGCGAATCTATGAAAAGAGCTATTGATCACCAATTTCAACCATTGTAATTGATGATTTTGATATTAAACGAGAGAAAAAAGTTGTTGTCACGCTCCTCAGCAGTGGATTAGAAATCAATTTGTATTTACAGCGAAAACGTTTCTAGATAAAACAATCAACAGAGAATTTGCTCATGGCAACAGACAGCAAGAGGAGAATTTATAGACATTTTTTCAACTATCTACATATTTATGTATGTATATGATGATATTTGGTTAAGGAAAAACTTTTTTTATTTAGCTTTAAGAAGTAAAGAAAATGCCCACAAATTTAATAAATGATAAACAGGAATTTCACTTGAGTTTTCAATAAACAAAGAATTTCTCTTCCTGACTATGAGGGAAGATTCTAGAAACTTTAAACTATGATTATGTTTAAAGGGAAAAATTATCTTATTGCTTACCTCGATTCAAATAATTTAAAGAAAGACGACAATAAAGAAACTAAGAAAAAAGAACAATCCTTCTTTCTTATAGGAAATAGGATTATAGTAGGACATTGTTATCATATTAAGCGTTCCTCTTCTCCTATTAATCTTCTTTAATTGCAAATCTTGTTGGAGTTATAAATCAATTGTAATATTCTTGTGAGAAGTCATTTATCTAGTAGCTCTTCAATTCACTCTTAATCAAAGATAATGTAGAGTAGAGTAAATCAAGATAAAGTCAAGTAACTTAATGGATATATATTGCATTGTTTTAATTTTGCCTATTTTTTATGTTCAAGAAAGATTTGTATATGTGTATGTATGTATTTCTAAATTTCATTCGTTAATAAACTGTCGAGCATAACGTACATCGGCGTTGTTCATTTCTTTCGTTTCAATTACATTTCGGTTTGATATTTTAAAAGTGGACAGCAAAAACGCTTGCTCGTACGTATAATGATCTCTTTAGATTTCTACTTAAAAATATCATGGATGAGGAGAGAAACAACCGGTATTCTCATAGGAAAACTAATAGAACGCCGGCAAGATCGATCACAAGTCCACACGACTTTCTTATGAGAAGTTGTAGGTACTTTATTCAGACTTACTTTTGTATATAAGTATGTACATATGTTTAATCGATATGATCGGTTGGTTTTTACTTTCTTATTGACTAGTTTTTGATTATGATTACTTTAAACTTGACAAACTTATAAGTTGGACGTTACAGGACTTTCTTATGATATCAAGCGTTGATGTTCTCCTTCGAATCTTCTTAAATCGTCAACGTATATGTATGTACTTATATAGAAATATTCACTGCACTTACCTCAAAGCATAGTAGTACAAGATTTGTTGATTAACATGATGTAGTAGCTAATGAATAAATGACGATGACACCTCTGACAACTGCAACAAAGATTGAACTCTAGATGCTCCTGCTCTTTAAAGATGCTAATGATGATGATTATGTGTGTTATAAATGTTTCTCCATTAAAAAAAAAAATAAAACAATTTCATTATAAAAAAATAAATAATTTATTACACAACACTGAATTTATATATATTAATTATATTTAATCATTAAATTATATTAAGTCTCACATTCCTTGCGTAGTAGTGTCTCTATTGCCTCCACCGTTGTTACACCTTTATCTATTAATATAAGTTTCTGTCGTGATCGTGATCCTTTGTCTAAGGAAACATCACTTTTACGTAGACCAAATATTTTGGACAGATACTTAACCAGTTCCGCATTGGCCTCACCTTCAGTGGGTGGCGCAGCAATCTGGACACCCACGCCTTCACTACTAATATCTGTGATGGCATTTTGTTTGGCACCTGGTTTCGCAAGGATGCGAATTATTAAATTGCCACTTTTATCTAAATTGATAGGTGAAGAAGAATCCTGCTCATCTTTACTTGTTGCAGCAGCAGATGATGCCGGTGATGATTTGCCGGCATTTGATTTTTTGTTCGATTTATTGTGTTTGCTGGACATTTGTAGATTGTATGCTGCTGTTGCTGCTGAGGAGATCAAACGACGCATTTACTAAATTATTACTTATTTATTTATTTTTATAAAAATGTTATTTAATGTTGGAATTTTCCCCAAATTCGTTTAGTTGAATTTTCATAAACAAATCCAATTGCAATCAAGAAGTGTGCAAAAAAAAAGAGAACAATCTATGTTCAGCAACACAGGGTTGCATTGAATGGCGTTTTGGCATTTTTAAGGAAATTTTCTCTTTGGCATTCACATGTGAATGTAACTTTTTTGAATTTTTTGTAAGTGACTTGTTAAATGTTGACGGTAAAAGAAACAAGAAGCCAAAATGCCGGTAAGGAGTTCATCCATAGCGACGCTAAATTTATTTATTTAATTGTGTTTCATATTTTGTTAGATATGGAATGAGGACAAATTTCAGGACATATGTAAGGCGGCTCGTTGGGTGAAAGCAAATAGAAACATATTTACCGCAAAAGTTTTCGATCCCATGATTCTTGAGGTAATCATCAAGTTAAATTTTTGGATTTCTAAGAATATTTTTAACACATATTGACATTATTATTTTATCTTTCAGTTAAACATACGCGATTATCAACATGCTATGTATTTTGAAAACACTTTAAAACGTGCACATTTTCTTTCAATCGCCTGTGAAAGCAGTGATGATATGGCACTTTTATCAAATGAATTATTGGACAAACAACAATTAGTTGTGGACTTAATTCACACACCAGCGCCACATGTAATTTACAAACCAACTACACCAATTGAGACCTTACATCCAATGGGATTTACCGCATATATGGTCGATCTCGTAGAGGGCCCAGCTCCCATTATAAATTTTCTATGCTTGCAATACGATATCCATAATATTCCCACTGGACCTGATAGAATGAGCTTACATTTCGATTACATGCCTAATCACATTCGTCTGTATTATGGAGCTAACAGAAGATATGAGGTGAAGACTTTACCATTCTTTCCTGATCTGACAGAGCAATGCGATTCACCGATATATCGAAAATTTTTCTTTTGAATGTAAATTAAACGACAGTTTAAACTATTCAAACAATTGATTATCATCATATATTAAAGTTCTTTCGAAATGATAGCACACAATTAAATCAAATCATCATATAAAGTTCACAATTTATATCGAATGTTCCTTTTCATATACAAAAGTTCCTGAATAAATAACACTTCCAATTAAAATTCTTATTGATGTTGTTATTGTTGTTGTAAGAGCAAGGAGGCTGCAGCCTCGGGGCTGAAATGATGAGTCCTTGATCGACTGTTGTTGTCGGTTACTTCTGGGACATAGACCCGACCAGTCAAGAGAAGTTGATGTTACTGGCTGCTGTTACTGATGTTGTTGTTGTAACAGTAAGGGAGCTGCATAAAACTAAATAAAGAATTGGAAAGGTTAGGGGAAATGGAGATTTGTGTGCAGCAACTGGTATAAGAGAAAAGATGGAAAACATAAAATAATTAATATTAAATTTAAGTTACTTTAATTAGAATTAGTATAAGGATAGAGTTCTTAACCCAAGATTCGAGCTCTTAAAAGGAAACCAACTCTATCGGCCGAAATCATCATCATCATCAACGGGAGTCATCTGGGTTGGTTTATAAGGACAGTTGAAAAGGTGAACCGCATTGTGAGGAGAACAGCCACACTGCGGACAGCGATTGTTCTCAGAATGATCTATACGTTCCCTGTAGAACTGAAGGATAAGAGGCCAGACCAGACCGACCTTAGCTGAGCTAAGATGGTACGAGTACTACTAGGAAGCCTCATTCCACTATCATGAACAGGTGGAGGACGGCATCCTAACAAAACATTATTCTGGTGTGACTCTAAAACATTTTTAGTCGTCCTCCGACTACTGCCAACAACATTGCCTCCTTACAAGAAGGCTATGTCATCCTTATATGAACTGATGTTTCTACGGACATGCCTAGGTGGAACAACGCCGATAATTGTGGTGAAATAGGGATTTACGCTTAAGTGCGTGGTCAGCAAATATTGCTTAGAAAGCAGCTCATTAGTGCTTCCTGGCGGCCATTGTTCTAAGTGAATTATGTCTTATTAGTTTGAGTTATTAGATGTCCTCATTAAGTGTCACTAAGGAAAAAAGTCTAAACAAAAGCGACATAATTAAAGACGGAACGTCCAATTGCCTATTTGGATGAATTTAAAGTCTACTTCGCCTTCCCGTGTTATGTTCTTGCTAAGACCTTAAGCCCTTTATTCCTCTTTTACGTGTCTACGTCTTGGAAGTACCTGACAACAACAGTCGGTCGAGGAATACTCAATCTAGCCGCGAGGCTGTAGGTAAGTTGCTGATCTTATTTTTGCCATTGTTAATGAAGCTAATGTTGTTGTTGCTGCTAGTCTCGCTGCTCCAACCAATAGCACTATGTGAAGTAGATAATCAGGCAGACGAATAATCATAGACAATGGATGATGATGATTAGCAAGATGAGTAAGTGAGCGTGAGCGGTAAAGTAATGAACATGAAATGCAAGCATCCATCTAACCAAACAATTCCCTTGTCACAGCATGCAAAGCATCTGAAGTTGAAGTAAGCGAGCCACATATCAGGATCCTACTAGAACGAGCAAGCCCGCTATGATGACTACTTTTCTGTAACATCGTTTATGCGACACCTGGCAACGTCCAGACTAAGTTCCACTTGAGTCAAAACATGTTTTTTAGGTGTTTATGCTTTTGACATCATTACGTTCTTATTGGGAACGAATTAGTCTTTGTTTACTGATGGAGAGTTGTCAAATGCATAAAATATAATTTGGTTTAGCCCAGAAGAGATGAGTAGATTGCTTATCCTTTTAGTAATCAATTTTGCTTCAAAAGTCTCAAAATACCGGTAGTCTATGTTTTTCGGACATACTCAATTCATGCATCAACATCTTCTCACTGGTGCATCTCTGTTACTGCCTCCGCCGACCACATTCTAAATGTCTATTAGAGCCTACAAACATCAAACGATAATAAACAAACAACGAAATACGCGAAAGAGGCTAAAGATAAACGTCGGCTGAGTATATTGTGTGTCTGCTACATGCAGTTCCGTCACCCCTCGGCTATCTCACTTTCCTTGTCCACAAACAAAAGTCGCAAGACACAGTGCTATCGTAGACTTGCCTAGTGTAATACACGACTAACGAAACAAATGACTTGTTTGCCGTTTCAAATGCATTCGTGCAAGGCTCTAATGTCTATCCAAGCTTGGGGCGATCTAGAGTTGTATCTTTTTAAAAGCATTCTAAGAATAGTGAGGTGAATAAAGTGATAGGCTTTGATAGAGATGGAGATTGAAATGTAGGGGAGGTCGTGAGGGTGCTGCCATTTTAGTCTACGCCGGATGAGTGTAGCGGGTGAGGGTAATGCCAGCGGGTTGGGATGAGTCAGAAGCCTTGTGTGATGGTGACTGCAATATGAATTGATCACTTCCATAACCGTTGGGATTTTGAGGTCTCTGTGCACCGTGGGGCATCCGTGATTCTACAGAGGGCTTTGTTCTGGCACGCCTGCAGTTTGGTAATGCTATAGACAGCTGCGGTGTCAAATATTTTAGTGGCATAGTGTAAAGTTGATGTCACCACATGTTTGAACGGTAATTTATTAGAGGGGTGGAGGAGCCAGTTCAGTTTTCCAATCTTTTGATAGCAGCGAGCTGCAACCTTCTTCGTGTGTATCCGCCATGTGAAGCGATCAGACCTAAATAACGGATTTACTCCGTCTGTGGAATGATGCTTCCATTCTTTATTTATTATATTAAATAGATTATAATGTTATAAGATTACTAGCTACTAATGTCTTTGACTCTCTTGTAATTTAAGATGTAGTAATACATATTAATATCTAAATCATATAAACAAATAAATTTTGATATTTATGTATTTAGATTAGTACTTGGAACTAAGTATTTATTAGATGAATTTGTAACCAATCCATGGAACTTAGTATAAATGAATTGAAAATTGTAACACGATATAGTGGAATGTCGAAGAGAGGCACAGAATATCCTTTTTGGAATTCAATTGTTATAATTTTTAATGAATAATTTTGATTGAAGTATATTTACAGATGCTGGAAATACTTGGTTGTATAGATTTTTATTTTAATATAACAACATAATTTTTAATATCAAAGCTTTACATCGCAGGTTTGGTGAGGATCCAGCGAGCTAAACCAATCTAATACTAGACAAATAATTTGGTTTGTTGGCTACCATGGCTGACTCGTATAGTCCACTACGAGCCACAATTAGCACTTAAGTGCCGTTTTGAAACCAATTCCTCGCCGAACATAATCAGTACTGCTAAAATCATTCCATATAATTTAGGTATTTTAATAGGTCACCCGGACATGCCCGAGAGGTTATCGATGATCGACACAAATAACTTAAACATGTAATTTTTTGTTTTCTAAGCTCAGTTAAGACCGTGGTCCAATGAATCAGTATACATCTTTCTGGTTTTTATAACATTTGTTTCGCTTTAATGTGAGTCTTCCTGGATATATAGATGATTATTCGATTTGAATTTATATATGTATGATGATGAGTTTTATGGAAGAAATTAAATTATATTTATTTAAATTTTTTAAATTCACTTTTATTTATGTAAAAAAATTAATATTTATTATTTATATATTTTTATATTAATTACACATTTATCTCACTTTTTTTTTGTACAAAATAAAAAACAGAAAGAAACAATTTAAAATTTTTCAACCGAAGGAGAGAAAAATAAAATAAATACATAATAGAAAAATTAAAAATTACATAGAAAATTTACACATTCACAACATACATTTGTATTGTAATAAGTATATGTATATAAAAAGCAGCAATGCACTGACTATATATGCAATAATTTCTTTGATCAATCAAATAAATATTGATGATGATCGTTTATTCCTTCATAGGCAGTAGCAGCACAGGTGGCGGGTGCGGCAGCATTTAATTTATCTCAAAAGAAGATTGAATTTGATTTTGAATTTTTGTTTTGTAAGTTGTTTCTTATTTTGTTGTTGTTGTTGTTTTTGTTTTTCTGGGAATGTTGTTTTATATATATAAAAGAAACTGAGACTTACATACATATATCATAAGTTTAAACACACTTTATACATATTCAACTTAAAATTTATATATATTTTGTATAAAAAATTGTGTATTGTGTTGCGTTTTGTATTATGTATTTTAAATTATAAGTATATTGCAACGACGATCTTCTTCTATGATTATTATTATTTATAATTTCTATTTTATCTTGTGGATGGAGAGTAGTGTAGTAATAGTGTAGTGTGGAAGGGAGTTTTGTGATTGTGTTTGTTTAGAAAGCAAAATGGAATTCTTTTTAAAAAGATACCATTTTGAATCTTCTACTTCAGCAAAGAAGGAGGAAGACACACGCTCACAAGCAACACAAATTGCCAAAAAAAAAAAATAATCTAAATTCAATTCAAATATAATCTGCTGTTGTAGCGTTTTGTTGATTTTGTTTCGCTTTATAAAATATTTATATTTTTGTATTTTACTTTTGTGTGTGTGTGTGTGTGTGTGTGTGTGTTGTTGTTGTTGTTGTTATTGTTGTTTTACGATCTAAAGGTACGTCGTCGATCATCCATCCCATCCATTCGTCTGCCCATCGTCACTTCACGAATGTTTATCAGTCAAAAGAAAGCTTACGCAGCGCGTATCGACTGAATGATCTGGAAGATGGCGGATCCACAAACAACGAAAATGAAGAGAGCAAGCAACCATGGGCCAACGGGATATTGGCCTTCTTTTGTTTTCTATAAGAATGTAAACAGAGAGAAGAGACACCCATGAAATTCAATTAGAATTAGAATTTAAGTAAACAAATAGGAATTGAAAGAAAGAATTAGCAACTGATAAGAAAAGAAAAAAAAAGACACAAAATATGAGAGAAGAATAAACAAACAACAACAACAATAATAATAATAATTAGTACGAATAACGGCATTGAAGTAAAATCAATGACGGCGTGGCACTTTACTTTTCGCTTTCGCTATTGATCTCGTCAGTTCTTCTTTGGAAATGAAAAAAACAAGAAGAGTAGAGATTTTTGTCAAACTTATGATGAAGTTTCTAGACATACACAATACTATTGTTGTTATTATTATTACTTCTTCTTTAACGTATTTAATGCAATTTTGTAGTAAATAAGAAAAACTTACCGATGATTTTGGTACATTGCCTCGCATTGTCACATATTTACTCGCCTTTTCATTGGCAACGCGCATTCTTTGTGGTGGAGCCATTGCTTTTGTTGGGTTTTGCCTAAACTTTCTGTCTAAAGAAAAATATTTAGAAAAAATTCGGAAAAATATTAGAAATTGCAATTTTAAAATTTGGATGCACTTTTCTTTTGAAATTACAAATGTAACTTTTCTCTTCACTTCTTTGCCATTCAATAATTACTCTTCTTATTTGACTTTTGTATGATATGATTATCAACTTGATATTTAATTTACTTTGTTACAAATTTATTAAATGTGTTGATGATAATTTTAAAAAGAATATTTCCGAAACTTTACCTGCTGGACCAAAAAACAAATGAAATGAAAGTGACAGACCGACACACGCACGACAACAACAACAACTCGACACGTAGACAGAACACAGGCAACAGGGTTGTATGTTGGGTAGTTCGCGAACGACCTAGTTCGAATGAGTTAAAAGGGACCGCACACTATCATGCATCATGAATCATGCATTATTATAGGGCTAGTGAAATATGTATGTATGCGTGTCATGTACGAAAAATGACGAAATATCCAAACGATTTTGATATTTAATCATGCATGTTATTCTCTCAATTCTTTATTTGACCATGCTGTCTCATTAACGCCTTCACAATGTAAGTACGTATGAAAGAGACAAATATAGACAAATGGAATATCTATGACCTACACGAATGCATAATGCATGATTGTGTGCGGTCCCTTTTAGGTGAAATATGCGAACTAGTTCGTCGAATGCGACTGGTTTACGTTTTGTGATATCAGTAAACAATGTAGAAATAATTAAATTAATAATATTAGTAAATAAGTCACTCACAATTTTTTAATTAGAATAATAATAATTATTATAAATTCTTAAATATTACATATATTAACTAAATTAAATTTTAAATTTTTAGCTTCGTTTCTTATATTTTAATTTCCATATCAAAGATACTTAATTAATTAAATATTATTATTAAGTTTTTCTAGTTGCCTATAAATAAACTAAAATATTTTTTAAAAAAGAACTAGTGAACTTGAAGAGCGAACTAGTTCGCCATGGGAATTCGAACTGAGTTGACAGCTCCTAACTACGAACCACTATATCCAAGCAAAGACCATCTATAACATTGATTCGAACTTCGAAATTGTGCATGGTTGCATTTCTGCATGAATGTAAATAAAACAAACGTTTTAGGTCCATCAGTTCAACAGTTGTTAAATTAAATATTCAACTTTATTTTCAGTCATTTACAATAATCTCTTGTTCTTGAGATTTAATGATCATTTCAGTTTTGGTTTGTCACTTAAATTAATATTAAGCAAAGACAAAATGTGGTTTAAGTCTTTGGTAAAAATGTGTACAACAACCAGATCGATTACGAGGGTTTAAGTATAGAGTTGAGTCTTTGGCTTAAGAACAAAGAAAATGAATGAAAGCAGAGGATGATAATGTTATTTGTAATCCTCCATATATTTAATTTATTTACGCATTTGAATGGAAATTTTACAGTTCTTTCCACATATATTACGATTTTGACCTTAAAGCTTATGCTTTCAGGGCTGCAGTAGTCAGTACATAGAACGCACACACGTTAGAGGGCGCTGCATTAACATACAAAACATTAGATGGCGCTGCAAACACATAAAGCGACGGTGATATTCATAAACTTTTGTTTTATGCATTTATCCTTTATATTTAAGAAAATCCTTTGCACTCAGTTAATATTTATTATCTCCGGGGAGTAGTATAATTTTTTTTATTTATTATTATAGAAGAAATCACAAACAATCAATCAATTCTATGAACAATTTGTCCACAATATTTGTGTTGTTTTTTTTGATGTTGATGTTATCAATTACCCATGTTTTGACTATTTCGTTTCATGTTAATCACTTCAAGTGTGTTTTGTTGTGTTTATAGATGTATAGACGTGTGTTTTTGTTTTACAATTAAATAAAAATTAACAAGAAAACTTGAAACTTGGAATTTTTACTTAACGCGTAGAGCCAAAGCGCTCAAATCGGCAATGCATTTGTTAAGGGACTCTTTCTCTTGTTGAGGAGTAATTGATGCTAAAACACTGTTAACGATCCAATTGACCATATGTTTTTGGCTAATGCGACGTTCAACATGACGGCACTCAACTTGGTAATCCAAACGACGTTTGACCTATAAAAATAGTAGTAATAATAATTATTATTAATTATATAATAAATCGATCGAATTAAAGATGATCCTTCATACTTCAGAATAAACATTCATGGCGCGTTCACGGAAAGCAGCCTCCAATTGAAGTGCAACATTCTCCTTCTTGGCTTCCATGAGTAAAAGTGCACCTTCTGCACGCCATTGCTCTTTTTTCTCAGCTTCAATGGCATCGGCAAGCGCTTTGAGTTCAGCTTCACGACCAGCCTTCCATTCGCCTTCGATTTTCTGTTGAAAGATGAGACATAAATCATTTCCCATATACCATTTAACCATCATCATCACTTACATCGATTTCTCCATCAGCCCACTTGGCAATGACTGGACCCAGCTTCTTGACGGCAACCACAGCCATAATACCAAGCGAGAGACCGCTGTAGTATTCGTGTTCCATGACATAGATTTCCTTGGAGCACAAATATGTGATCAAACCCACGCCGAAGGTGTAGGGACCAGTGACACCGGTCTTCTTATAGAAGAATTGGAACCATTCCTCAGGTACGAAACCCAAACGCACTTTGCCGGGATGTTCGGGGCGGGAGCGGCGCTCTACAGCGCCTGATTGGGCAGCAGAGGCTGCGGTTCTAGCAACCAACGAGGTGATAGGACGTTGCACTGTAACAAAACAGGAAAAATGAATATAAAGTTGATTTTATTTATAAATCCAAAATGATTGGAAACTATGTAAATAAGAATAAAAAAAAAAATGATAGCGAAAAAAAAATATCACAGGGTGTCAGTCAATGAATGATTACATAAACCACGATGGCCAGAATCGCGTAACACAACTTGCAAAGTCAATTGCTGCTCCAATTCAATTGGCAAATTGACATAACCAATTTATAATTTCCTTGAATACAGTTGTATTGATTTACTGCAATTATTTATCTAATACAAATTACCTGCAAGAATTGCTGCTTTGGACATCATCTTGATTGTTGATGTGTATTTAGTGTGAATTTCTGCTACTGACGAGGAAACTCAGTTGCGGTTGCCCTCCTCTCTTGACAATGTGTTATTCACAATAGATTTATTCAATTGAGAACGCAACTTGAAATGAGAGAGAGAAAGAGAGCGAGCGCAATGTTTAAAACTGTCAGCAAAAAAAATGCATAAATTAAGCTTACTTATTTTAGTTTCTATATAAATAAATAACAATTTAAACAATTTTAAACATCTAAAACAATTTACTTAGTTTTTATGAAAATTTAATTCTTATTTATTCACACTACAATAGTGTTAGATAACCAAAGTAGTCGATGAGTTATCGATTTTATGTTGTAATGAAGAGAGAGCGAGATGAAAGTGGAGAATGAGTGCTGCCAAGTTGAATAAAGAAAACACATGACGATATGGTCATGTCGTCTATGACAGGCAACCGGAAGTGTGAGGTCATGAAAAGTTTAAAAAGAATTTTAAATGTTGATTTTAACAAATAAATATAATTTTAACTAATTTTAAGAAAAAAAAAAAATATGTATATTAAATAATAATTTTTCAATATTAAATAATTAAAAGAAGCCGCATAACTTGTTGTCTTTAAATTATTCGGTTTGGTTTTGCGCATGTCTACTATAATTTTTTGAAGGAGCTTTTACGTTTTTGTTTACGTTTTAAGTTCGAAAATTTATTCATTCATAAATTTTAGTTCTTCACACATTTAAACTACTCATCACTACTTCATCACTTCCTAAAGAAAATTCAGTTCATCTGTTACTGTCTGGATGATAAGAGGTAATCAATATCCAATTTGTTGTCATGGATGCTAAGTACGTACAATATTTTATATTGTGGAGAACATTACGTCGTATCCATTGGGTTAGGACACAAACGTTACATACAGTCAAGTTTTTTGCTTGCAATTTGCGTTTGAATATGAAGAACTTTGTACTATATACATAGATTGCGTTGCACTTGAATAGTCCACCTCATAACCAATAAGAATGTCTCGTGGTAAAGTCTCAAGTGTCTCTGAATTCATAATTTTATTCAATATAAAGTAAATTATAGAAAAAAAAATAAAAAAAGACATAAGCATAGTGTGCTCTTCGGTGCACAGAAGCGGGCTATTTTACGTGAAGCATTGAATTCCCATGATTCCGTTAATAAATTTAAAGCTAATGTGTACTGGTCTCCATGCCAGCAAAACCACTGTCTGGCGTATTATTTCGATGGCTAAACACATCAAAGTCTGTAACTGAAAAAAGAAACAAGTGTGGTAAAGATTTTGTCGATTAGATTTGGCATAGATAAATGCGTGGCATCAGTTGATTTTTCCAGTAAAAAAAATAATAATAATAATAATTGGAGAGGCCCTGATGGCTATTCCATGAATTGAGGAAAGAATCAATTGGATTCTCGGCAGTATTATGGTTGGGGGAGCTACATATGTACATATATCCTGTTATGGCTCCTTACATTTTCAATTTTTATAGAACAAATATGAATAGTAAATGATACTAAGATGTTCAAAAGAAGGGTTGTTCAACTTTTTTGGTTCTTTGGGCCACATTAAAAGAATTCGCAATTAGTTGGGCTGCAGGTGGAAAGGAAAACATTTTTTGACATGTAAAAAAAATCGTTGCTCATTCAGGCTTCACTTGGCCCGAGGGTTGGACAGCCCTGGATAGTTTGCAATATATTATATTAGCCAGTGAATGATTGGAAAGTTATGTGAGTCTTTGTTACTAGCGCACAAGCCGATGCACCCACTTGTAAACTCGATATTTGGGGATGGTAAGCTCGCCATTATTATAGTTTCTCCGTGAATTTGGTGTTCATCAAGAATTTCAAAATATTCTTTGGTTCCGTGTGCTAGCCATCCAGATAGCGGAGACCCTGTGTCATAGTACATGCTGCTCTGCTGTCTCATTTTCTTCATCTATATAGATTGTCTTGACTGATCCACATATTATGTATTGTAGATGTTTCATCACTCTACAATGTCCTAATAAGAAGCCTGCGACTATACGAATACCTTTCTGTGTTAGTCCCAGTAATTCTTGTGTCCTTTTTGGTATGCAAGTTTTCTCTACTCTATTGCGTCTAATCAATAAAGATGCGATTTCTCATCAAGTCATTGATGAAATTGCCAATACATCATTAATTAGTTTATAAGATTATAACTAAGAGATTGTTAATATTAGAGAGTTACTATGCCTTTGATTGTAAGTAATTTTACATACTTATAATATTGGATTAAATTGACCATAAGAGGTTTCATGTTTTTAGGAAGAAGAATATACACATTGACTTTTGAAACAATAATAAGAGATGATAGGAGTTTGGAGTTAGGAAAAGGGTATATCTGATACTTTGAAAATGGAGGAGTCATTGATCCAATAGCAAATAATACTCATTGCGTGTATTAAAGAAATTTTTCTAAAACCCATCTATAAAAAATAACACCACATAACTATGTGCCAACTCGGAATTATATTAAAAACTAATTTAGGAAAGGACTCAATTTTATTTCAGGGGTTTTAAAGCTGTTGATTGTGGGTTGTGTAAATCTTTTACAGTTTCATTAAAAACTATGATGATATACTGTAAATGATATTAGTTTTCCTCTATTTTTCTTTAATTTTCGTAAAGTCAATAAAAAAAAACAGAAAAGGGCAACAGCACAAAGTGAAATGATTAACTCTGGACGTCGCATGAATGAACATTTAAGAATTTTATTACTTTTTTGTTTCATTAAAATGATCTATTCCAGTCAACTTTTGCTTTTTGAACTATGCGTAAACTTTTTTCATATTCTCTTTTACTGTTTACAGGACTTGAGTTAAATTTTCTTAGAATGGCAAACGACAAGTGAATTTACTTCATGTTGGACATAAATTCAAGTTTTGTGTCCTTTATTAAACTTGAAAAAATCCTTAGCTGCAGACTTACTTACTTACTTTCTCTTTTAATATTATATTATGTTTTTTTTGTCCTTTAAACAGAAAAAAAGTAAAGTTGAATTCACCAACAAAAGGGAAGAAATAAAATGGACAATGGAAAACAACACAACACGCAAGCGTTTGAATATTTCTGATTTAAAAAGTACAATTCTTTTTCCACTTTTATCAATGGTAGCAATAGTGGAAACCAGGCAAATACGAGTATTAAGACTCTTTCAGAACAATCTTTCAACTTTAATTCATGTTTTATTAAATTTTGTACACAAATTTATTACAGAAAGACAACTTTGTATTCTAGGGATGAGAATAGTTCCCAACACAACTCAAGCACTGTTATTACTGATGCCAGATGGAGTTGAGTTGTTTTGAAAGTTAAGATGTTTTTATATCCAATATTCTGCAAAATATTCTACTCTATTATTAAGTAATTATATGCATTTCTCCCTGCTGGACGGAGGTTCCCAGAATGCTTAGTTTAGCTTCAGGACTCTAAAACAGTGCCGAATTTGGTTGTGCCGAATATTTTGCCCAATGGTAAGTATCTCGGTCTAACCTTGGACATAATGCTTAATGCAGAAGCATATTAAGAGAATGGAAAAGGAACTCGTTGTGAAAATTTGGGAAGTCATGGATCCCAGCGATCTATGTTGATAGAAATGATGCCATCAAAGATCTGTCGGCTCATAGCACTAAGAGCAAAACTATTCGTAGTACGGTGGCGCCTCTCAGGCTCGGCAGCACTCAATTTCGCTGATATGGGTACCTGTAATTGTGGACTTACAGATACAGAGATGCCGAGATGACTAGAAGCTAGGACCAAGGGGCTAGCAGACAATGGGTAGGGCGAATGAGTCTGGTTGTACTGTTGCTAGGACACTATGGCCTTGCTACCAACCAAAACGGACCTCCGAGCTTCTACACTTTCATAAGAAAATGATTCGGATGATGACTGGAGATTTAACAGGGCACTGGAAATGGATTGATTGACCTTCGGGCGTCACTGGTCAAAGAAAAAATAAAACAGTACAGTGAATCACCCCAACATCCACATCCGCTCGTCATCTCCGCTTTAAACTAAATGCTATAAGTTGAAGTCTGACTGTCACTCATGTTTATACCTTTGTTCACGTATTTATTGTTGTTTGTATTTTTTTTTAAGAAAATTTCTACAAATAAATTCTAAATAATTTCCATATTTTCAAATCTTATATTTTTCTTCCCATTTAGCTGATAATATTTCAAAATAATTTTCTCTCATGCTCTCCAACTCTTCTACTTCTTTCATTTGAGCATCTTCCAACTCGTCCAATGATTGCATTTTACTAAGAATGAGGAGAGCAGAACTCAGTTTTGTTTGCGATTTCATAGTGTCCAGTTGATCATTTGTTTGATTCGCATCGTTTAGTTCGTCGTGTGTGTGTTTGTTTAATTAGTATTTATTAAATATTATTTATCATGTGATTATTATTTTGTATTAAAAAGTGTTAATATTTGCATAATTTAAAGTGAAAAAGTTAAAAATACATAATTTTTTTCTGTTTATATTTGCATTAAATTTTAATCTTTACAAGTGTCTGCTTCGTTTACTTTTTGTGCGATACCGTTACTTTTTTCGTAGTGAGCGAATTTTGCTATTGTCTTCTCTCACCGCAATTGTTCACTCTCCTAAAACAGCGAGTGATAGAAAAACACACACACAGAGAGAGAGAGAGAGAGAGAGAATGGCCCACAAGAGGGAGCATTAGTTATTTAGAGTAGCTAAGTGCACTCACAATGATCAACAAAAGCATGCAAATGCAAAAAGGTTAGTCAAAAGTTAAAGTTCTTCTCTTCTTGAAGCACCAAAAGGGTGACTAATATTTTTGTTTTGAATACTTTGCACTTTGTTGCTGTCGTCTTTGTTGTTGTTGTATTGTTTATTTGTAAATGGTAGTTTGTGATATTCGAACGTGTGTAGTAAATTGTCTTCATTTAATTGCAAACTAAAACAACAATACGAATATGTCACAAAACAGATACACGATCAAGTACATTCCATACTAGTCGTTGTTGTTCTTATTGGAGCAGCAAGGGGCTGCAAGTAGTGGTATGCATGCAATTAATAAGGAATTCGATAGGTAGGAGAGAAAAGGAAATTTGTGTGCAAAAGAAATATGTAATGGAAAAAATAAATGAATTAATATTAAAATTAACGTTGCTAAAATTAGGGTTAGTGAAAGTGTAGAGTTCTTAACCTACGTAACAAGTTATAAAAAGGAAGCCACATCAATCAGTCGAAGTCAATTGGAGTCAACTGAGATGGTTTTATGGGACAGTGGAAAAGGTGAACAGTATTGTGAGGAGAACTACCACACTGGAGGCAGTGAATCATTCTCAGAAAGACCAATACGTTCAATTAGTCGTTGTGCTTGTTGTTGTTGTTATTTACAATGATTAATTTAGATTACACAGAATATTAAAAAGAGAAATATTGAGTAGAAATAATAACAAAATTAAAAGCTTGCAAAAACAAAAATGTAAAATTTAATCATCAGCAATGTGTAAAGGGGATATTTATTCTTTTATTAAATTCATTTCCTTATTATAAACAAAGATATAATAAAAAAATATATGTAATACAAAAGAAAAAAAAACTATTTGAAAAAGCTTTAATAAGTCTGATAAAACGAACTTCCTTTGAAATTCAGTTACCCAAGGAGAAGTTGCGATTTTATTTCCTTTGTTAAAAAAAGAAATTCAAATAATTTTCATAAACAAATTAAAAAAATAATAATATTGCATTATTTTCAAAAGTGTGAGACTTTCTGTGGGATATTTTTTACTTTTTCATATAATTCTGGTTGTGTGAACCATATTGGGACATTTCTACATGCATTGAAAGGTGTTTATTACCTTAAATAAATAATTAAAACTACATCAAAATGGGTTTTCAAAAAATTCATTCAATTCAATTCAAATTTGAATGAATGAATATATATACTGTCAATTTATTTACATTTGTCAAAGAATATTAAAGAAAATTAGGCAAATATTAATAAAAGAAATCTTCGGTAAATTAAAAATGAATATACTACACATCTAACTCTATAAACGCTTGAGATTTAGAGCTGAAACTTTGTGTGAATTACTTTTAATAAAAAAAAACTCCAAATAGAAAAATGTGCGAGGATTAAGGAGATATGCTGCATTCATTCCCTTCAAAATAAATTATTATAAGTAGAAAAAGGCAACAAAAAATTAAAAAAAAAGGTAATTTAAAAATCAAGTGTTCAAGCAAAACTAAGTTTTTTTTCCCTGGAAAAAAATATTTCCAACGAATCTCCAATTGTCAAACCTAAAACGAAACCTCAAAGGAATAAATAAATTTAAACAAAAAAATAAGAATTTGAAGCAGTCTGAAGACACCAAAAGATATTTTTAAACAACCGCATTTCTATTTTAGAAATATTGACGTGTGGTTAGAAATAAATAAATTAAAACAAACAGTAAACTAAATTTAATTGAAATATTATTTCAAAAGGCAACAAAATTATTAAATAGAAAAATTTAAATTGCCAAATGATAATGAGGATGGAGGGAAGTCAAGTAATATTCACCCTTCAATTTCTTTAAAATATTTAAAAAAAAAAAACAAACGTAAAAAACAAATCTATACATATAACACATAGTATTATTATTATTGTACCAAATCCATCATCAGAACATTAAAAGAAAAACTATTAAAACGGGTTAATTCCACAGAAAGATTTTATTTACAATATAAATTGTTTATTTATTAATTTTGTATTTACTTCGCCATATTTGGAAAAAAAAGAAAAAAAAAAAAATGTCTTGAAACACAAAAAAAATTTAAAAAAAAATTAAGTAGAATTCCAATAAAAAACAAAAAAAAAGAACTTCAAATATTGAGATCGAAAATATAAATAATAAAGGTACTTCTTCCAAAAGCGACTTCTACATAGATAAAATACTTTACAATACTTCAGTAAATCTGTTGTATAAAGTCGTTTCAACTTTACTCCGTACAACATAGAATTTGTTTGTTTCAGATGGAGTTAAATAAATATAAAATATCCAAAAAAATTGTTTTGCTTTCAATAAAAATTACAAAATTCTGAAAAAAATTACATCAAAAGCAAAATGGAATTATAATGAGAGAAGATTAATAAGAAGATAAACTTTAGCTATGCCGAAGTTGTAATCCTCCTCATGCAACTTTTGTATCTTTTGATTATTTCATGTTTTGTATGGAAGGAACCTCTCCTAGTAGTCCAAAATTTTTGAAATTTACAAAGTTGGTGGATACACTGGTGAGTCACTTATCATGAATCTGGATTTGTATGGGAGGTACTCCTCCAAGTAGTCCGAGGGTCTTGGTAATAACATAGAATTTTTGGAAAATCCACCGGAAAAGTCGGAAAATCTCAATAAAGGATTAATTACAATGATAGTAGCTTATGTTTCAAGCAATGCTTTGTAACTTAAAGCAGTTGGTTATTATTTATATTATTTCTGTATATGATGTTTACTATTATTTAAATACATATTTTATTTTACCTTGAAAATAACTTGGACGATGGTATGGAACCCTTCATGTGCGAGTCGGACGCACATTTGACTTGATTTTTTTCTACTACATATTTTGATCCTTTATATGACTTGTGACAGCGTAAATTCTAATCTTCTACTGCAGAATATTTTTGAATGTTCTACAATAAGCACATACATAGTTTATTAAGAGTCAATATCCTTAATCAATGCTTGCAATAATATACCATGATGTGTCGAATTATTATTATTAAATATTTTACTGCTTTTCTCTTCATGTTTACTTTACACATACATTTAATATTGTAAATAAACAAACTCTTCTTCTTAATCTCAAAGAAGATACTTATAACAAAAAAAAAAAATGCAAGTTTATTATACATAATAATCTCTTTAGTTGTATAGCAAATATTGACAGAAGTATTCTTATGTCTGATATTACTTGTATTATATTTTAATGAAGGTAAATTCCAAGGATAAAATATACTTTCATTTTGCTTTTAGCTTTCTGCTCTAATAATAACAATTGCGTCTTAATTAAAAAAAAAAATAAAATAAAAGAAAAGAAAATAAAAGAAAGAGAAGAGAGAAGAGAAGTTATCGAAAAGAAAAAAAAATCCAACTTGAGTAAGTGGTAAAACACACTACTGCCTCATGACTGAAGACGAGGTATAACAAATAATAACTTGCAATTAAAAGTTAATTACATTCTGAAGACTTATACTTATTCGTGTTGGATGAGAATGAAGCATCAATGAAAAGCTTATTTACTCAGTTAAAGACAGTTAATTCTTTAAACATTGAACTCAGACTCATACTCATACTTAGATGTGAAACGAAAATGCAATGAAACAAAGGCTGCTTGCTGACGGGTAAATATAATAAAATGGTTATTGTTCAGCTTTCATCAGTTTCAATAAACTCAATTCTATTCTATTCGATTCTACAATAGTGAGTATATATGGAAATTCACGTACTATTATAT
Source organism: Amiota mariae (assembly GCA_035041805.1). Lineage (NCBI taxonomy): Eukaryota > Metazoa > Arthropoda > Insecta > Diptera > Drosophilidae > Amiota > Amiota mariae. The sequence goes on along the minus strand of JAWNKV010000338.1, from coordinate 458,865 downwards.
TATACTTAACTTTGATCTAATTAAAATATACAATAGTATACGTTTCTAGATAAGAAATGTAGTATGTATTATATTAGATAATGTTGATAATGATGAAGTAGTGGATACTAAGACAAAACTTTGGCTTGTACTAAACAGTATGTAGAATGAAAATGTTTGTTGAATGGGGGAGAACGAATATTTGCAAGTTAACCATTTCATTTGCGTAAATAGAAATAATGTGGAACCATGTGAATGTGTTGTTGAAGTGAAAATGCAACAGAGCGTATGCGTAATTAAAATTAATTGCATTTACATATTCAATGCATATTTGATACTGTGAGAGTTTTCTTTTATTTATTTATTTTTTTTTTTTTTTGATAGGGGGGAATCAAGCATCGCGTAGTCTGCTGGAGTTTATTTTATTTACCAAATCTTTGTACTATGTTTGCCATCAAGTTGTCCTTGATTTCACCAGCTTAACAAACTTCTGACAGGTAGAGGAAAGTTTATGTGTAAAGTAAGTAAATGAGTTGAATGTTTTACATAATTTAAAGAATAAAGTTTATTTTTTTTATAAGAACAACATGATTATGTAATTAATGTACAAAGGATATAACAATTTCTTATTTTGCATAAAGATGTTGTGCAAAATTGAAAATTGTTCAAATAATTGAAAATTTCTCTTGTTCTTTCATTTCTTTACCAACTATGTATTTACTAATGAGATATCTCACTTTATAATATGTACATACTATGTATTAGTTTGGAAATAATCTTCTTTTAATAGAAAATAAATAATAAGATTTAAAGAAAATTGAAATCATTCTCAACTATTTGTGTTATATGCAAATATAGAAACTTCATGTTATTGTTCATTCTTCTTTTTGACACGTCAAATCTACATTTGAATTTATCCTTGAAATAGATTTCTTATTTTATATCTTGAGGCGGCTGTTTTCAAATAATAATTGGTAATCAGACAACAATAATAATAACAACAACAACAACATAAGTATGTAATAACAACAACAATAAAAAAAAATCAATAATTTATAAATAATTATTTATGAGTCACTGCGCGTGACGCCCTTCATCATCAATTGATATATTGACAGTTATTCTGAATAAAATTTAAATTTGAAAATAAAAAAGACCAAAGTAGAAAACCCAATGACATTTTATGTCATTCTGAAAGTCACACACAAATTAAATTTAATAAGATTTATTCAGTTCAATTTTATGGTCTCTTATCGATATTTCATTTGTTTCTTTCAATTACATTTAAAGTAAAATTTAAGAATCCCAAAAGACTCAAAGTGATGCATGTTTATTAACTTCTTGTTTTTCAAAATATGTATTTTGATTTTAAATTATTAATGTGGAATTTTGTACAAAAACTAATCCATCAGATATAATAACATTAAAAAATTTGAAAATTTCTGGTTCTATAAATGGTAAGAAAAATGTATATGTAGGGGAAGAAGGTCATGGTTGAGAATAGCTTCGTCTTTGCCTCATAACTTTCATTAGAATTGGAATTATTATTATTATTGAAAGAGAAACCGATGTTGATTGGATAGAAAATGAAGAAGTTATAGGCATTCAAAAAAAGACAAAGTTGTTAGAGATGGGTTCTTCACACAAAATCATCTAAAAATGTGTTAAAATGATAAAAAATGAGCTGAAAAATAAAATTAAGAAAATTAATAGCCAAATGTCACGGACCTGATTCTTGTTTTTAGTGATTATTTCCATAAAAGGATTAAAATTGAATTTAAAGGAAGTATTTTTTTTTAAATTCACAATTCTTACAAATAAAATAATATAATATAATAATAATTGTTTGATACTTCAAATGTACTTTGCGCTAGCGTTCTATTTAAACGATACTATAGAGATATTATGATTAAAGCAAACAGTCGGATACTTTCGAGGTAATTTGGAAGCTTCTCGCCTTTGCTGCTTTTCCTGAAGTATGGAAATGTGCTCGGAAGTAGTCAAGATATGTCCAGAGTGCTGTCTCCGATTCGATGTGGAAGAGATCTATGCATGTTACGACATCTTCTGCAACAATTCGGAAAGATCCATAGAGACTATACGCTGGCATCTTTTTCATTTACGCATTTATGCATCTAACTATGGGTGCACAATAACTGTGACCAAAAATGCCCAACTCTGACAACAAGTGCTATTTCCGCATCGGAATAAGTCACAACCAAATATGTAAAAGAATTAAATTTTTTCCTTTTGACATTTAAATTGCACTAATCATACAACAATTGCCTTGAAGATGACATGGGTTTTTAACGTTTTGTAACGAAAACTGACTCAAGGAAATTACTTTATATAACAATGTGAATACACAGAACTCAAGCTCCGCTTTCGCTTAAACATATCGAATTGACAGTCAATATTTACTATATTATAGCGTAGTTTTGTCACTCACGAACTTTAATAATAAGTCCACCTGTCACCTCCCTAACCCTGACAACTTTCGTCTATTTTAAATATAGCGACTTTTTTTTATATAATTATATCTGGAAACCGAAAATAAATCAATTAAAAAGCATTGCCATCATCATACTACAAATAACCAAAGGTATTTCCACATTTTCCGAAATAAAGACCTTCAAATTACTGCAGAATTTTTTAGTTGTTGTTATGTATATAATTTCATATGTAGAAAATATAAATTTTTTAAGTTGTTCAGGAGGCTATTAAATACTTGGCAATTTAAAAAAAAAATTAGTTTGTGCACTTGGTTAAGACAAATTATTGCGTTTTTTTTATCATTTTGTTTCATATTCTACTTAGTAGTTGTTCTCCTAATTGAAACGCACAAACACAAACCATAATACAAACCATAATAATATTTACTTAACAATCAAAAGAAAGAGAAAAATTGAAGTGATGCTTTTAGTTGAATCTGGTAAGCTACTTACTCAATGTTAATGTTCTCAATGGGAAAACAATGCAAAACCATTAAAGGATAATGCGCTATATCAATGCCACATTATTAAAAAGACGCCGACCGAGTGTTTGAAAGGGAATTTGTGCGCAATCATTTTTGTTCCTTTCATTTCCTTTAACATAAAATAACGAGGGTGAATTGAAATCTTTATTTTACTAAGTATGCCACTGTAATCTTTGAAGAGATTATTCCATTAAAGAATTTCTTAGAAAAAATAATGCATACTATTGTGTTGATGACAGGTAAATGAGTAAAATATGACAGTTAATTTGGTGAATAGAGATTACAGTAGAATGTACGACAACTGATCAGACACACAAGAATTTCAAATATGTTTAATATGATATCATTATTAATTGTTGTGGGTAAATTATAAAAAATAAACCAAATTTTCTCTAAAAAAAAATATATAATTGAATTAAAATCAATATTGAATCAACTTGAATATCTAAAATTATGTTGCAATATAAAGTGAGACAAGTATTTTTAGAACTTTGCTTTTCTATTTTTAATAATATGCAAAGGTATTTTCTATTTACAGAGAAATCAGTATATGACAGTCATCTTGTTAATTTCCTTTTCTATGTTCTTATACAATACTTATAAATGAGTGAGTCATTGAGTACCTTACCAAGTATATTGCAAGATTATTCAATAAATCAATATACAGTAGAACATGCCTACCGAGTACAATTCGTTTTAGATATTCTCTCGTAATCTCGCGGTTTTGTTGATAGTAAAATGATTTCACAATTTAAATTAGTAATGAAGCCGAAAGAAATAAGCCCAGTTGAAAGGGGAATAAATAAATTAAATGATTTCCAACCTATGGGTGTTTTCCCTCTCATATGACAAAAATTTTCTGAATATTTTATAGTTCCGTTTTATTGTGGGAAAGCTGCACATTTGATTTCTTTAAAAAGTCGCTTTAACCTTTTAAAAAAGGTGCGGACCTTTTTTGAAAAAAATATTTCTATCTTACTGCACGGTAACGCCGGACCTCAAACTGCACAAAATGACTGTGGCAAAACTACAGGAATTGAGGTAGAAATTCTTCAAAATCCTTCATACTCACCCCACGAATTGTCATTTGTTTCGCAATTTGGACAACTTTTTGGTAGGAAAACAATTAGTTCCGACAACGTTGTAAAACTAGCATTCCAGGAATTCGTTGACTCCCATCAGCCAGGGTTTTATGCAACCTGCCTGAACATTCTTCCGCTTAAATGGCAAAAGTTTATAGATAATATGGGTGCATACTTTGATTAATATACTGTCAACCAACTTTGCTTTCATTTCTACAAATTTCATATTACACGACCCAATTCATAACGATTCTTAATGCAGATTGACAAAGCTTATGTAAAATTTATCAACGTCACACGTTAAGCGAGTATTTTTTTTAAAGTTTTGTTCATTATGCGAGGCACGCATTAAGCAAGGATTTACTGTACTTACTTTAAATTATGTCAATATTTGCAATTCAAAATAGACTCATTTCATACTTACATCAAAGCTTTCAAATTCAGATTTGTCTAATATAGTACACTTAGATACATACTCGTATATACATATTCTATTTATCTATATACATTTAAATTGAACTATGTTTGTCTGTGTGTATGTATGTGTGCTCCTTATGGACTGCGAAATCTGAAATTTTCAGGGAAACTCTAGCATAGTCTAGAGAATGTTTTACCAAGGAATTGATGTATCTAATTTTGCTTATAATAGCCTTTTCACACTGAGGCATGATTCATGATCAGTTGCATTAGTGTTGGTCAATTTCTGCCTTTTTTTTTTTGGTAATTTTCGACTGTCTTTCTCCTTTTTTGTTGCGCTCCAAAACAGTCGATCATTGCACAAAACAATTTGAAGTAAATTTTAAATTGTAATAAAATGAGTAGCAGTAATGAAAAAGGAAGTTGCAAGAATTATATGCATATACTATACATACTGCGAATTGTTCTTAATCATGTATTTTTCACCCAATTTCCACTTTAATTTCTCACAATTAGCCACAACGTTCCATTTGTATGTTTAACTAAAATAAAAATCAGCTGTTCATGATTCAAAATTGACAATCTGAACGACAAGATACATTATCGTGATTCAGTGCAGTGTGAAAAGGCTATAAAGTGTAGGGACATATTTTCAAATCAATTAATTATGTTAATAATATTAAAAATCGTCATTATTCAATTCAAAAGAAGATTTGTTGGGGAGGAGCAATGCACACCGGGACTGCAAGTACAACATATACATATGTGCTTTTTACAAGTAGTATGTTTATATTAGTGATGACATCTTAAGAATAGTCTGCATTTGATATATGGTATGTACAAATGTATGTATTTAGTACATTCAATATTCAATTGATGTTGGTCTTCATTATACTCTTCACGCAGTGAATAGTATTATAAGTCATGAAGCTTGTAACACACAGAAGGAGACATCGGCGACCCCATAAAGTATATACTATATATTCTTGATCAGCGCGACGATACGAGTTGATCTAGACATATTCGTCTGTCCGTCCGCTTGTCTGTCCGTCTGTATGTATGCAAACTAGTCGCGCAGTTTTTGAGCTAGACAACATACATTTGTCAGCCGAATCCGAGCACTAAGGAGGTACCCGCATACAAACATGGATCCAAATTCATGTTCTAATTAGAAAATTTTTTTTTGGGTTTTGTACTATCGAATTTGGACACTATATGTGTGTGAACCATATTCACCAATCATATAAATTTCAAGACCCTCTGACCACTAGGAGGGGCGTGAAGAGTATTACAAATTCGGCATAGCCAAAGTTAGTTTTTGTTTACTGGTTTTGATTTTAATTTCAAATTTTAGAAAATTACGCAATGTCAAATGTTTTTAATTTTAATAAATAAGTATTGTATATTGATATTGGTCAAATTTGATTGCTTAAAGACAATTGTCATTGACACACAAACGAATCAGTATTAATATAAATATTAAATCAATATGATTTTTATTGCATTATGCAATTAATGTTAAGCACTTTAACAGTTTAAGCTCAATCTTCAATAAACAATAATTATAATTTGTTGTACAATATTAAATAAAAATAAATATACAAACTTGTATACAATTGTGGAAAATACAATATTATACTCATAAAATAATTTTCATTAAAGTAATCAACTAAAATTTTGCATATTGTAATCGATTTCCATTGTAACTCAATTGATTTAATTATTTCGCACTTTGAATTGTTTTCAATTAAACTAAAATTCCCAATTATCATGGTATTTTAATAATAGAAACACACATTTCCCCTCAAGCATGATTGTACTCACAACATTATTGTGGTATAAATGATAAGTAGCTTAAATTAGCAGTTGTTGTTGTGGGATTGAAATTAAATTACAAGTTCAGGTCAACTGTTGTGTTAAGAAATAATTCACCAACTCTGCCACATTGATTGGTTTTCAGGTGATAAAAATCAATAAATAAACTTTAAAGTTTAGAAGAGAAAACGAAAGTATTGTACAATAAGCTTAAGTTGGGCCATTTGAAGAAGACTCATGCTATAATTTCTTATATTGGTTTATTGTTGAATGAATTTAAATAATGCATTTTTAGTCTTTAATTAAGACATCTGAATGCCTTTTGATACAATTTTCATTGTCGCTGATTGGTATGTACATATGTAAGTACTTAGTTTACAATGGAGTTTGATATTTAATCATTGTGTGAATAGGAAAGGTTTGACAGGTAGCGCGCCAAAGATCGAGTTCACCCATAAGCTTTACGGCACATTGTCAATCCTGGTTTAAATTTTCTAAGCTTCAACGTTCACCGGGATGGGCAACCACCTACCGATAGTAATTGCTCTCAAGGTCGTTACACTTACTGAGCCCTTTTACCATGACAAGGTACCAATCCAGCAAGAGGGAACATACATAATATTATATTTAGAAAGTAAAAACGTAAACTATCCAGCAGAAAAATATAGATAGTAAACATAAATTACCTTCGCACCTTACCTTTGTTTAAGTGTTAATTTATTGTGTGGAACCCCAAGGCACCTCGCTTAATGGTTTCTCGAATCAATAATGATGCTGGCAACTTCTTTCCTTGTAAGATCATCTGTCTTCTTGCTGATGGACTCCCGAAAAAAATGAAGAAGTCTCCGACTAGTTTCGATTTCAATTCGAAAGCGATTAGTTCTTGTGAAGCAGCCTTGTGGTCAGAGTGCGACTATTAACAGTATCATACTCAATTTCCTCTGTTAGGATTTTGCCTTGAAGAACTGAGTTATCTTGGTTTATAATTCTCTATGAGCGTTTCTTGAGGTTTTCCCCATAGATTCTTGGTCCAAATCCATTATTCGTTTGTGAACCATTTGTGTATTTCAGCTTATAAAAAGAAATAAACAAAAAATTTTATTATAGAATGTTTGTGGATATAATTGATTGCTAAGATTGCTTGTAAAAAATAAATTTCTTATAATTATAAAAAAAAAAAAAATATGCAAATAATATTGTAAATAAATGATTTATGTAATTGGCCTGTTTTTCAGATTTATATTATTACATACTAGCAATCCGCCCCGGCTTAACACGAATAGCAGAAAGCAACAGCAAAGCAAAATCAAAAATTATAAAAGTTTTTGCTGTTGCTTTAAAGAACATCATATACAGAAAGAAGAGAACGAAGATCGCAATTCATAGAGGAAAAAAAATACAACAATAACAAAAACAATACAAATTTCAAGAAGAAGCACAGCATGAGAACGTATTAACGTTTCTGTGCTTGGCTTTGGAAAAAATTTAAAGATAATCGCGTTAAGGCAGACAGGTGCGGTTGGGAGACTTTGTTTTTTAATAAGTAAGGATAAGGATATGTATATGTAAAAGATCTATTCTTTGCTTAGAGTCGAGGGGGGTGGTAAAGGTTTTCATCTGCTAGTCCAAAATTCAAAATTAATACCAAAATATATTATTCTACTTGCTTTATATTTATACATATTATTAATAAACTCCTTTAACATTTGCTGTAAAGAATAGCTTAAAATCCGGAAATATGAATCAGTGTGATCAGAAGAATATATTAAGTCAGGTCTGTTTGTCGCTCCATTCGAAGTGCATATGCTTTTAGTTGTTGAACAGAGGACTCTGATTACTGGAAGAGGTAGTCCCTATACAAAATTCATTTTAAAATTATGAGGCATATTTCCAAATGAGAACCAGGTTATGCGAAGTTCATTTTAGCTCCGTTAAGACCAAAATTAGTATTATTTAACTGTACATAAGTATATGGAAAGGATTAATTTTTCAGGATAGATTCTATCTTTAACAAAACTATAATCTTGTCCCATAAACTATTTTATAATCGTACTTACCAGATCTAAAATTTGTGTTCTCAAATCAAACAACTGCTCATTAGTTAGATCCAAACCATTTCTCTAATAGAGAATTACAAAATCACACATTTTTTATGAGTTTTGTGTCTTGTAATTCGAGACTGGCAGTTATCTAAGTAGAAATGAAAATAAAGAGAGTCCATTATGAGCTTTGGCAAATATTAACCTTACATTAAAAGATTTAAGTTAAAGGAGTTGTTTGTGCTAAACCTAAATCTTTTAATTTGCAAGTTACAGAATTTATAAGTCAGAGAATTTATAATTTAAACTTACTATTTCTATATTTATAGTCATTACATAGTCTTAACGGTGGTCTGGCAATAATGCGTTTTTTTGTAGTTTGTTTTGGTGGAGTCGGTTTAGTAGGTACAGTTGGCTTAGTTAGGATAGTCGGTTTAGTTGGTAAAGTTGGTTTAATTGGTAAAGATGGCTCAGGTGGGATAATCGGTTTAGTTGGAAAAGTTGGCTCAGTTGGTTCAATCGATTTAGTTGGTACAGTTGGTTCAGTTGGGAGAGTCGATTTAGTAGGTAAAGATGGCTCAGTTGGGATAGTCGGTTTAGTTGGTAAAGATGGCTCAGTTGGTCCAATCGGTTTAGCTGGTAAAGATGGCTCAGTTGGTCCAATGGGTTTAGCTGATACAGTAGGTTCAGTTAGGAGAGTCGATTCAGTAGGTAAAGATGGCTCAGTTGGGATAGTCGGTTTAGTTGATACAATTGGCTTAGTAGGTAAAGTTGGTTTAGTAGGTAAAGATGGCTTAGTTGGTATAGTCGGTTTAGTTGGTAAAGTTGGCTTAGTTGGTACAATCGGTTTAGTTGGTACAGTTGGCTTAGTAGGTAAAGTTGGTTTAGTAGGTAAAGATGGCTTAGTTGGTATAGTCGGCTTAGTTGGTAAAGTTGGCTTAGTTGGTACAATCGGTTTAGTTGGTACAGTTGGCGTAGTAGGTAAAGTTGGTTTAGTAGGTAAAGATGGCTTAGTTGGAATAGTTGGTTTAGTTGGTAAAGTCGGCTTAGTTGGTCCAATCGGTTTAGTTGATACAATTGGCTTAGTAGGTAAAGTTGGTTTAGTAGGTAAAGTTGGTTTAGTAGGTAAAGATGGCTTAGTTGGTATAGTCGGTTTAGTTGGTAAAGTTGGCTTAGTTGGTACAATCGGTTTAGTTGGTACAGTTGGCTTAGTAGGTAAAGTTGGTTTAGTAGGTAAAGATGGCTTAGTTGGTATAGTCGGTTTAGTTGGTAAAGATGGCTCAGTTGGTCCAATCGGTTTTGCTGGTACAGTTGGTTCAGTTAGGAGAGTCGATTCAGTAGGTAAAGATGGCTCAGTTGGGATAGTCGGTTTAGTTGAAACAATTGGCTTAGCAGGTAAAGTTGGTTTAGTAGGTAAAGATGGCTTAGTTGGTATAGTCGGTTTAGTTGGTAAAGTTGGCTTAGTTGGTACAATCGGTTTAGTTGGTACAGTTGGCATAGTAGGTAAAGTTGGTTTAGTAGGTACAGATGGCTTAGCTGGAATAGTCGGTTTAGTTGGCAAAGTTGGTTTAGAAGGCAAAGTTGGTTTAGTAGGTAACGTTGGGTCAGTTGGAATAGTCGGTTTAGTTGGTAAAGATGGCTTAGTTGGAATAGTCGGTTTAGTTGGTAAAGTTGGCTTAGTTGGACCAATCGGTTTAGTTGGTACAGTTGGCATAGTAGGTAAAGTTGGTTTTGTAGGTAAAGATGGCTCAGTTGGAATAGTCGGTTTAGCTGGGAAAGTTGGTTTAGAAGGCAAAGTTGGTTTAGTTGGTAAAGTTGGGTCAGTTGGGATAGTCGGTGTACTAGGTTTAGTTGGTACAGTTGGCTTAGTAAATAAAGTTGGTGCAGTAATTGTGAATTCACTTTTTGAAACAGAACTTGCGCGGAAGGTGCTATATTCCGCACTGGTAGCTTCAGTTGTGTATTGACTTTCCACAGCATTTGTTTCAGTAGATGTTTGATCAGATTTAGTGAATGCAGAAGTAACTTCTGTAGTTGTGAATTCACTTTTTGATCCAGTGGTTCCGCTACCGGTGCTATATTCCTCACTGGTAGCTTCAGGTGTGTATTGATTTGCAACAAGAGTTGTTTTAGTAGATGTTTGATCAGATTTAGTGAATGGAGAAGTAACTTCTGTAGTTGTGAATTCAGTTTTTGATCCAGTGATTCCGCTAACGGTGCTATATTCCTCACTGGTAGCTACAGGTGTGTATTGATTTGCAACAAGAGTTGTTTTAGTAGATGTTTGATCAGATTTAGTGAATGGGGAAGAAACTTCTGTAGTTGTGAATTCACTTTTTGATCCAGAGACTTCCGCTGAACGGTGCTATATTCCTCACTGGTAGCTTCAGGTTGTGTATTGACTTTGCAACAGCAGTTGTTTCTAGTAGATGTTTGATCAGATTTAGTGAATGGAGAAGTAACTTCTGTAGTTGTGAATTCACTTTTTGATCCAGATCAGAGCTTCCGCTGAACGGTGCTATATTCCTCACTGGTAGCTTCAGGTTGTGTATTGACTTTGCAACAAGCAGTTGTTTCAGTAGATGTTTGATCAGATTTAGTGAATGGAGAAGTAACTTCTGTAGTTGTGAATTCACTTTTTGATCCAGATCAGAGCTTCCGCTGAACGGTGCTATATTCCTCACTGGTAGCTTCAGGTTGTGTATTGACTTTGCAACAGCAGTTGTTTCAGTAGATGTTTGATCAGATTTAGTGAATGGAGAAGTAACTTCTGTAGTTGTGAATTCACTTTTTGATCCAGATCCAGAGCTTCCGCTGAAGGTGCTATATTCCTCACTGGTAGCTTCGGTTGTGTACTGACTTTCAACAGCAGTTGTTTCTGTAGATGTTTGATCAGATTTAGGGAATGGCGAAGTAACTTCTGTAGTTGTGAATTCACTTTTTGATCCAGATCCAGAGCTTCCGCTGAAGGTGCTATATTCCTCACTGGTAGCTTTGGTTGTGTATTGACTTTCAACAGCAGTTGTTTCAGTAGATGTTTGATCAGATTTAGTGAATGGAGAAGTAACTTCTGTAGTTGTGAATTCACTTTTTGATCCAGATAAAGATCTTCCGCTGAAGGTGCTATATTCCTCACTGGTAGCTTCGGTTGTGTATTGACTTTCAACAGCAGTTGTTTCAGTAGATGTTTGATCAGATTTAGTGAATGGAGAAGTAACTTCTGTAGTTGTGAATTCACTTTTTGATCCAGATCCAGAGCTTCCGCTGAAGGTGCTATATTCCTCACTGGTAGCTTCGGTTGTGTACTGACTTTCAACAGCAGTTGTTTCTGTAGATGTTTGATCAGATTTAGGGAATGGCGAAGTAACTTCTGTAGTTGTGAATTCACTTTTTGATCCAGATCCAGAGCTTCCGCTGAAGGTGCTATATTCCTCACTGGTAGCTTTGGTTGTGTATTGACTTTCAACAGCAGTTGTTTCAGTAGATATTTGATCAGATTTAGGGAGTGGAGAAGTAACTTCTGTAGTTGTGAATTCACTTTTTGATCCAGATAAAGATCTTCCGCTGAAGGTGCTATATTCCTCACGGGTAGCTTCGGTTGTGTATTGACTTTCAACAGCAGTTGTTTCAGTAGATGTTTGATCAGATTTAGTGAATGGAGAAGTAACTTCTGTAGTTGTGAATTCACTTTTTGATCCAGATCCAGAGCTTCCGCTGAAGGTGCTATATTCCTCACTGGTAGCTTCGGTTGTGTACTGACTTTCAACAGCAGTTGTTTCTGTAGATGTTTGATCAGATTTAGGGAATGGCGAAGTAACTTCTGTAGTTGTGAATTCACTTTTTGATCCAGATCCAGAGCTTCCGCTGAAGGTGCTATATTCCTCACTGGTAGCTTTGGTTGTGTATTGACTTTCAACAGCAGTTGTTTCAGTAGATGTTTGATCAGATTTAGGGAGTGGAGAAGTAACTTCTGTAGTTGTGAATTCACTTTTTGATCCAGAGCTTCCGCTGAAGGTTCTATATTCCCCACTGGTAGCTTCGGTTGTGTATTGACTTTCAACAGCAGTTGTTTCAGTATATATTTGATCAGATTTAGTGAATGGAGAAGTAACTTCTGTAGTTGTGAATTCACTTTTTGATCCAGATCCAGAGCTTCCGCTGAAGGTGCTATATTCCTCACTGGTAGCTTGAGTTGTGTATTGACTTTCAACAGCAGTTGTTTCAGTAGATGTTTGATCAGATTTAGTGAATGGAGAAGTATCTTCTGTAGTTGTGAATTCACTTTTTGATCCAGATCCAGAGCTTCCGCTGAAGGTGCTATATTCCTCACTGGTAGCTTCGGTTGTGTATTGACTTTCAACAGCAGTTGTTTCAGTAGATGTTTGATCAGTTTTAGTGAATGGAGAAGTAACTTTTGTAGTTGTGAATTCACTTTTTGATACAGATCCAGAGCTTCCGCTGAAGGTGCTATATTCCTCACTGGTAGCTTCGGTTGTGTATTGACTTTCAACAGCAGTTGTTTCAGTAGATGTTTGATCAGATTTAGGGAATGGAGAAGTAACTTCTGTAGTTGTGAATTCACTTTTTGATCCAGATCCAGAGCTTCCGCTGAAGGTGCTATATTCCTCACTGGTAGCTTCGGTTCTGTATTGACTTTCAACAGCAGTTGTTTCAGTAGATGTTTGATCAGATTTAGTGAATGGAGAAGTAACTTCTGTAGTTGTGAATTCACTTTTTGATCCAGATCCAGAGCTTCCGCTGAAGGTGCTATATTCCTCACTGGTAGCTTCGGTTGTGTATTGACTTTCAACAGCAGTTGTTTCAGTAGATGTTTGATCAGATTTAGTGAATGGGGAAGTTAGTTCTGTAGTTGTGAATTCACTTTTTGATCCAGATCCAGAGCTTCCGCTGAAGGTGCTATATTCCTCACTGGTAGCTTCGGTTGTGTATTGACTTTCAACAGCAGTTGTTTCAGTAGATGTTTGATCAGATTTAGTGAATGGAGAAGTAACTTCTGTAGTTGTGAATTCACTTTTTGATCCAGATCCAGAGCTTCCGCTGAAGGTGCTATATTCCTCACTGGTAGCTTCGGTTGTGTATTGACTTTCAACAGCAGTTGTTTCAGTAGATGTTTGATCAGATTTAGGGAATGGAGAAGTAATTTCTGTAGTTGTGAATTCACTTTTTGATCCAGATCCAGAGCTTCCGCTGAAGGTGCTATATTCCTCACTGGTAGCTTCGGTTGTGTATTGACTTTCAACAGCAGTTGTTTCAGTAGATGTTTGATCAGATTTAGTGAATGGAGAAGTAACTTCGGTAGTTGTGAATTCACTTTTTGATCCAGATCCAGAGCTTCCGCTGAAGGTGCTATATTCCTCACTGGTAGCTTCGGTTGTATATTGACTTTCAACAGCAGTTGTTTCAGTAGATCTTTGATCAGATTTAGTGAATGGAGAAGTAACTTCTGTAGTTGTGAATTCACTTTTTGATCCAGATCCAGAGCTTCCGCTGAAGGTGCTATATTCCTCACTGGTAGCTTCGGTTGTGTATTGACTTTCAACAGCAGTTGTTTCAGTAGATGTTTGATCAGATTTAGGGAATGGAGAAGTAACTTCTGTAGTTGTGAATTCACTTTTTGATCCAGATCCAGAGCTTCCGCTGAAGGTGCTATATTCCTCACTGGTAGCTTCGGTTGTGTATTGACTTTCAACAGCAGTTGTTTCAGTAGATGTTTGATCAGATTTAGTGAATGGAGAAGTAACTTCTGTAGTTGTGAATTCACTTTTTGATCCAGATCCAGAGCTTCCGCTGAAGGTGCTATATTCCTCACTGGTAGCTTCGGTTGTGTATTGACTTTCAACAGCAGTTGTTTCAGTAGATGTTTGATCAGATTTAGTGAATGGAGAAGTAACTTCTGTAGTTGTGAATTCACTTTTTGATCCAGATCCAAAGCTTCCGCTGAAGGTGCTATATTCCTCACTGGTAGCTTCGGTTGTGTATTGACTTTCAACAGCAGTTGTTTCAGTAGATGTTTGATCAGATTTAGTGAATGGAGAAGTAACTTCTGTAGTTGTGAATTCACTTTTTGATCCAGATCCAGAGCTTCCGCTGAAGGTGCTATATTCCTCACTGGTAGCTTCGGTTGTGTATTGACTTTCAACAGCAGTTGTTTCAGTAGATGTTTGATCAGATTTAGTGAATGGAGAAGTAACTTCTGTAGTTGTGAATTCACTTTTTGATCCAGATCCAGAGCTTCCGCTGAAGGTGCTATATTCCTCACTGGTAGCTTCGGTTGTGTATTGACTTTCAACAGCAGTTGTTTCAGTAGATGTTTGATCAGATTTAGGGAATGGAGAAGTAACTTCTGTAGTTGTGAATTCACTTTTTGATCCAGATCCAGAGCTTCCGCTGAAGGTGCTATATTCCTCACTGGTAGCTTCGGTTGTGTATTGACTTTCAACAGCAGTTGTTTCAGTAGATGTTTGATCAGATTTAGTGAATGGAGAAGTAACTTCTGTAGTTGTGAATTCACTTTTTGATCCAGATCCAGAGCTTCCGCTGAAGGTGCTATATTCCTCACTGGTAGCTTCGGTTGTGTATTGACTTTCAACAGCAGTTGTTTCAGTAGATGTTTGATCAGATTTAGTGAATGGAGAAGTAACTTCGGTAGTTGTGAATTCACTTTTTGATCCAGATCCAGAGCTTCCGCTGAAGGTGCTATATTCCTCACTGGTAGCTTCGGTTGTGTATTGACTTTCAACAGCAGTTGTTTCAGTAGATGTTTGATCAGATTTAGTGAATGGAGAAGTAACTTCTGTAGTTGTGAATTCACTTTTTGATCCAGATCCAACGCTTCCGCTGAAGGTGCTATATTCCTCACTGGTAGCTTCGGTTGTGTATTGACTTTCAACAGCAGTTGTTTCAGTAGATGTTTGATCAGATTTAGTGAATGGAGAAGTAACTTCTGTAGTTGTGAATTCACTTTTTGATCCAGATCCAGAGCTTCCGCTGAAGGTGCTATATTCCTCACTGGTAGCTTCGGTTGTGTATTGACTTTCAACAGCAGTTGTTTCAGTAGATGTTTGATCAGATTTAGTGAATGGAGAAGTAACTTCTGTAGTTGTGAATTCACTTTTTGATCCAGATCCAAAGCTTCCGCTGAAGGTGCTATATTCCTCACTGGTAGCTTCGGTTGTGTATTGACTTTCAACAGCAGTTGTTTCAGTAGATGTTTGATCAGATTTAGTGAATGGAGAAGTAACTTCTGTAGTTGTGAATTCACTTTTTGATCCAGATCCAGAGCTTCCGCTGAAGGTGCTATATTCCTCACTGGTAGCTTCGGTTGTGTATTGACTTTCAACAGCAGTTGTTTCAGTAGATGTTTGATCAGATTTAGTGAATGGAGAAGTAACTTCTGTAGTTGTGAATTCACTTTTTGATCCAGATCCAAAGCTTCCGCTGAAGGTGCTATATTCCTCACTGGTAGCTTCGGTTGTGTATTGACTTTCAACAGCAGTTGTTTCAGTAGATGTTTGATCAGATTTAGGGAGTGGAGAAGTAACTTCTGTAGTTGTGAATTCACTTTTTGATCCAGATCCAGAGCTTCCGCTGAAGGTGCTATATTCCTCACTGGTAGCTTCGAGTTGTGTATTGACTTTCAACAGCAGTTGTTTCAGTAGATGTTTGATCAGATTTAGTGAATGGGGAAGTTAGTTCTGTAGTTGTGAATTCACTTTTTGATCCAGAGCTTCCGCTGAAGGTGCTATATTCCTCACTGGTAGCTTCGGTTGTGTATTGACTTTCAACAGCAGTTGTTTCAGTAGATGTTTGATCAGATTTAGGGAGTGGAGAAGTAGCTTCTGTAGTTGTGAATTCACTTTGTGATACAGATCCAGAGCTTCCGCTGAAGGTGCTATATTCCTCACTGGTAGCTTCGGTTGTGTATTGACTTTCAACAGCAGTTGTTTCAGTAGATGTTTGATCAGATTTAGTGAATGGGGAAGTAACTTCTGTAGTTGTGAATTCACTTTTTGATCCAGATCCAGAGCTTCCGCTGAAGGTGCTATATTCCTCACTGGTAGCTTCGGTTGTGTATTGACTTTCAACAGCAGTTGTTTCAGTAGATGTTTGATCAGATTTAGTGAATGGAGAAGTAACTTCTGTAGTTGTGAATTCACTTTTTGATCCAGATCCAGAGCTTCCGCTGAAGGTGCTATATTCCTCACTGGTAGCTTCGGTTGTGTATTGACTTTCAACAGCAGTTGTTTCAGTAGATGTTTGATCAGATTTAGGGAATGGAGAAGTAACTTCTGTAGTTGTGAATTCACTTTTTGATCCAGATCCAGAGCTTCCGCTGAAGGTGCTATATTCCTCACTGGTAGCTTCGGTTGTGTATTGACTTTCAACAGCAGTTGTTTCAGTAGATGTTTGATCAGATTTAGTGAATGGAGAAGTAACTTCTGTAGTTGTGAATTCACTTTTTGATCCAGATCCAGAGCTTCCGCTGAAGGTGCTATATTCCTCACTGGTAGCTTCGGTTGTGTATTGACTTTCAACAGCAGTTGTTTCAGTAGATGTTTGATCAGATTTAGGGAATGGAGAAGTAACTTCTGTAGTTGTGAATTCACTTTTTGATCCAGATCCAGAGCTTCCGCTGAAGGTGCTATATTCCTCACTGGTAGCTTCGGTTGTGTATTGACTTTCAACAGCAGTTGTTTCAGTAGATGTTTGATCAGATTTAGGGAATGGAGAAGTAACTTCTGTAGTTGTGAATTCACTTTTTGATCCAGATCCAGAGCTTCCGCTGAAGGTGCTATATTCCTCACTGGTAGCTTCGGTTGTGTATTGACTTTCAACAGCAGTTGTTTCAGTAGATGTTTGATCAGATTTAGTGAATGGAGAAGTAACTTCGGTAGTTGTGAATTCACTTTTTGATCCAGATCCAGAGCTTCCGCTGAAGGTGCTATATTCCTCACTGGTAGCTTCGGTTGTGTATTGACTTTCAACAGCAGTTGTTTCAGTAGATGTTTGATCAGATTTAGTGAATGGAGAAGTAACTTCTGTAGTTGTGAATTCACTTTTTGATCCAGATCCAGAGCTTCCGCTGAAGGTGCTATATTCCTCACTGGTAGCTTCGGTTGTGTATTGACTTTCAACAGCAGTTGTTTCAGTAGATGTTTGATCAGATTTAGTGAATGGAGAAGTAACTTCTGTAGTTGTGAATTCACTTTTTGATCCAGATCCAGAGCTTCCGCTGAAGGTGCTATATTCCTCACTGGTAGCTTCGGTTGTGTATTGACTTTCAACAGCAGTTGTTTCAGTAGATGTTTGATCAGATTTAGTGAATGGAGAAGTAACTTCTGTAGTTGTGAATTCACTTTTTGATCCAGATCCAGAGCTTCCGCTGAAGGTGCTATATTCCTCACTGGTAGCTTCGGTTGTGTATTGACTTTCAACAGCAGTTGTTTCAGTAGATGTTTGATCAGATTTAGTGAATGGAGAAGTAACTTCTGTAGTTGTGAATTCACTTTTTGATCCAGATCCAGAGCTTCCGCTGAAGGTGCTATATTCCTCACTGGTAGCTTCGGTTGTGTATTGACTTTCAACAGCAGTTGTTTCAGTAGATGTTTGATCAGATTTAGTGAATGGGGAAGTAACTTCTGTAGTTGTGAATTCACTTTTTGATCCAGATCCAGAGCTTCCGCTGAAGGTGCTATATTCCTCACTGGTAGCTTCGGTTGTGTATTGACTTTCAACAGCAGTTGTTTCAGTAGATGTTTGATCAGATTTAGTGAATGGGGAAGTAACTTCTGTAGTTGTGAATTCACTTTTTGATCCAGATCCAGAGCTTCCGCTGAAGGTGCTATATTCCTCACTGGTAGCTTCGGTTGTGTATTGACTTTCAACAGCAGTTGTTTCAGTAGATGTTTGATCAGATTTAGTGAATGGAGAAGTAACTTCTGTAGTTGTGAATTCACTTTTTGATCCAGATCCAGAGCTTCCGCTGAAGGTGCTATATTCCTCACTGGTAGCTTCGGTTGTGTATTGACTTTCAACAGCAGTTGTTTCAGTAGATGTTTGATCAGATTTAGTGAATGGGGAAGTAACTTCTGTAGTTGTGAATTCACTTTTTGATCCAGATCCAGAGCTTCCGCTGAAGGTGCTATATTCCTCACTGGTAGCTTCGGTTGTGTATTGACTTTCAACAGCAGTTGTTTCAGTAGATGTTTGATCAGATTTAGTGAATGGGGAAGTAACTTCTGTAGTTGTGAATTCACTTTTTGATCCAGATCCAGAGCTTCCGCTGAAGGTGCTATATTCCTCACTGGTAGCTTCGGTTGTGTATTGACTTTCAACAGCAGTTGTTTCAGTAGATGTTTGATCAGATTTAGTGAATGGAGAAGTAACTTCTGTAGTTGTGAATTCACTTTTTGATCCAGATCCAGAGCTTCCGCTGAAGGTGCTATATTCCTCACTGGTAGCTTCGGTTGTGTATTGACTTTCAACAGCAGTTGTTTCAGTAGATGTTTGATCAGATTTAGTGAATGGAGAAGTAACTTCTGTAGTTGTGAATTCACTTTTTGATCCAGATCCAGAGCTTCCGCTGAAGGTGCTATATTCCTCACTGGTAGCTTCGGTTGTGTATTGACTTTCAACAGCAGTTGTTTCAGTAGATGTTTGATCAGATTTAGTGAATGGAGAAGTAACTTCTGTAGTTGTGAATTCACTTTTTGATCCAGATCCAGAGCTTCCGCTGAAGGTGCTATATTCCTCACTGGTAGCTTCGGTTGTGTATTGACTTTCAACAGCAGTTGTTTCAGTAGATGTTTGATCAGATTTAGTGAATGGAGAAGTAACTTCTGTAGTTGTGAATTCACTTTTTGATCCAGATCCAGAGCTTCCGCTGAAGGTGCTATATTCCTCACTGGTAGCTTCGGTTGTGTATTGACTTTCAACAGCAGTTGTTTCAGTAGATGTTTGATCAGATTTAGTGAATGGAGAAGTAACTTCTGTAGTTGTGAATTCACTTTTTGATCCAGATCCAGAGCTTCCGCTGAAGGTGCTATATTCCTCACTGGTAGCTTCGGTTGTGTATTGACTTTCAACAGCAGTTGTTTCAGTAGATGTTTGATCAGATTTAGTGAATGGAGAAGTAACTTCTGTAGTTGTGAATTCACTTTTTGATCCAGATCCAGAGCTTCCGCTGAAGGTGCTATATTCCTCACTGGTAGCTTCGGTTGTGTATTGACTTTCAACAGCAGTTGTTTCAGTAGATGTTTGATCAGATTTAGTGAATGGAGAAGTAACTTCTGTAGTTGTGAATTCACTTTTTGATCCAGATCCAGAGCTTCCGCTGAAGGTGCTATATTCCTCACTGGTAGCTTCGGTTGTGTATTGACTTTCAACAGCAGTTGTTTCAGTAGATGTTTGATCAGATTTAGTGAATGGAGAAGTAACTTCTGTAGTTGTGAATTCACTTTTTGATCCAGATCCAGAGCTTCCGCTGAAGGTGCTATATTCCTCACTGGTAGCTTCGGTTGTGTATTGACTTTCAACAGCAGTTGTTTCAGTAGATGTTTGATCAGATTTAGTGAATGGGGAAGTAACTTCTGTAGTTGTGAATTCACTTTTTGATCCAGATCCAGAGCTTCCGCTGAAGGTGCTATATTCCTCACTGGTAGCTTCGGTTGTGTATTGACTTTCAACAGCAGTTGTTTCAGTAGATGTTTGATCAGATTTAGTGAATGGAGAAGTAACTTCTGTAGTTGTGAATTCACTTTTTGATCCAGATCCAGAGCTTCCGCTGAAGGTGCTATATTCCTCACTGGTAGCTTCGGTTGTGTATTGACTTTCAACAGCAGTTGTTTCAGTAGATGTTTGATCAGATTTAGTGAATGGAGAAGTAACTTCTGTAGTTGTGAATTCACTTTTTGATCCAGATCCAGAGCTTCCGCTGAAGGTGCTATATTCCTCACTGGTAGCTTCGGTTGTGTATTGACTTTCAACAGCAGTTGTTTCAGTAGATGTTTGATCAGATTTAGTGAATGGAGAAGTAACTTCTGTAGTTGTGAATTCACTTTTTGATCCAGATCCAGAGCTTCCGCTGAAGGTGCTATATTCCTCACTGGTAGCTTCGGTTGTGTATTGACTTTCAACAGCAGTTGTTTCAGTAGATGTTTGATCAGATTTAGTGAATGGAGAAGTAACTTCTGTAGTTGTGAATTCACTTTTTGATCCAGATCCAGAGCTTCCGCTGAAGGTGCTATATTCCTCACTGGTAGCTTCGGTTGTGTATTGACTTTCAACAGCAGTTGTTTCAGTAGATGTTTGATCAGATTTAGTGAATGGGGAAGTAACTTCTGTAGTTGTGAATTCACTTTTTGATCCAGATCCAGAGCTTCCGCTGAAGGTGCTATATTCCTCACTGGTAGCTTCGGTTGTGTATTGACTTTCAACAGCAGTTGTTTCAGTAGATGTTTGATCAGATTTAGTGAATGGAGAAGTAACTTCTGTAGTTGTGAATTCACTTTTTGATCCAGATCCAGAGCTTCCGCTGAAGGTGCTATATTCCTCACTGGTAGCTTCGGTTGTGTATTGACTTTCAACAGCAGTTGTTTCAGTAGATGTTTGATCAGATTTAGTGAATGGAGAAGTAACTTCTGTAGTTGTGAATTCACTTTTTGATCCAGATCCAGAGCTTCCGCTGAAGGTGCTATATTCCTCACTGGTAGCTTCGGTTGTGTATTGACTTTCAACAGCAGTTGTTTCAGTAGATGTTTGATCAGATTTAGTGAATGGAGAAGTAACTTCTGTAGTTGTGAATTCACTTTTTGATCCAGATCCAGAGCTTCCGCTGAAGGTGCTATATTCCTCACTGGTAGCTTCGGTTGTGTATTGACTTTCAACAGCAGTTGTTTCAGTAGATGTTTGATCAGATTTAGTGAATGGAGAAGTAACTTCTGTAGTTGTGAATTCACTTTTTGATCCAGATCCAGAGCTTCCGCTGAAGGTGCTATATTCCTCACTGGTAGCTTCGGTTGTGTATTGACTTTCAACAGCAGTTGTTTCAGTAGATGTTTGATCAGATTTAGTGAATGGAGAAGTAACTTCTGTAGTTGTGAATTCACTTTTTGATCCAGATCCAGAGCTTCCGCTGAAGGTGCTATATTCCTCACTGGTAGCTTCGGTTGTGTATTGACTTTCAACAGCAGTTGTTTCAGTAGATGTTTGATCAGATTTAGTGAATGGGGAAGTAACTTCTGTAGTTGTGAATTCACTTTTTGATCCAGATCCAGAGCTTCCGCTGAAGGTGCTATATTCCTCACTGGTAGCTTCGGTTGTGTATTGACTTTCAACAGCAGTTGTTTCAGTAGATGTTTGATCAGATTTAGTGAATGGAGAAGTAACTTCTGTAGTTGTGAATTCACTTTTTGATCCAGATCCAGAGCTTCCGCTGAAGGTGCTATATTCCTCACTGGTAGCTTCGGTTGTGTATTGACTTTCAACAGCAGTTGTTTCAGTAGATGTTTGATCAGATTTAGTGAATGGAGAAGTAACTTCTGTAGTTGTGAATTCACTTTTTGATCCAGATCCAGAGCTTCCGCTGAAGGTGCTATATTCCTCACTGGTAGCTTCGGTTGTGTATTGACTTTCAACAGCAGTTGTTTCAGTAGATGTTTGATCAGATTTAGTGAATGGAGAAGTAACTTCTGTAGTTGTGAATTCACTTTTTGATCCAGATCCAGAGCTTCCGCTGAAGGTGCTATATTCCTCACTGGTAGCTTCGGTTGTGTATTGACTTTCAACAGCAGTTGTTTCAGTAGATGTTTGATCAGATTTAGTGAATGGGGAAGTAACTTCTGTAGTTGTGAATTCACTTTTTGATCCAGATCCAGAGCTTCCGCTGAAGGTGCTATATTCCTCACTGGTAGCTTCGGTTGTGTATTGACTTTCAACAGCAGTTGTTTCAGTAGATGTTTGATCAGATTTAGTGAATGGAGAAGTAACTTCTGTAGTTGTGAATTCACTTTTTGATCCAGATCCAGAGCTTCCGCTGAAGGTGCTATATTCCTCACTGGTAGCTTCGGTTGTGTATTGACTTTCAACAGCAGTTGTTTCAGTAGATGTTTGATCAGATTTAGTGAATGGGGAAGTAACTTCTGTAGTTGTGAATTCACTTTTTGATCCAGATCCAGAGCTTCCGCTGAAGGTGCTATATTCCTCACTGGTAGCTTCGGTTGTGTATTGACTTTCAACAGCAGTTGTTTCAGTAGATGTTTGATCAGATTTAGGGAATGGAGAAGTAACTTCTGTAGTTGTGAATTCACTTTTTGATCCAGATCCAGAGCTTCCGCTGAAGGTGCTATATTCCTCACTGGTAGCTTCGGTTGTGTATTGACTTTCAACAGCAGTTGTTTCAGTAGATGTTTGATCAGATTTAGTGAATGGGGAAGTAACTTCTGTAGTTGTGAATTCACTTTTTGATCCAGATCCAGAGCTTCCGCTGAAGGTGCTATATTCCTCACTGGTAGCTTCGGTTGTGTATTGACTTTCAACAGCAGTTGTTTCAGTAGATGTTTGATCAGATTTAGTGAATGGAGAAGTAACTTCTGTAGTTGTGAATTCACTTTTTGATCCAGATCCAGAGCTTCCGCTGAAGGTGCTATATTCCTCACTGGTAGCTTCGGTTGTGTATTGACTTTCAACAGCAGTTGTTTCAGTAGATGTTTGATCAGATTTAGGGAATGGAGAAGTAACTTCTGTAGTTGTGAATTCACTTTTTGATCCAGATCCAGAGCTTCCGCTGAAGGTGCTATATTCCTCACTGGTAGCTTCGGTTGTGTATTGACTTTCAACAGCAGTTGTTTCAGTAGATGTTTGATCAGATTTAGTGAATGGAGAAGTAACTTCTGTAGTTGTGAATTCACTTTTTGATCCAGATCCAGAGCTTCCGCTGAAGGTGCTATATTCCTCACTGGTAGCTTCGGTTGTGTATTGACTTTCAACAGCAGTTGTTTCAGTAGATGTTTGATCAGATTTAGGGAATGGAGAAGTAACTTCTGTAGTTGTGAATTCACTTTTTGATCCAGATCCAGAGCTTCCGCTGAAGGTGCTATATTCCTCACTGGTAGCTTCGGTTGTGTATTGACTTTCAACAGCAGTTGTTTCAGTAGATGTTTGATCAGATTTAGTGAATGGAGAAGTAACTTCTGTAGTTGTGAATTCACTTTTTGATCCAGATCCAGAGCTTCCGCTGAAGGTGCTATATTCCTCACTGGTAGCTTCGGTTGTGTATTGACTTTCAACAGCAGTTGTTTCAGTAGATGTTTGATCAGATTTAGTGAATGGAGAAGTAACTTCTGTAGTTGTGAATTCACTTTTTGATCCAGATCCAGAGCTTCCGCTGAAGGTGCTATATTCCTCACTGGTAGCTTCGGTTGTGTATTGACTTTCAACAGCAGTTGTTTCAGTAGATGTTTGATCAGATTTAGTGAATGGAGAAGTAACTTCTGTAGTTGTGAATTCACTTTTTGATACAGATCCAGAGCTTCCGCTGAAGGTGCTATATTCCTCACTGGTAGCTTCGGTTGTGTATTGACTTTCAACAGCAGTTGTTTCAGTAGATGTTTGATCAGATTTAGTGAATGGAGAAGTAACTTCTGTAGTTGTGAATTCACTTTTTGATACAGATCCAGAGCTTCCGCTGAAGGTGCTATATTCCTCACTGGTAGCTTCGGTTGTGTATTGACTTTCAACAGCAGTTGTTTCAGTAGATATTTGATCAGATTTAGTGAATGGAGAAGCAACTTCTGTAGTTGAGAATTCACTTTTTGATCCAGATCCAACGCTTCCGCTGAAGGTGGTATATTCCTCACTGGAAGCTTCGGTTGTGTATTGACTTTCAACAGCAGTTGTTTCAGTAGATGTTTGATCAGATTTAGGGAATGGAGAAGTAAGTTCTGTAGTTGTGAATTCACTTTTTGATCCAGATCCAGAGCTTCCGCTGAAGGTGCTATATTCCTCACTGGTAGCTTCGGTTGTGTATTGACTTTCAACAGCAGTTGTTTCAGTAGATGTTTGATCAGATTTAGTGAATGGAGAAGTAACTTCGGTAGTTGTGAATTCACTTTTTGATCCAGATCCAGAGCTTCCGCTGAAGGTGCTATATTCCTCACTGTAGCTTCGGTTGTGTATGACTTTCAACAGCAGTTGTTTCAGTAGATGTTTGATCAGATTTAGTGAATGGGGAAGTACTTCTGTAGTTGTGAATTCACTTTTTGATCCAGATCCAGAGCTTCCGCTGAAGGTGCTATATTCCTCACTGGTAGCTTCGGTTGTGTATTGACTTTCAACAGCAGTTGTTTCAGTAGATGTTTGATCAGATTTAGGGAATGGAGAAGAAACTTCTGTAGTTGTGAATTCACTTTTTGATCCAGATCCAGAGCTTCCGCTGAAGGTGCTATATTCCTCACTGGTAGCTTCGGTTGTGTATTGACTTTCAACAGCAGTTGTTTCAGTAGATGTTTGATCAGATTTAGGGAATGGAGAAGTAACTTCTGTAGTTGTGAATTCACTTTTTGATCCAGATCCAGAGCTTCCGCTGAAGGTGCTATATTCCTCACTGGTAGCTTCGGTTGTGTATTGACTTTCAACAGCAGTTGTTTCAGTAGATGTTTGATCAGATTTAGTGAATGGAGAAGTAACTTCTGTAATTGTGAATTCACTTTTTGATCCAGATCCAGAGCTTCGCTGAAGGTGCTATATTCCTCACTGGAAGCTTCGGTTGTGTATTGACTTTCAACAGCAGTTGTTTCGTAGATGGTGATCAGATTTAGTGAATGGGGAAGTAACTTCTGTAGTTGTGAGTTCACTTTTTGATACAGATCCAGAGCTTCCGCTGAAGGTGCTATATTCCTCACTGGTAGCTTCGGTTGTGTATTGACTTTCAACAGCAGTTGTTTCAGTAGATGTTTGATCAGATTTAGTGAATGGAGGTAACTTCTGTAGTTGTGAATTCACTTTTTGATCCAGATCCAGAGCTTCCGCTGAAGGTGCTATATTCCTCACTGGTAGCTTCGGTTGTGTATAAACTTTTAACAGCAGTTGTTTCAGTAGATGTTTGATCAGATTTAGTGAATGGGGAAGTTACTTCTGTAGTTGTGAATTCACTTTTTGATACAGATCCAGAGCTTCCGCTGAAGGTGCTATATTCCTCACTGGTAGCTTCGGTTGTGTATTGACTTTCAACAGCAGTTGTTTCAGTAGATGTTTGATCAGATTTAGTGAATGGGGAAGTAACTTCGGTAGTTGTGAATTCACTTTTTGATCCAGATCCAGAGCTTCTGCTGAAGGTGCTATATTCCTCACTGGTAGCTTCGGTTGTGTATTGACTTTCAACAGCAGTTGTTTCAGTAGATGTTTGATCAGATTTAGTGAATGGAGAAGTAACTTCTGTAGTTGTGAATTCACTTTTTAATCCAGATATAGAGCTTCCGCTGAAGGTGCTATATTCCTCACTGGTAGCTTCGGTTGTGTATTGACTTTCAACAGCAGTTGTTTCAGTAGATGTTTGATCAGATTTAGGGAATGGAGAAGTAACTTCTGTAGTTGTGAATTCACTTTTTGATCCAGATCCAGAGCTTCCGCTGAAGGTGCTATATTCCTCACTGGTAGCTTCGGTTGTGTATTGACTTTCAACAGCAGTTGTTTCAGTAGATGTTTGATCAGATTTAGTGAATGGGGAAGTTACTTCTGTAGTTGTGAATTCACTTTTTGATCCAGATCCAGAGCTTCCGCTGAAGGTGCTATATTCCTCACTGGTAGCTTCGGTTGTGTATTGACTTTCAACAGCAGTTGTTTCAGTAGATGTTTGATCAGATTTAGTGAATGGGGAAGTTACTTCTGTAGTTGTGAATTCACTTTTTGATCCAGATCCAGAGCTTCCGCTGAAGGTGCTATATTCCTCACTGGTAGCTTCGGTTGTGTATTGACTTTCAACAGCAGTTGTTTCAGTAGCTATTTGATCAGATTTAGTGAATGGGGAAGTTACTTCTGTAGTTGTGAATTCACTTTTTGATCCAGATCCAGAGCTTCCGCTGAAGGTGCTATATTCCTCACTGATAGCTTCGGTTGTGTATTGACTTTCAACAGCAGTTGTTTCAGTAGATGTTTGATCAGATTTAGTGAATGGAGAAGTAACTTCTGTAGTTGTGAATTCACTTTTTAATCCAGATATAGAGCTTCCGCTGAAGGTGCTATATTCCTCACTGGTAGCATCGGTTGTGTATTGACTTTCAACAGCAGTTGTTTCAGTAGATGTTTGATCAGATTTAGTGAATGGGGAAGTAACTTCTGTAGTTGTGAATTCACTTTTTGATCCAGATCCAGAGCTTCCGCTGAAGGTGCTATATTCCTCACTGGTAGCTTCAGTTGTATATTGAATTTCAACAGTAGTTGTTTCAGTAGATGTTTGATCAGATTTAGTGAATGGAGAAGTAACTTTTGTAGTTGTGAATTCACTTTTTAATCCAGATATAGAGCTTCCGCTGAAGGTGCTATATTCCTCACTGGTAGCTTCGGTTGTGTATTGACTTTCAACAGCAGTTGTTTCAGTAGATGTTTGATCAGATTTAGTGAATGGGGAAGTTACTTCTGTAGTTGTGAATTCACCTTTTGATACAGATCCAGAGCTTCCGCTGAAGGTGCTATGTTCCTCACTGGTAGCTTCGGTTGTGTATTGACTTTCAACAGCGGTTGTTTCAGTAGATGGTTGATCAGATTTAGTGAATGGGGAAGTAACTTCGGTAGTTGTGAATTCACTTTTTGATACAGATCCAGAGCTTCTGCTGAAGGTGCTATGTTCCTCACTGGTAGCTTCGGTTGTGTATTGACTTTCAAGAGCAGTTGTTTCAGTAGATGTTTGATCAGATTTAGTGAATGGAGAAGTAACTTCTGTAGTTGTGAATTCACTTTTTAATCCAGATATAGAGCTTCCGCTGAAGGTGCTATATTCCTCACTGGTAGCATCGGTTGTGTATTGACTTTCAACAGCAGTTGTTTCAGTAGATGTTTGATCAGATTTAGTGAATGGGGAAGTAACTTCTGTAGTTGTGAATTCACTTTTTGATCCAAAACCAGAGCTTCCGCTGAAGGTGCTATATTCCTCACTGGTAGCTTCAGTTGTATATTGAATTTCAACAGTAGTTGTTTCAGTAGATGTTTGATCAGATTTAGTGAATGGAGAAGTAACTTCTGTAGTAGTGAATTCACTTTTTAATCCAGATATAGAGCTTCCGCTGAAGGTGCTATATTCCTCACTGGTAGCTTCGGTTGTGTATTGACTTTCAACAGCAGTTGTTTCAGTAGATGGTTGATCAGATTTAGTGAATGGGGAAATTACTTCTGTAGTAGAGAATTCACTTTTTGATACAGATCCAGAGCTTCCGCTGAAGGTGCTATATTCCTCACTGGTAGCTTCGGTTGTGTATTGACTTTCAACAGCAGTTGTTTCAGTAGATGTTTGATCAGATTTAGTGAATGGAGAAGTAAATTCTGTAGTTGTGAATTCACTTTTTAATCCAGATATAGAGCTTCCGCTGAAGGTGCTATATTCCTCACTGGTAGCATCGGTTGTGTATTGACTTTCAACAGCAGTTGTTTCAGTAGATGTTTGATCAGATTTAGTGAATGGAGAAGTAACTTCTGTAGTTGTGAATTCACTTTTTAATCCAGATAAAGAGCTTCCGCTGAAGGTTCTATGTTCCTCACTGGTAGCTTCGGTTGTGTATTGACTTTCAACAGCAGTTGTTTCAGTAGATGGTTGATCAGATTTAGTGAATGGGGAAGTAACTTCGGTAGTTGTGAATTCACTTTTTGATACAGATCCAGAGCTTCTGCTGAAGGTGCTATATTCCTCACTGCTAGCATCGGTTGTGTATTGACTTTCAACAGCAGTTGTTTCAGTAGATATTTGATCAGATTTAGTGAATGGGGAAGTAACTTCTGTAGTTGAGAATTCACTTTTTGATCCAGATCCAGAGCTTCCGCTGAAGGTGCTATATTCCTCACTGGTAGCTTCGGTTGTGTATTGACTTTCAACAGCAGTTGTTTTAGTAGATGTTTGATCAGATTTAGTGAATGGGGAAGTTACTTCTGTAGTTGTGAATTCACTTTGTGATCCAGATCCAGAGCTTCCGCTGAAGGTGCTATATTCCTCACTGGTAGCTTCGGTTGTGTATTGACTTTCAACAGCAGTTGTTTCAGTAGATGTTTGATCAGATTTAGTGAATGAAGAAGTAACTTCTGTAGTTGTGAATTCACTTTTTAATCCAGATATAGAGCTTCCGCTGAAGGTGCTATATTCCTCACTGGTAGCATCGGTTGTGTATTGACTTTCAACAGCAGTTGTTTCAGTAGATGTTTGATCAGATTTGATGAATGGGGAAGTTACTTCTGTAGTTGTGAATTCACTTTTTGATCCAGATCCAGAGCTTCCGCTGAAGGTGCTATATTCCTCACTGGTAGCTTCAGTTGTATATTGAATTTCAACAGTAGTTGTTTCAGTAGATGTTTGATCAGATTTAGTGAATGGAGAAGTAACTTCTGTAGTTGTGAATTCACTTTTTGATCCAGATCCAGAACTTCTGCTGAAGGTGCTATATTCCTCACTGGTTGCTTCGGTTGTGTATTGACTTTCAACAGCAGTTGTTTCAGTAGATGTTTGATCAGATTTGATGAATGGGGAAGTTACTTCTGTAGTTGTGAATTCACTTTTTGATCCAGATCCAGAGCTTCCGCTGAAGGTGCTATATTCCTCACTGGTAGCATCGGTTGTGTATTGACTTTCAACAGTAGTTGTTTCAGTAGATGTTTGATCAGATTTGATGAATGGGGAAGTTACTTCTGTAGTTGTGAATTCACTTTTTGATCCAGATCCAGAGCTTCTGCTGAAGGTGCTATATTCCTCACTGGTTGCTTCGGTTGTGTATTGACTTTCAACAGCAGTTGTTTCAGTAGATATTTTATCAGATTTAGTGAATGGGGAAATTACTTCTGTAGTAGAGAATTCACTTTTTGATCCAGATCCAGAGCTTCCGCTGAAGGTGCTATATTCCTCACTGGTAGCTTCGGTTGTATATTGACTTTCAACAGCAGTTGTTTCAGTAGATGTTTGATCAGATTTAGTGAATGGGGAAGTTACTTCTGTAGTTGTGAATTCACTTTTTGATCCAGATCCAGAGCTTCTGCTGAAGGTGCTATATTCCTCACTGGTTGCTTCGGTTGTGTATTGACTTTCAACAGCAGTTGTTTCAGTAGATGTTTGATCAGATTTAGGGAATGGAGAAGTAACTTCTGTAGTTGAGAATTCACTTTTTGATCCAGATCCAACGCTTCCGCTGATGGTGGTATATTCCTCACTGAAAGCTTCGGCTGTGTATTGACTTTCAACAACAGTTGTTTCAGTAGATGTTTGATCAGATTTAGTGAATGGGGAAGTTAGTTCTGTAGTTGTGAATTCACTTTTTGATCCAGATCCAGAGCTTCCGCTGAAGGTGCTATATTCCTCACTGGTAGCTTCGGTTGTGTATTGACTTTCAACAGCAGTTGTTTCAGTAGATGTTTGATCAGATGTAGTGAATGGAGAAGTAACTTCTGTAGTTGTGAATTCACTTTTTGATCCAGATCCAGAACTTCCGCTGAAGGTGCTATATTCCTCACTGGTAGCTTCAGTTGTATATTGAATTTCAACAGTAGTTGTTTCAGTAGATGTTTGATCAGATTTAGGGAATGGAGAAGTAACTTCTGTAGTTGAGAATTCACTTTTTGATCCAGATCCAACGCTTCCGCTGAAGGTGCTATATTCCTCACTGGTAGCTTCGGTTGTGTATTTACTTTCAACAGCAGTTGTTTCAGTAGATGTTTGATCAGATTTAGTGAATGGGGAAGTTAGTTCTGTAGTTGTGAATTCACTTTTTGATCCAGAGCTTCCGCTGAAGGTGCTATATTCCTCACTGGTAGCTTCGGTTGTGTATTGACTTTCAACAGCGGTTGTTTCAATAGATGTTTGATCAGATTTAGTGAATGGCGAAGTTACTTCTGTAATTGTGAATTCACTTTTTGATCCAGATCCCGAACTTCCGCTTAAGGTGCTATATTCCTCACTGGTAGCTTCGGTTGTGTATTGACTTTCAACAGCAGTTGTTTCAGTAGATGTTTGATCAGATTTAGTGAATGTGGAAGTAACTTCTGTAGTTGTGAATTCACTTTTTGATCCAGATCCAGAGCTTCCGCTGAAGGTGCTATATTCCTCACTGGTAGCTTCGGTTGTGTATTGACTTTCAACAGCAGTTGTTTCAGTAGATGTTTGATCAGATTTAGTGAATGGAGAAGTAACTTCGGTAGTTGTGAATTCACTTTTTGATCCAGATCCAGAGCTTCCGCTGAAGGTGCTATATTCCTCACTGGTAGCTTCGGTTGTGTATTTACTTTCAACAGCAGTTGTTTTAGTAGATGTTTGATCAGATTTAGTGAATGGGGAAGTTACTTCTGTAGTTGTGAATTCACTTTTTGATCCAGATCCAGAGCTTCCGCTGAAGGTGCTATATTCCTCACTGGTAGCTTCGGTTGTGTATTGACTTTCAACAGCAGTTGTTTCAGTAGATGTTTGATCAGATTTAGTGAATGGGGAAGTAACTTCTGTAGTTGTGAATTCACTTTTTGATCCAGATCCAGAGCTTCCGCTGAAGGTGCTATATTCCTCACTGGAAGCTTCGGTTGTGTATTGACTTTCAACAGCAGTTGTTTCAGTAGATGTTTGATCAGATTTAGTGAATGGAGAAGTAACTTCTGTAGTTGTGAATTCACTTTTTGATCCAGATCCAGAGCTTCCGCTGAAGGTGCTATATTCCTCACTGGTAGCTTCGGTTGTGTATTGACTTTCAACAGCAGTTGTTTCAGTAGATGTTTGATCAGATTTAGGGAATGGAGAAGTAACTTCTGTAGTTGTGAATTCACTTTTTGATCCAGATCCAGAGCTTCCGCTGAAGGTGCTATATTCCTCACTGGTAGCTTCGGTTGTGTATTGACTTTCAACAGCAGTTGTTTCAGTAGATGTTTGATCAGATTTAGTGAATGGGGAAGTTACTTCTGTAGTTGTGAATTCACTTTTTGATCCAGATCCAGAGCTTCCGCTGAAGGTGCTATATTCCTCACTGGTAGCTTCGGTTGTGTATTGACTTTCAACAGCAGTTGTTTCAGTAGATGTTTGATCAGATTTAGTGAATGGGGAAGTTACTTCTGTAGTTGTGAATTCACTTTTTGATCCAGATCCAGAGCTTCCGCTGAAGGTGCTATATTCCTCACTGGTAGCTTCGGTTGTGTATTGACTTTCAACAGCAGTTGTTTCAGTAGATGTTTGATCAGATTTAGTGAATGGGGAAGTAACTTCTGTAGTTGTGAATTCACTTTTTGATCCAGATCCAGAGCTTCCGCTGAAGGTGCTATATTCCTCACTGGTAGCTTCGGTTGTGTATTGACTTTCAACAGCAGTTGTTTCAGTAGATGTTTGATCAGATTTAGGGAATGGAGAAGTAACTTCTGTAGTTGTGAATTCACTTTTTGATCCAGATCCAGAGCTTCCGCTGAAGGTGCTATATTCCTCACTGGTAGCTTCGGTTGTGTATTGACTTTCAACAGCAGTTGTTTCAGTAGATGTTTGATCAGATTTAGTGAATGGAGAAGTAACTTCGGTAGTTGTGAATTCACTTTTTGATCCAGATCCAGAGCTTCCGCTGAAGGTGCTATATTCCTCACTGGTAGCTTCGGTTGTGTATTTACTTTCAACAGCAGTTGTTTCAGTAGATGTTTGATCAGATTTAGTGAATGGGGAAGTTACTTCTGTAGTTGTGAATTCACTTTTTGATCCAGATCCAGAGCTTCCGCTGAAGGTGCTATATTCCTCACTGGTAGCTTCGGTTGTGTATTGACTTTCAACAGCGGTTGTTTCAGTAGATGTTTGATCAGATTTAGTGAATGGAGAAGTAACTTCTGTAGTTGTGAATTCACTTTTTGATCCAGATCCAGAGCTTCCGCTGAAGGTGCTATATTCCTCACTGGTAGCTTCGGTTGTGTATTGACTTTCAACAGCAGTTGTTTCAGTAGATGTTTGATCAGATTTAGTGAATGGGGAAGTAACTTCTGTAGTTGTGAATTCACTTTTTGATCCAGATCCAGAGCTTCCGCTGAAGGTGCTATATTCCTCACTGGTAGCTTCGGTTGTGTATTGACTTTCAACAGCAGTTGTTTCAGTAGATGTTTGATCAGATTTAGTGAATGGGGAAGTTACTTCTGTAGTTGTGAATTCACTTTTTGATCCAGATCCAGAGCTTCCGCTGAAGGTGCTATATTCCTCACTGGTAGCTTCGGTTGTGTATTGACTTTCAACAGCAGTTGTTTCAGTAGATGTTTGATCAGATTTAGTGAATGGAGAAGTAACTTCTGTAGTTGTGAATTCACTTTTTGATCCAGATCCAGAGCTTCCGCTGAAGGTGGTATATTCCTCACTGGTAGCTTCGGTTGTGTATTGACTTTCAACAGCAGTTGTTTCAGTAGATGTTTGATCAGATTTAGTGAATGGGGAAGTAACTTCTGTAGTTGTGAATTCACTTTTTAATCCAGATATAGAGCTTCCGCTGAAGGTGCTATATTCCTCACTGGTAGCTTCGGTTGTGTATTGACTTTCAACAGCAGTTGTTTCAGTAGATGTTTGATCAGATTTAGTGAATGGGGAAGTTACTTCTGTAGTTGAGAATTCACTTTTTGATCCAGATCCAGAGCTTCCGCTGAAGGTACTATATTCCTCACTGGTAGCTTCGGTTGTGTATTGACTTTCAACAGCAGTTGTTTCAGTAGATGTTTGATCAGATTTAGTGAATGGAGAAGTAACTTCTGTAGTTGTGAATTCACTTTTTAATCCAGATATAGAGCTTCCGCTGAAGGTGCTATATTCCTCACTGGTAGCATCGGTTGTGTATTGACTTTCAAGAGCAGTTGTTTCAGTAGATGTTTGATCAGATTTAGTGAATGGGGAAGTAACTTCTGTAGTTGTGAATTCACTTTTTGATCCTGATCCAGAGCTTCTGCTGAAGGTTCTATTTTCCTCACTAGTAGCTTCGGTTGTGTATTGACTTTCAACATCAGTTGTTTTAGTAAATGTTTGATTAGATTTAGTGAGTAGGGAAGTAACTTCTGCAGTTGTGAATTTACTTTTTGATCCAGAGTTTCCGTTGAAGGTGCTATATTCTTCACTGGTAGCTTCAGTTGTGTATTGACTTTCAACAGCAGTTGTTTCAGTATATGTTTGATCAGATTTAGTGAATGATGAGGAATCTTCAGGATTAGGAGTATGGAAAAAAAATTTATAAGTAATTAATGTTTTTTTTTTTTAACATAGATTTTATAATTTACACTTAAAACTATGTATTTGTAAAAAAGTATTATTATTAAATAATTATCCGTAGATGTTTGTTATTAAAGTCATTTTAAGAAAAATAATAATCTGAATTTGATTATTAATCATTTTTGTTTTTCTTTATTCTCTCTTTAGTATACCATCAATTTCTCAGTTTTCTTCGACTTGTGATGTATAAAACAATATGTTATCAAATGATATTATCTCATAAGTAGTCACTACTGGGTGTCATATTTTGTCGTTATGATTTTCATCGATTTTCGAATGAACCCAAATTTGAAGTATGTAGAGTATTCGTTCATTTTAATTCCTTTTGTTTTTATTGGGCATTTTTTTCTTCGTTTTAAAGTATTTTATATATATATGTTTGTATATATTTCCATTATTTCCATAAGTTTTCAACTGACATTTGTTATAATGTTCCAGTTTTAATTTAATATTCTGGATTTATCCAATGGAATAAACATAAATTGCATGCTGAAAATTAATGTTTCTATTTACTATAGAAAGTCATTTCAATTATTCTGCATAAGTGTAATCACATATTAATTTAGTCAATAGTTGTAGTACTGTGAAGTAAATAAAAATATATTTAGTAATATTGTAAAGTTTATACCGTATCATTTATGATTTCAATTCATTTCAATTTTATTTACAATTTTACGATTTGAATGATAAAGAATAAATGTATCAATGTTGATTTACTATAAAATGAATGGGCTTAGTGAAGTTTGTTTAGTAATGAAAATAATGTAACATAAGTAATTTAAAGTGTCTATTTTATTAAATGAATGGTGTATGGTTCTTTATAAATCATTTTCATATAACATAAAGAACTCTGAGTAGGAGAATTAAAATACTCATAATCAATATTTGGTATGTGAAAATTATAAAAAGCTTTGGTCAACCAAAGTTAATGTTCTGCCTTGTTCTATACATACGTATGTACTTATAGATTAATTAGTTGATATGACTAGAATGAATCCTTCTTCCCTCATCCTTAAGCTAGAAAATTATAATGAACTAATTAGCAATATGAGTATAAATGCATTTGCAATATTATATAGATGTGAGTATGCAAGATTATGTGTTTCCTGACTTCCCCAGATGCTATAAAAATTATTTCATCCAATTCATTTTGTGTGATTTGTGTATATCAATGATGATTTTTATATACATATGTATGTATGTGTACATATCACCCCAATGTGAATAAAAAATAATGTCACCATTGTCATTGGATACCCCAACAACTCATGTTCAGCGTCGCACATCAAAAGGAATCGATCAAGCTCTATGTGTCCCCATCTTTTCGTTAGTTTCTTCATTAATAAATCTCACACTGTTCCAGAATTTCAGTTACGAATAGATTATAATAGTTAACTTAAATTTGTATGATTTTTGTAAAAACGGGTCCCCTTGTTAATCGGGGAAATCGACCAAAATTGATATTTTGATAAGGCGATATATACATAAAATAAGTACATATACGAGGTGTGTTCAAAAAATAAGGTGAATTTTCATTTTTCCCAAAAAATATTTATTTATTCATCAATTTCTATTTTATCAATACACTTGTGCCAGTGTTTTTTCCAATCCTCGAAGCAGTTGTGATGTGCACTTTTTGGTATGTCCTTGCTCGCTCTCTCAGCGATTCGATTTTTATCTCCTCAATCTTCGCAAAACGCCGTCCTTTCATGGGTCTCTTTTTTTAAATTCAAGGGAAAGGTTGGACTTAGTGATTCAAATTTTGCATAAAAAGCTTAGGGACATATTTAAAAAAATATTAAGTCGTCTTTGTCTTTATAAATTTTATTTACAATATAATTTTGATTCGTCTAATTTTTATTTTATCGCACGTTACGAATGAGAGCAAGACAGAAAATAAGATTTCAACAACACGAAAAATACCGATACACAGAACTTTTGTATAAATTACGGGCAACATTTCAAGTTTTTAGTTTTTTTAGGGTTCCCTATGGGTAATAGGGAGCTAACGGGAACCTATTACTAAGCTTACGATGTCCGTCCGTCTCCTGCTCTATCTCATGAACCGTAATAGGTAGAGAGTTGAAATTTTCACATAGTGTGTAATTCACTTGTGTGTAGAATGACAAATACTAAAAATATGGAACCCTATAAGTCCGACTCATACTTGGCTGATTTTTATTTTTAAACCATGTTTACATAATAATAAATCTTGTCTGAGTACGGATAATACTTATGAAGTTGTTTTCATAATCAATAATGCAAGATAGTAATAATATATTAAATTTTTCGCTCCTAAAACACCACTTTCATTAAAAAATTATTCGATGCATTTATTTTTTTTAAGGTTTAAAAAACTATAACTTTGAACTTCATGGTAAGTTTAGATCACAATTTCAAGCGCAAATCCACTTTTAATTCGCAATTAATATGCTTAACAAATTTGTTTGGTATCCATGAGAACTCAATTAGTTACACATATTAAAAAATTGCATTTTCTGGTATTTTAAAAAAAAACAAATTATTATAAGATTAGTAAGTGTGAAAACTGCATTATGAATGTATAAAAACATTTCAAAGGATTTACTTGTACTTTCACTTTTTATAAAAATCACTTTAAGGACACACACACAAAGGATATGAATACAAATTTATATATTTTGGTAAACTTGATTTGATTATTGGTATATTTTCAATAGGAATTTTTATAAGAATATCCTTTATTATAAAACAAAAAAAAACAAAAAAAAAAAAAAATATTTAAAAACTGAACTGATTATTCCATAATTTTTATTTCCATATTATTTTGCTTACACTTATTTTTGTTTTTTCTTGGCACAAATTAACATACATTTTTTAAGGACATTTTTAATATTTATTTAATCAATTTTGTTTTAAATTTGAATGACGTCCTTTTGATAAAATTTTTCCAGGATATAATTATTTTTTAATCCTTGCAATTTTTTTTTTAATCACTTTTCACTTGTACACATTTTTCACTTTTTTTCACTTTTCACTATTAAGCACTGCACTTTTTAATATTTTTTCACTATTTAACACTTTTCACTTTATTACTGATAAAATTCTTCGACTGAGTATCGCTTTATATAGAAAAATTCTCTCTAAAAATTTTCAAATATTAATTTCCGTATTAAATAACATTATTCTCAATTTGTTATACATTTCCACAAAAATCAAATCTTATATTAATTTCAGTTAAAAATTTGTAACATTGTGAAAGAGACCCAGAAAAAAATGTAATATCCACCATATAAAGTTTATATTATAAAATAAAGCTTCAACAGCAAATTAGACCTTCAATATTTAGATGAAGACAGGTACGCATTTAGGTGTGTGGGGGTAACGAAGAAAGTGGAGACCCTTTACTTTGACAAAAGAATGTGTGGGCGCCCAAGGCTTGTGCCCCGGTGGCTCCACCGTAAATCCGGCCATAGACCATTTAACCACAAAATTTTAAACACATTTGTATACCAATTAGACAATCACCAATTCTCTTTTCCATTTTTAAAATCATAATCTTAAAATTTCATTAGTAGTCGATTAGATTCCCAAAGTATTGTCGATCTTCTTCTTCTTTTTATATAAAATTCGAGTGTACGGATGCTTCATAATTCTTCTTCTCCTAAACGGCAGGACCGATTTTGATAAAATTTCTTTAGTTATAGTACTTATGGGATTACTTGGCTGTGTCTTAGCGCTGTTTCAAAAATGCACCGGAAAAATCGGAATTCGTGGATAAAATTTTGCATATAAAGTTTAGAGATATATTTTAAAATCTATCAAATCACCTTTGTCAAACATCTTATCTGGTCAACCAATCAGTATCTACTATTTTTTTAGGAAGGAGGGAGGTAGAACAACGTCAGCCGGGTCATCTAGTAAACTATAAAATATAACCTCATAGATTGTTTATATAGAAATTTCATTAAGAGAATTTTATTTATTACATTTTTTTCTGAAAGGTATTAGATTGTCGTTGAAAACTTAGACGGTTTATTTAAAGTTAAAGATATTTCTAATATTAGTTGATTTCTGAAAACGAATTCAATTGTGAACGCATATTTGAAAAAATTACTTAAGTTGATGGCAATAAACTTGGATAATTAAATTTTGAACACTTTTACTTGTTTTCGCTTTTAATTTTAATATGAAATGATTATGTAACATTAACTAAGAATATAATCAATATTATCAACTGTTTGTTTTGTTAAATGTTATAAAAATAAAATAAAATAGAATTAGAAATTGCATTATACACAATTAGATAAACATATCAAAATTCATCTAAATGAAATTATTCGTTGATAAAAGATATTCTCCCTTCACATATGTTAATTTTAAGATTTGTATACATTTAATTGTTGCATCATCATTGTGCGTATCATCCGACAACTGCATGGCAGATAAACTTGTTTACCCATGCACTTAAATCTAACTGCTTGTAAATGAGGAAACAGAAAGGAATCCCAGATTTTGTTGGAAGAAACTGTTCTCGTTCCAAAATGACCATCTCCACTTAGCAACTCTAAGCGTACATATACAATACTATTTGCCATAAAGCGGTCAGTTGTTTTCTCAGTCACAACAGTACACTGATATCACGGGTCTACAAATTTTGACTTTAAAAATGTATTCTTTAAGTAAAAAAGCTTTCTTAATTAATTTTCACAAGTTAAATACAAAAACAGTAGTTACATTTTAAAGTTAGTTTCCGGTTTTTAGAAAAAAAAAAAAAAAATAATAATAATACAAGTTTTTTGCAAAAATGTACAAAAATCATACTGTTTTTCTATTCATTAGCAGAACTGAGCCGTAGTTTTTTCGCTGCCCTCTTATATTCTGCATATGTAACATCTTGGCGAGTATATCAGCAATAATCCGACAACATTGAAACGTTCCATTTGCCCTGATATCGTTTTACCATGATTGCGATGTCCTGATGGAAACGCTCCCCATGTTCATTGCTAAAAGCCCCACAGTTGTCCGGAAAGAAGTCCAAATGAGAGTGTTTAACACAGTGGTTTCCAAGGACATGTTTCAACTCAGTTTTTGTTACGATTATAACATATTTTTTGTTACGAGGTAACATTTTTTGTGGGTCAACTAAAGGGTAATTTTTAGTTTTTAACAAAAACTATATCTGATACAAAGAAACTGAGAGCAGATTCGAAATCAGTGACCTTGAATTAGTAAACAACCATTAAAATAATTCAATCAAGAAAAATGTTGTTGACCAGTGTAAAATATGCAGACATGGTAGTGGGCTGAAGATTCCAGTATGCAACTTTTACAGAAACTCTGTGAATGACGTAATATTTTAAAATTCCCTTTATTAAGAAATTCTGAAAATAAATTTTATATTTATTCTACTTAAAGAAGAACTCAAGTCAATCATAAATAAATATTATAAATAGGAATTCCCTGAAATCTAATCAATAATTCGATAACTATTTGTATTTCAAATTTTATTTGAGAAAAAATGTCAAAAGATTCTTCATAAATGTATACATGAATTATCATTTAAAGCTAAATGTCTGCAGTATTGATTGAACCTTTTGTATAATTTTTATTAAATTCATATTCAACAGGAAAAAACACTCCGAATGCCCTTTAGCAACAAAAATAAACAACATAAATAGAAAACTGCATGTTATAAAAGTAATAAATTTATTCAGTGGAATGTTTTTTCTGCAACTTAATAAATCTGAATGGAGAATGAAGAAATAGAAACAGTAATTTCTTGTTGTTTTTTGTAGGTTTGTTCTTGCTTATGCTATTTTATTCTTTTATTTTTAATTTACTTGCGTCTGGTAGTGTATCACGAGCGATGCCATCCACAGACATTGCTCCCCTTTTACATTTTCCCTATGGAAACTTGCAAGTTTTCACACCATCATCATTTACATGCAAGAATGTGTTTTTTTAGCCATAGATATGAACATTTGAATGTCAGAATTGTATACAAGTATATAACATATGTATGTATTTTATTACATGAGGGAGATGTGTTAAAATTTAAGGAAAAATAAAACAACCAAATAGAAATGAAATAATGTTATGTTAAATGGACACGGGGTCACATTAATTTTTCACAATTCTATCTTTAATCATATAATAAATGTATCTACAATACGAAATGTATAAATAATGAAATAAAATACTATAATTAAGAATTATTTATATAGATTTTGAAAATTCGATTGAAAATAATATGAACTTAATGTTATACACATTATAATCCAATCATACGTTATACGTTAAAGGTTATTGATCTTGAGTTGACTTACCTCGTCTTTTTATACTTTTCTTCTACAGCAGAGATCATCATGTAAATGATTGGTTTTCTTCGAAATGTAAAGTGTTCAATGAGAGAAACAAATTGAAGAACTACTTACATATAATGAATTGCGCGGTACTTATAAAGATCAAATATTGTTTGTCCATTAAATTATAAATGTAGTATAATTCTGATCGTTTTATATTGTTTATTGAAATTTACAAGAAATCAAAAATACATTAATATTAAAGTGTGTTTTTTTTTAGAGGTTCACAACTTTAAATTCAAATAAATTGAAGAAAAATATACTTTCCACAAAATTGAAATAATAAAATTAACCAGGAGACACCATGTCACAACTATGTGCGCTCATAAAGTAACCGACAGTTGTTTCGTAAAAAAAAAAAATTCTACGATCTTATAACTTTGTGAGCCTGTTGATACGCACAAACCTCATAACAATAAGCGTTGCCAACACTGTTCATTTATTTGTAATTGGCAATTGGATTTAAACATATAATTGAAAATGCCAAAGAAAAAAGTGAATAAATTGAATTTATTGAAAGTTTGAAATCACAATAAATACACAGTTACCCCGTTTATACGACAGCCGACTCGATGTTGAGTCAGTTCGGGTAATCTTAACACGCATGTATAAATGACTTTTCAACTTGACCTAAGCACACGAACCGAGTTGACGAAACGCACGTTTGAAATGTGACCTAATATTTATAATTCGAGTTAAAGTGTCGTATAAACGCTTAGTGGTTCGAAATTCATTTGTTGTTTTGTGTGGTTTTGTCATGTGGTATAATTATTTGATTTTATTTTTATTTATTTAATGTTTTTGTGTTTTATATACTATAAAATCATTGTAAAACATTATTAAAAAACAATATATATATATATATTTTATTATACGCATTGTGCTTTTTATGTAAAAATAATTTGATGGATAAGCCACATTATATTTTTTACATATGACAACATTGACTATGCATGACGTATAAACACCTAAAAAACAAGTGGGTTTAGTCCTTATAACCTAGTGCGTTTTTATGTTTGTGACATTTTGTACGTTTGCGTGAAGACCCTTTATGTCTTTGCACATCCACTTTACATATTTCATATGGTGTACAAATTTCGTACTAGGCATGGCTTAATATGTTAAGCGCACACGTAAAGAAAACGAAAGAGGAACTTGTTATCCAGTCAAAACAAAATACTCCTACATAATCAAATACCTAATACTTAATTCTGTGTGGGCTTACGGCGCTCACACACATAAAATTGTTTCATCCTTACTCATATCAAGCAATTTTAAAGGTTAAAAAACAAGAAAAACGAATTTTTTCGTGGCATAAGTATTTTGACAAAATCATTGTAGAAGTGTTCGCACGCATTTTATCTTGTTACAATGAATTAACTTTGCTTTTTAAATTTTATTGATATTTTATTATAATAATAAAAAAAATATATTCAATAAAAGATATTGGAAACCATGGGAAAAACGGCTGAGTTAAGTGGTGTTGTTAGTGCTTCAAAATAAATACTGAAGGCTCTATCCTCGTCGACTCAACCTAATGAAGTGTTAAATTCAAAAAACCACAAGACTGAATTTCCTAAATATAATAAAAACGCATCAATATATGTGGAGATTATTTTCTCAACTATTTATTTAATGCAATATCAACTAGAATTTACTTGTTGCTTTTAATGAGTTGTGAATTTGGATCATGTTTGATAAATAACAAAACTAGTTTTTCATAACTTTTATAAGAAATTTATTAAATCTTATTTAACAAACAACATTTAAGGTCAAGAATATTCGGTGAAAAACATAATATGTTTCTCCAGTATCTAAATTTATGGACCAAAGGAGTAAACAAATTTCATACGATGGAATAAGTTCAGTTATTACGAAATTCCGAAAAAAAAATCCAACAATACTCAGAGAAGACATGCTAATTGAGGCAATTTACTTAATAAACAAAGCCAGTAATAAGCACTCAACTGAATCAGAATTACTAACAAACTCAAACCCATGATTTTTTTTACACAAATGTATTTATTATTCCTTAAGACTAAAGATGCGAAGGATAATAATGCGAAAACTAC
The DNA here is from genome assembly GCA_035041805.1 of Amiota mariae. Taxonomy (NCBI): domain Eukaryota; kingdom Metazoa; phylum Arthropoda; class Insecta; order Diptera; family Drosophilidae; genus Amiota; species Amiota mariae. Next base: position 416,684 of record JAWNKV010000338.1, on the reverse strand, counting down.
AATAATAATAACACAACATAACATAAGATAAAGCATAGGCAATTGATGGGAAAAAAAAAATCATGACTGCTTATGCTAACACCCACACACAGGGAGGCAGACATAGACAAACAAATATGTTACACTTGTGTGTACTGTGCAAAGCTTGAGGCGTTCCATACTTTTTGTTTTACATTGTGTTATTGTACTTTGCTTTGCTTTGCTTTCGTTTACTTGTCGTATACACAACAAAACAACATCATTTTTAGTTTAAGTTCGTTGGTAAGGTGAAAACAACACACACTCACAACTCTTGCTCTTTAAGAGTTTGACTTGAAGAATTTTCTTTAATGAATTTAAATTGAAAATTTTCCTCAAAACAAACTCAAACCATTGAATGAATGACTCGTCTATTCTACTATAAAATATACTCGTACATATTTTAAGTAACCACTGAGATATTGTCTTTCTTAATTGGCTTTAAGTCCCAAAGCAATATTTAAGCATATTATTCAATGTTGTATAAATCCGTATACATTTAAATGGAATTTGTAGACTTGGTGATTGATTTACATATCTTAAAAGCTTTTAGATTGTATAAGACATGCACATAGATGCATATGTACTACATATTTGTTTGTTTTATTCACCATCACCATCACCATCATCATCATCATCATCATCATCATCTAGAGACTTTTGCCTTATTCTTATTATATAATGGTAATTTAATTAAACTTTATATTTTCTTTTATTCAATATTTTATTATATTCAATAACAAAATGTTATTGATATTATTTGTTGCGAAACATGTTAAGCAGTTTTTTTTTTTTTACTTTTTTCTAGGAAAAGTTACTTCAGTTTTGTGAAGGAGTTTTATTTAGCTATTTATATGCATCTATTCTATTATATTTAAGTACTTATATTTTATTTTATTTAATTTTATTTATTTAAGTGTTCTCATATATCTTTTCTTTTACCAATGCGCAACAATTATATGAAGTTCAGTTTAGCCATTAGATTGATTGATAAAGTACAACAATAAATGACATATTCCAATTAGTAGATTAAAGCGAAAATTGTCTCAACTTCGCTTTTGTACTGTTTGTGTTTTGTAATCGAAATAACACTTGAGTCTTTTGACATTTTATTGAAGTGCAAGTTGATATCATTGTTTCACATTGAAAGAAGTTCTTTTTGTTGCCTTTTGATTGACATTTAAAGTCTTGTATGTGAATCTACTACTTATGTTGTGTTTGTTAAAGATTTTCTTTTTATTTCTTTTGTTTAATAAAGAAACTGAAGGAAAGAAATTGTCATTAAAAAAGAACTTGACATTTGTTGAACAATAGTTTAAGCAAGGAAGAAGTAGCCACATATTAAAATGAATTTCTTCAAAGAAGCAAACTTAATTAGAGTATGTTTTGAAGACTCTTTTAAGGACTATGAAAAAAGTGTATTAATTTTTAGCTTCATACTTTCTTAGCATTGACTTTATTAAAATTTCACTTCCTTATTTCTACTTTATGATGTTCATTTGGTTAAATGCCACAAAGAGATAAAAGCACAAATGAAAATATACTATAAAATAGTCATAGTGAAAAGTAGAATTCACAATTTGAAGTCCTGAAAATATGTTACTGTTTTACATTTCCCAAATGGGGATATTGATTTTTTTCCTTGTTTTATTTTTTGTTGTTAAGCTTGGATTTTGCCCATTTTGTCTTTCCTTGGAAACTAAGGAAACTGAAAAAAAGACTTTAGATCGCCATTTTTAAAATGTTTTTAGCACTTCATCTTTGGATTTCTGCACTGGTCACTTTTGTTAGGATTTTATGAATGAAAATACATTAATCATCCGAATCACTTCAATGTTTGATGATTTCAAAGTAAACAAAAAGTTTATGAGAAAAACATTCCTAAATGATTTCCGAATGTCTAATACTATACTCGTAAAGTGCCACTCGTAGCATTATTACAGACTCAAGAAATTAAGATTAAATTTAAAAACAAAAAAATGCACACAAATTATCACTCATTAATGGATTTAAATAATGGAAAAATATTTTCCTTTATGACACGCAGCCTAGTTGAAGACAGTAAAATAATGAACTGGGTCATTAAGTTTTATTTGATGATTATAAATTAATTAAAAGGACAATAATGAGACTCGGTTGTTAACCTTACCTTTTAATACTCTTAAAAGATTAGAATCTGCATCCAAAAGCGTAATCTTCAGTGTTCTTACATCCACTAAGCACGCTTACTATGACAAAGCAAAGATTATAAAATTACAAATACCTTAAAACAAAAAAATCTGAAATTATGTTTCTTTGTATTTTATTTTGATTTCTCGGGATTTCGGGAACAATTTCTCAGACATGAAGTTTGTAACACACAGAAGGAGACATCGGAACCCTCATAAAGTATATATATACTTGATCTGCACGACGAGACGAGTTGATCTAGCCTTGTCCGTCTGTCCGTTTGTATGCGTATGTATGCAAACTAGTCTCTCAGTTTTTGAGCTAGAGAGTTGAAATGCACAGAACTTTCTTTTCATTATACGCAGTACATTTATAGGAATCATCCGAATCGGACCACTATGGGGATACCCCACATACAAACCCTAGATCCAAATTCATGTAATTTGGATACTATAAGTGCCTGACCCATATCCATCAAGCATGTAAATATCAAGACACTAGGAAGACTAGGAGGGGCGTGAACAGTATTATAACTTCGGCATAGCCAAAGATAGATTTTTCTGTATATTTTTTTTTTCTTTTTTTTTTTCTATTTTTGTATTAAGAAATTTATGATTCTGATTTAAGGAACGAAAAAAAAAAAGAAAAAAATTAATAAAAATATTATAAGACTTTTTGTTAGTTCATTTATTGTGCTATGAATACAATTCAAAGACTTGATAAATTTAAACTTTTTTGGGTTTCATTTGTATGCGTTTTGTAATCCTTTTCCAAGCCTTTTTGGTATTAAACCAAACCAGATGCTCCCCGCAGACCATCATGGCACATAACTACATTCAGCGTCGGCAAGGCAAAATGAACAAAGCCAACAACAAATATAAACTACGAAATATTGTAAATAAAGCAAACAATGGGAACAATATTTTGACTTGAAGCAAAATTCGTTCATTAAAACTAAATATTTAAGTTTTCATTTTCCTTTTTCTTTCCCTATTCTTTTTTTTTTTTTTTGTGTTGTTTTGTTTTGTTGGAAAAGGAAAACAACAAAACAATTTTGGCAATCATAAATTCCAGAAGAGCCAAACAATGTAACTCAAATATACGTTTCGTATATGATGAACGACCTTTTGTCGCTTGTTTGTTGCCATTCATACAGTTATTGTTGTTGATATGTTAGTACATAGTCACATTTTTATTTAATAAAAAAATTGTTTGCTTTTGTTAATTTCAAATTTGTTACTACCACTTATATACTTATATGTATATATATATATATTCTTTTAACAAATAAAACTTGATAAATTTACATTTTTTCATAACAAAAATATAAACACAATTTGTTTTAATTTAATTTTTTTTTTTTTTTTTTTATTGTTGCTAAATTGTTGTTCAACTTGTTGCAAATAAACATATCCATGAGACAAATGATCTACGCATGCTCAGGATTTTACTTTTTAAGCTTTTACATTCATCGTAACACAAATGTAAACACAATTTCCATTTCGAAAATATTTCATTCATAAAAATGGATTTTCGTACAACAATTGTATCTTTTGTACAAGCAACCAACGACATGAATAACCAGCGAACCACGGCTGCCAACACAGTGACATAGGGTCGAGTCAGTCTTTCCTTGGCATTCGTAGAGTTAAGTTATGATAAACGGATCAGGACAGAATACATAAGAGAATACAGATTTCAAGAAATTGTAGCAATAGACAAGTTTATTTCACGCTTCATAAATCAGAGTGTGTCTTTATAAATCACTTTTGCGGAATATGAAATCTACAAGGATTAAAATGACTAAACGCAGATTTAAGCTTTTCGATTTAAGCAATAAATTCAAGTGAATGAAAGAAATTACTACAAATGAAATCAACACAATAATCTTTTTTATTGATTGTATGTAAGTTGGTTTTGAGTGCCATAAATAAAAAACAAATAATGTGAAAATAAAGACTAACGGTAATTGTTGAGTGGAGGAGCGAGCAAGTATTGCAATAAATTCTTCAAACTACTCTTCAAAAAACATTGGAGTGAAATAATAGAATTGAATGATATTTCAAATAATTTTTTATTTTTTTGTTTTTTGTTTTTTTGTTTTTATAATATAAAGTGTTTTCTACTTTTTAGATTAAAAATATTGAATTACTTGTACTAAATGATAGGAGGAGTATAAAGGAGTCTTGAACTACCATCTCTTTAGGTTTTGGGCTCATATTCTATTAGAGGTCTAGAACTTTAAATTGAATTAATGTTGTCAATTGCTATGAATTTGGGTTTATTCGAAAGATAATTCTTTGCCATTTTTATTTGAGTATGATTTCCGGCATATGACCACCTCGGCTGGGTCGAAGGAAGTCCAACCGGGAAGTCCAATTTTCGATTACAATTTGCAGAAATGGAAGCAGTATAACAGAGATAACGTGGAAATTGTTGTCTTCCAAGGCATATCGGTAGAGACTTCACATAGCCCCACAAAAAATAGTCCAGCGGTGTTAAATCACATGATCTTGGAGGCCATAACGTAAAATTGTTCGTTTATCGAATATATTTTTTTTTTCTTAAATTCATAATAAACCAATTTTTCATGATCTTATTTATTTATGTTATTACAATAAATTTATAACCATTGTGAGAATTTGATATATTTTAGTACAAAACGAAATTGATATTTATGATGCACTTACATTTTGTGCTTTAAAAACATATATTTAAACTGATTATGACTTTCTTATTCTACATTGAAATATTTATTAGAATATGGCTACGGTGCCATAAAATCAAAATCTGTATCATTTATGGCATAGCCAAGCATTGTTAGATAATTGATAATGTTGCTAATCATTATTAGATTGCAAGCGAGTCAAGTAATGACACCACTGTGAGACAATACAACGGGTAATGCAAATGCACTTAAATTCTATCCTTGGATTTGTTTCATTGATATAGAAAAGCAACACAAAGAATGTGAGCACGGCACAAGCCAAAATCAGGAATGTCATGCCAATACAAGTAAAAAAGGCGCATATCAGTAGAGCTTTAAGGGCAGGCATAGTTTTTCTTATATGTTGCACCGTCTCCTCTCAGCTTCTCTGCATTAAAGGATTCAATTGTGGTACAAAAAAGTCAGTGATCATGACCCTGTAGCGGGCACCATTAACTGTAAAGTTCTTCCGGCATTGTTTATGAAGAAATACGGATCAATGATTCCATCGGCTCATAAAGCATACCAAACACTGACTTTTTCAAAATGCAACGGTGTTTCGACAATGGCATTAGGATTCTCTTTACTTCAAATGCGGCAGTTATATTTATTGATGTATCCATTCAACCAAAAATGAGCTTCATTGCTAAACAAAATAAATTTGTGAAAATCGGGAAAAGTTTTTTCTGGACAATCTGCAAAGTGTTAGTTTATTGATGATTAAAATTCAAACCAAATTAAACACAAAACAAGTAGCAGCTGTCAAAATGGCGCACATATACAATAAAAAAGTATTGATAACTTACAGTTCTATACTTCTTAAAAAAATACCCATCTGATCACCATACCTTACTATAATATTTAATATTTCATAAGACTTTGTGAAATGTAACGTTTGAAGACACCACAAATAAGCATTGCGAGAGGAATCAAATAGGCCACGTTCGTCTGGATATCACTTAAAACCAATCCAATGTTCCACTTAGTTTTTGAAGGAAGGTTATGTGACTACAAATTTGTCATCAGTGGTAGATTCTTTAAATTTCTTTTTACTAAGAGACAAAGTCTCCATACAAACTTTTCAAAATTGGCAAATATACATTCAGAAATATTTATGATTACAGAAAATAAATTAAAATCTTATGCTTAGTGGATATAAGCTTTGATGAGACTAAAAGTCAAATATTTTTTGTGTTTTCAAAAAAAAAAAAAAAAAAAATTGTGTGTGTTTCATGAAAAGGTATGCAATTTTGTTTAACATCTTTTTCATTACCAGTGACCAATCAATCGTCAAAAGAAAAGCACCAAAAAAAAAAAAATGCATTGATTTCTCTCTCTCTTTTGAACATTTTTTTGTTTTGTGTTATGTTGTGTGGGTTTTCTAGTAGATACATTCACGTAGTATGTACTACTAACTCTTGATAAAGAAATTTCAACGAATCAAGTTTCATCAACAGAATTAATATGAACTATTCTATTTACTTTGAAATTTTCTACTATAGAAGAAAATAAACAAAGAAAAAGTGATTTTTTAAAGAAAAAATGATTTATGAGAAGAATTAGAGTATGGCGATTCTTGAGACGTGTTGTTTTTGGAAGAATGTACGAACAGGTAGCATTGCAGCAGGAATATATACATTGGTGAGTTGAAGAAGATATTTCTACATGCCAAATCATACAGATATCATTTGCATGTCATTAACATATTTACAACAGTGTTATTTTGGACTCTCAACATTAATGCTTTTGTTTTATGTCAATGAAGAAAAGGAATTTCTTTTCGGTAACCGTGAAAGTCCCATAGGGGAAAGTATAATCGAAAAAGGCGATATAACTGTTGGTAAGCAAGAAAGGATGATTGAGTCAAGGCTATTTTGAAATACACCCTGTTCACCTTAAACTTTAATTTACAGCAACTGTGATATTCAATATTTCATTTTTGGCCTGCTCTGTGCTAATGATATTTGCTTCAATATTTTTGCTTGTTGGTTTGCGTCAAGTAAGTATGATATCAGATAGTACACGTACTAAGTATGTTTTAAAGAAACAAAACTTGATGATGATTATTAATATTTTTTGCTAGAATGACAAGTGATTTTCTTTTCTTTTCTTTTAATTTTTTTTTTTTTTTTTTTAACAATGTAAAATGTACAACAGAACAAACGGCAATTTCTGATACCGTGGGTATTTCTCATGCTGTGCGATTTGTTACTTGAGTTAGCCCACTTGGTGCACTTGTCAGCGGCGAGACGTGTCGTTTTTGATCCAATTGTCGGTTTCATCTTTACAATTGACTTTTTTATATTGTGTCTTAATGTAAGTAAATTGGAACTTTGTGTGTATTTTATTCTATTCTCTTCTCTTCTATTTTGTTTGTGTTGATTTGTTACATTCATCATTTATTATTCATTTCCATAGCTTTATTGCTTGCTGTGCGTAATTTCTCAATACCAGGAATATAGGGAGCAACGTTCATCAGATCGACCACCATTGTCGGTAAGAAGATGTGGCAGTAATTACGTCTAAGTCTAATGTCAACAACTTAATTTTTCATCACTTTTAATTTAAAGTCTATCGTAAGTTTTACAACACAAAATCAGAAGCATAATAAATCCCCAAAATCATCTGTGAAACATAAACCACGGCGACTACTGGCTGCCAGCCCACTGGCGACCTCACAACGTCTGACCAACTTCTCTACCATAACCGAAGAGGAGGAACAGAGCAAGCAAAAGCCATTGCAATTCGCACGTAATTAACTTCATTTTATGCTATTTACATATTTATACCGTTTTACATTGAATGTAATAAGATTTGTACACTTTATAATGAGGTTTGCAATGTCAATGTCATAGCAGTGGTTTCTAGATTTACGGGGACTCCATCCAAATCTTAGGGATTTGTGTTATTCTAACAACTTAATTTCCAACTAGTGATTGCCAACCCATTGACTTAGAATCTGTGAATATGAATGAATTCATTGAAATTAACAAGCGTTAAGAATTTCAGGCCCGCACGATGACTCAACTTCTACAAGCGCTCGAAACCTATTAATTTTCCAATTCTTTATAATCTCATTCTTTATTATTAAATTAACCAATTTCGACTGATTCTGTAGGACGATTTTTATGAAATAAATATAAATATATATTACTCAGATTATAGATTCTTATCTTTCAGTAATTCGATTATGAATCCAATGAGTGGATTTGATGTGATGTGCGTACAAACAAACAAACAAATAGAAAGATTTAGGTCTATGATTTTATTATATATTACAGATTTTATATTTCGTATAATAAGAATATTGTTAAAATGTTAAAAATTTAAAGATGCAAATTTAATATTCAAATTATGTATGTATGTGGATCTCACAGTTTTAGAATTCTTCGATTGTATTCAATATAACCAAATTTATGTATCATACTATATATATTTCTGTCTGAATTCATTATGATTATTGGATTTTAACTTTGGATTGATAACTTTATACATTGGGGTTTTTGTTTATGATTTGTAATATCATTTACTTAAAGGGGTTTAAGCCTTCATTGAAACTGAAATACATAGTTTCATTTTCAGTTTGTGTTCAATTTCTTATTAAAATTTCATTTGATTTCTTTATTTATTTTCAGCGGATACCACAAATGGCGTCATTGAACAACAGAACATATGCGAGAAAATAATTGAAAATTCAAATTCAACAGAAATTTGCGAACAATTGAAAAAAGTTCCAATAATAATTCTAGATTCCAACAATACACACAATCCATGATGATTATGATGATGATGATAATGATGTTGATGATTAAAATAATCATTTTGTAAATACACAGGAAGTAGTAAATGTAAATGCAGTTGTAGGAAAGTTTTAATCAAAATCAATTCTATTTTTTAAACTATATTAATAGTTGTTGTTTGAACATCGAAGAAACATTTTAAATAAAATAAAATAAAATAAAATATATTTTCAATTATTAAATGAATTTTGTTCAACTCAATTAAATTAAATTTCCTTTGGAAAAGAAATGTAAATCAAAAGATTGCATATAGTCTCTTCTAAAATCACTTATTATAAACAGAGAATTTAATAGAATTAAAACAATTGTGTTTATTTTTTTTTAGCTTTCATTTGGACATTAAAATATTGCGGTTTTAAAGAAATTTATTATAAATTGGTTATTGGTTTTTGTCTTTTTATACTTCTTTGTTTTTACATAATTTCCTTGATTTTTTGTTTTAAGAAAAATGGTAATTTTATTCAATTTTCCTTTAATTTTAAATTTAAGCATAGGAAAATAAAGAATGCACAAAGGGCAAAAGAAGAAAACAAAAAAAAAAAACAAAAAAAAAAAATGATTTACCTTTCCTCCCTAAACTTTTTTCTTTGTTAGCATTAACATTCAATTAAGTTTTCATTCAAGTTATTATGGTTTATTACTTCCTCTTCACTTAGTGTGAAGAATTAATTAAGTTGAATCTAGGAAATAAAAGTAATCAAGAAGAAAAAGCTTTAATATTTTGGTCTCATTATATCTTAAATACACTTCACAGGCGAAATTTTTAATTATTTACATTAAGTTTGATTTGATTGTACTTATTATGAAACCATATATTCTTATATAAGAAAATGAAGAGATTCTCGTCTCGAAATTCTAAAAATCTATTTATTTATTTATTATAATTTTTTTTTTTTTTTTTTGAATCCCTTCGGACCTATAGCCACCGCCGTGAATACTTGTGAGGTGTTTCCATTAAACATCCCTGTGAACAATATCAATACTTTGGAAACGCTTTTTCCATTACATTGTAGTTGGTGCCCTCTTAGAGGTGAATTATTTATTCACCTACGTCTAGGTTCGCCACAAAAGTATGGGCTCGGCTTCTTCCGTAGAGCGTGTCTCTGCTTTAGTGTTGTCACGCAATCAATTCTTCATCATCTCATGCATTTGTGTGCCTGCACGATAGGGTGAGTGCAATACAGAATAGCCACGATTTGGGGAAGTCGGGGTTGTCGGGGCCGAAACACTTGCTAGGAGTTCCCCTTTCTTTACTTGCTTTCACTCATTATACTCTTCACGCAGTGAATAGCATTATAAGTTTGTCATGAAGTTTGTAGCACACAGAAGGAGACATCGGACACCTCATAAAGTATATATATTCTTGATCTGCGCAACGAGATGACTTGATCTAGCAATGTCCGTTTGTTTGTCTGTATGTATGCAAACTAGTCCCTCAGTTTTTGAGCTATAGAGCTTAAATTCTAGAGCTTTCTTTTTACCATACGCAGTACATTTGTCGGAATCTGCCGAATCGGACCACTGATAGAAAAACTGTTTAATTTTTTGTACTATCGACTTGAAATTTTGGCATTATAACCATCAACCTACTCAATTTCCAGACTTACTAGCAGTAGCGTAAAGAGTATAACATCTTGGCATAGCTAAAGTTATTTTTTTTATTTTTTACTGATGGTAAAAAATTGGGAGTCGGCAAGCACCGCGACTCGGATAAAGCGTGGATGCCAGCCCTGAAACTCCACCAGGAGTCTCTCTGTCTTTAAAATCTATTTATTAGATTAGGCCTCATTTCGGCATCAGGCACTAATTGAGAGACTGTTCTTGAAGGAAACGCCTCTTAGCTCCTATTCTTTTTGCATACAATACTTTCTCAATCTCTTTTGACTACCTTACTGATTATCTATAATACTTTCTCTGAAAATGCCGACAAAGTCGGTCGTTGTATTCTTTTTGTTTAACTTCCACTTTTTTGTTTGTTTTACAACATTTTTCTGATTACCCCGCATTAAAAGTAGTACAACTATTTATAGAAGACCACAAATTTCATGAATCAAAAATTTTAAAATTTTGTTTTTCTCTTCATATTTAAATCAAGAATTTTTACTAAATCAATTTAATCCAATCCACAATATTTACATGTCTATCTGATTGAATACACGTTTGTACCAAACCCATCAATATTCGTTTGACATTACTCAATATCTACAAATTATTGATATTTGTTTTTTTTTTTTTTTGTATTGAATTGGGTTTGTGTTTATTTGCTCCTCTATCAATCACTTTTACGGTTGAGTATTATTCCTTTGAATTGGTTTAGACATTTGATGAGGTCGTTTGCATCAAATACAATAACTTATCACGTTACATATTGTGTCCTTGCGGCAGCGGCGTGACATGAAAAAATATAGTGTTTATTGTGAAATTGTAAAAAAAAGAAAATGTTAATTTGTTTTCTTTTAAAAGGAATACTAGATTTACATCAAACCAATCAAATATTACTTGTAAATGCTTATTAAAGTAACTAAAAAACTTTTTTTTTGTCTGAATGTGCATATTAAGCACTCATGTATAATGTAAAACTAAAGTGATTTGGTTCAAAGTCAAAGAATAGTTAGTAATTTGACTTAAATGTCAATAGAAATATGGAATAAGATTCTTTGACTTAAGCTTTGCTTGTGGTTGGAATGCTTTAGATATACCATAAGTACACAAAACGAAACCACAACCATCAGATATCAAAGTACGTAGTAGTACTATGAGTATTTGCTGATAAATCAAGCGTATGAGTGATTTCAATTATACTAATATCAAATTGTAAACTACGAAATGGTTTAATATGTTAAATATTGAAGTTACACTTATTGTTACTTAAAAAATTAATTCAATTTTCTTGATGCTTTTATATGAAGTATAAAGTTCTCTTCCTCAAAACCTTAAGTCACGTTTAGGGCAAATTTGAAATCCTTTAGAAAGCACAAAAACAAACAAACTTGCAGTCATAAATGTGGGAATAAAATCGTTTAAAAGAAACACCAACACGTTTTAACAAATTTTCAAAATTTCGAAACGCAAACATACTTTTTATCTGGATGTCAAGTGCCTTTGGGCATCACCAGAGTACTAAAACAAGGATGTACTCGTATGACAGGACGTAGATAGACAGACAGACAAGCAAACTTTTTATATTTACCAAGTCAGTTAGTCATTCATTTATGTTTATCTAGTGTTAAGTACTATTAACTTAAAGTTCAATTTAAATTGTAGAATTGAAACAAAAGAAAAACGAAAATACTCGTAAGTATATTTTGTAACATAAAACAAAACATGGTTAAGATCTCGTCGAGGTTAAACATGAGATAAGGGCAACATTGAGTATTAGATACCTTGGAAAATTACACATGTTCCTAGAACTTTTTTTCATAAATCGCAATTCATGCGTTTAAAGATAATACTTATTTCTCTATTAAAAAATAGATACAAAAAAAAAAAAACCATATGTGAATTGAATTTTACACTGTTCACACATCGGAGACCTCATAAAGTTTTTTCCTTTAATACAAACCATACCCTGCCAATTCCAGTTTATCCAGTGAAATGTTAAAAACACATCTACTTATTTGATTTCCTAATATGTACTAAAACTGGACACCGGGAGACCTGGCTCGGTTCGTAGATTCTTCTTCACCCTTATCTTTTAAATTATCCCTCTCCCTTCTCTCATTTACTCAGACATCACAATAGGCCATAAGGCTTTTGGGTGAACTCACGACTATCGATTGTCCCAAGTCATACTTAACCACTGTTATTTTATATATGACTACAGCAATAGATATTATTCTGAAACATTCTTTCTTCTATACCCGAACTAATCTTAAAGTCATAAATATAAAATCATCAATCAAACTTAATAATATTTTATAATTTAAAAAAAAAAAAAAAATTAAAACTTTGTAAAATATGCAAAACATTTGATTGATTTCTATTAAGGGAACATACCCATACTACGTGACCTATTTTTCACAATTGTGTACCCCCCTATTCCCTCGGTGACCACCCGTAGCACCCCCTCCCCCACAATTTTTCATAAATATGGTTTTAAATCATTTTTGGCTGATAGAAAGTTAAAAAATATAACTTTGTTGCCACCTGTGAGTTTCAAAATTGCTAAACCCTGCGTGCCATATACGAATATAGCACGAAAAACTGTGAGATTTCCCTAGAGAATATTGACTACGTGACGAAAATAGGTCATCTCATTTGATGATCGAACATATGTCTAATTCAAGTCGATGATTATTTAATTATTCGAAGCAAGTGGTTCGTGTTTTGTGTCGTTATCGTTATCTTTCGAATATCAATTTAAAAGAAATGTTGATGCATATGCAAAATGCATAGGCTCTATCAGTTAGATAGAATTTAAAGTCTCCTGTGGAGTAAGATGAAAATGCTAAGATAGCCTAAAAGTGATGGGTCTCAAAGACTTTTGATTTTGTAGTTTTTGATCCACTTGTGAATCTTAAACGTAACAAATTTAGTTTTAAATAAATTTGAACAACATTGTACATTTCTATAGCTAAAAGATCTTTTATTCTGTTTCAAACTCAACTATTTTATTGGCGAACGTCTTTTGTATGGAAGTTGGCCTCTTTATACAATAATGTATGTACGCAAATGTGTATGTTTTTGGTTGGACCCATTGGACCTTCTATTCAGAGCGCAACTTTTCACTTTATGTTTATATGTACATACATATGTAAGTAAGATTCACTCTCTTGGTCTCTTTAGTTTTAATACAATAACAAATATTGACAGTTTTGTCATCTTCACTAATGTCATTTTGCTTCTATTGCACACACACACACTTAAATGTGCTCTCTTCTCTCAAAGCTTAGTCAAAGAATGCAACAACAAATTTTCACCACTTGACAAATGTTCTCACGCTAATCAATCATTCTCAAATTTGATCTTATTAGTTAGTGTTTCACTTCTTTGTCGCTCAAACGTTTTCGTGAAGTTTGGTTAATAAATTTATTAAAAATCATGAAATAAGTCAAATTTAATTATAAGACTATAAGAAAAGTGTGTAAAAAATTTGTAAGAAGTGTTTGTAGTGCAGTGACTTAATGCAAATCATTTGTTAACCTTGAAAATCAATATGCTTAACTGCGCAGTTGGTAAATCCCGTTACCCACTCAATTCACTTGAAAATCATATTATTTTGTTTCTCTAAAACTTCAATTTAATAATAAATAAGTAAAAGTATCTTTTTCAATCTGTTAAATTGTATCATATATTGAAATTTTTTATTAAAAACCATTTATAGATTAGAGCTCTGCCGGCGCAACAGCATAAAAATGAGCCAACGCAGCTTCGCGTAACGTCGGCAGAGCTAAAACAAAAGAAATGCAAAGACATGTAAAAACATGAAAAGACATGAAAAACTAAAGTTAGGTGAATTGCTCCAAATACTCTTTCTCTCTCTCTCTCTCTTAGTCAAAGTATGCAATAACAAATTCTCACCGCACAGTCAATTATTCTTGGCAAATACTTAAATTGGATCATCTCACTTTGTAGTTTGCGGTTCACATCTTTGTCGCTTAAACGTTTTCGTGAAGTTTGGTTAATAAATTTATTAAAAATCATAAAATAATTCATATTTCATTAAAAATTTAATAGAATTGTGTTTGTAGTGTAGTTTATTAATGCCAATTAGTTACGTACTTATGTGATTGCTGAACTGCGTAATTAGTAAATCCCATCATCCATTCAACACAATTGCAAATATCACTTAATGCATAAATTTTGTTTAGATTAGTAAATGATGTTAGTGTCATGTCTTCGTTAATAAAAATGTGTTTAAAAATTTCATAAAACAAACAGAAATAATGGGTTTTTAATTAAAATGCCTCTGCCGGCGCAACAGCATCGAAATAAGTCACCACAGCATTGCAACGCGTCGGCAGAGCAAAGACTTAAGAAATGGTGAAAAAATGGTTAAGTTAATTGTTTTTGTTGCAATAATGGTGACTTTTGATGATCGTTCGTCTAATTCAACTCGGTGCGTCGGTAAAGCAGTATCCGAAATGTCTTCGAAAAAAAAATATGAAAAGGTATGTAAGTATGTATGTAGTATGATATTAGTATTTGTCGCCTCATTTACATTTTATTTAAGATAAGACAACCACGGCCTGGAAAACCTAATCTACCAAGTAGTGGCGTCTTTGATTGTCCCAAGTCATACATAAGTAAGTATGGATACATTAAATGACTATATTAACGGATGTTATTCTGGAACAAGGTCAAGAAAGTCTTATAACTCAATTTATTTTCAACTTTTCTTCCATACCCGAACTAGTAATAAACCCCATAAACCCCATAAAGTACATATATACTAGATCAGCGCGACGAGTTGATTTAGCCTTGTCAGTTTTAAAGCTCTTCACCATACGCAATACATTTGTCCGAATCAAACGAATCGGACCACAAGGTGTTGTATCCCATACAAACCATGCACCAGATCAGAAGATATGAATAAAAGGTGCGTGAAGAGTACTTATTTCAACTTCGTTATAGCCAAAATTAATCTTCATTCTACAGGTTTGTATGATTGGAGGCACATTTTTTCTAATTTGCATCTGTCATTTACAAGAATTTAGAAGCTTTTGACAATTCTTGATAAGTGAACAATAAACAAAATATTGTATTTGCTGTATTGTATCAATCTGTTTGTGTATTTATTGTACGAGTAGTTTTGTGTAAGCGGATGTTTCGCTTATTTACATAATTCACAATGCACACAAAATCAGAGAATAGTATTATATCAACCACCGCATGAGTGGATGACATATTATGGTTGACAAATTCATATCATTTTTATGTCACGTTTTCACAATAAATAGCATTTACATTTCTCATGTGAAATGAATTTTCAGTTTATTTTTCTCCTTAGAATTTTTAATTTTTCGCAAAAAAAAGAATTCGAAAAGAATCAAAATCATTTGATTGATTGATCACATGGAATTGTCAAAATTAAAAATTAATCTTAGAAATGATGACATAAATCAAATGAATAAATGGTTTCAAGAGGAAACTTCTTTAGTAATCCTCTTATAAATTTTCATATATCAACAAAAGTTGCATGGTAGAGAAAAGTTTATTCGATTTATTACGAAAAAAAAAAAAAAAAAACATCAAAAAGGAAGAAGAATAGTATAGTAAAGAAAAACAATTGACAAATTACATTCTAAAATAGTATTGTATTACTCCATTTAAGTCAAATAAGTTGAATGCAAAACTTTTATTTTCTGCAAGTTTGACACAGATTCATTTTGTCCAAGTTCAAAGTTGCATTGTACTATACTACAAAGAATCATGTTGACCTCACTTTATATGCACATAAGATATTTTTGTATATACGCGAATATTACAATACACATGCAAATGCGTATTAATATAATACAGAAGTAATTTTGATTGTTGTTTTGTGTTATGTTTATGGTGTTGTTTATGCTTTTTGCTGTCACAATTTCGAAGTTTATTGAAAAGTATCACAGAATAGATAATTGAAATATGAGCTCATTCAATCACAGTAATGTTTTGAATTGTTAGAAAAGTAAATTTATTTTTTAAGGTAAATTCAGAGATGATTATAATTAAATAAATAAAGCATAGGAATTTTTGATCGATGACCTTCTTGCAACTACATAAAACTTTCTTTAGGTAAACTTAATCACCCAACCAAGGTCTTTTATTGAATCAATAATTAAACTTATGTTATTATTACTTAGTTATGTGCAACAATTTTTGAAATGCTACCTACAAATGCTGTTAAAACTTTCAACTGATAATTTCCTCTGAACAATTTGCTCAAGAGGATTATTTATGAGAAAGATTAAGAGCTCAACAATCACTTAGTACTTGGTGGGAGTTTGAAATCTTAATTATTTTATAAACTAAGAACTTTTTGCAAAGTGAAATTAATTTCCTGGAATTCAACCAATTTACTCTTAATAATTTTAAACACCACAACAAAATATTTTATCTATGGATTTTAAACTCTTATTGAAACATCATTATTATCTAAATTTTTGTAGAATTAACTTTTCATTAAACAATTTCGATTGACGCAAGCAGACTATAGTTTTTAGTTCTTTTTTTATCCAGACAATAGTGTTGAGTGTTGTTATAAAGAGTGTTTTCTTTTCCATCATCTCGGTTTGCATACAAATCGAGTGTCAACGAAAAGAACAAAAGTGCAATTAATTTTTCATTGGATGAAAAATCTTGTGTTGCTTTCAGTAATATTAAGGAAAAAAGTGACATAAAAGCATTGTTGACATTTAGATTGAAAATCTTAAGTGGGGCAGTTTCCAATTAGAATTTTCTTTGACTTAAAATGTCTACAACAATTGACACATTCACCTTAATCAATTAATTTTCTCTCCTCCTCATCAATTTCATTTCTATAATTTAATCACCATCATTAAGTAATTTTTTGTTTTTCGTTTTAAAGATAAACAACAACATTGTGTTTCTTATGAATTAAATTAAGGAGGATTTAATAGATTTATTTTCAAATTATTTTGATAACATTTTTGTTTGTGGCGGCAAACGCATATGTTGAACAAAGGCAAACAAAAACCACTGAATAAATTAAAAAAAAAAAAAAAAAAAAATAAAAATAAAAATTTTGAAAAGGCTTTTTCATTTGAAAATTTTAAAATATACGAAATTTGATGGAAATATTTTGATGGCATTTTTATTAAGTTTTAATTTGTGCGGGTTCCCTTTTTTTTTAGTTTGGGGCTGCCATGTGAAAAAGAACATATTTTAGTTTTTGTAAAAATATACTAAAATGGCTAAATGAAATGATTGTGAAAATTTATTTCTTTGCTATTCATCCATCCAATAAATATTCGATAGAAATTTCAAATATTTTCTATATACACGTGTACATTTTATTATTTAATAGAAAAATAATAAAAAATCCAAAAAAAAAATAATAATATATAACATGAAGACTACTTGACGTGAACAAGACACTTATGAACATGAGTGGCAGCATACAGCGTCTAGTTTAATGGGAAACGAAAGTGGAAATCGAGAGGATGCCGTCTTTGTAGCCTTCTGGTATGAAGGCTGTTGTCGAGCAGGCCCAAAGCCAGCGAGTTGGGGTGATTCTCCAGTCTAGTCTTATGTAGCTGACTGTTCCGGCGATCCAATATCTCAATGCACTGAACTTATTCTTAACTAATGCAGTTGTGTGATGGTTCTAACTTTAAAAATGTTAATGCGATTAAATCTTCAATGTCTCCTGGCAACCAAAAACTACTACAGTTATAATTTTTGTGTACTGTCAATCTGATCTATAATGAACTTTCGAATAGCGAAGGCTTCTTAATAACGAAGTCATTTTGAAGACACTATGTTTTTTTAAATTTTCACATTTATGTATTTGAACATCTCTGTAGCAAATTCCTTCTTTATGACAACGATTTTTAAGAACGCAATCCAAGTTTTTCATATAAATAACCCCTCTATAACGAATTTATTCAAATGCATATGGATTCTTCTCATGATGAAAGAAATATGGCTCTAGTAGCTTTTTCAAACCTACAAAATGACGATGATTTGATGAAAGGCTATCTAGGAGAGTTACGATCGAAATTCAACTAAGTCCTGACTATATCGATCCTTACAACTACTCAACCTTATGTTCGGACACTGCTTAAGTTTCTCGATTACCTTACTGATTCTATTTACAAAACTTTTTCATCTTTATTTGACTACCTTCAGCGGCGAGTTTCCAATTTAATAGCCAGCGAGTTTAAAATGTTTGTTTGTCGACTCCCCGAAACTGCCTATATTTTGTACAGAACTAACTAAGGATTTATTGAAACATTGTAAAAATTAAGTAAGTTAACTTCCTATGATTCAGGGAACCTGAAAGAGTTGGTGGGTACATCCATTAGGGTCTAGCAGCTCAATGACAATGAGACGTTCTCTCGACTACCGTTTCGTTAGACATCATCAAATTTATTCATTCATACAAATGTTCAATGCTTAAAAATTGACCAAGTTAAATCATTCATTCATCATTTATTGATAGTCATTCATTTCATGAAATCATTTTTGTGTTCTCATGAATAAATTAATTTATATTTTATTCAAAAACTAAAACAACAAAAAAAAAAATAGAAAATATTCATGAAAATTTTTAAACGATTCAATTTAGTTATGTATAGTATATTTATACTCTTCACGGGAGTGAATAGTATTATAAGTTTGTCATGAAGTTTGTAACACACAGAAGGAGACATCGCAGACCACATAAAGTATATATACAATATTTGTGATCAGCTCGATGAGACGAGTTGATTAAGCCATATTCGTCTGTCCGTCGGTCCGTCTGTTCGCACTCGTAGTCCTTCAGTTTTTGAGCTAGAAAGCTGAAATTTTGTACATACTTTTTTTTTTTACCAAACGCCGATTAAGTTCGGGAATCGGTCGAATTGGACCACTAGGGGGGTTACCTGCCATACAAACTCCCTTTTTTAAATTAATGTTCCTATTAGAAAAAGATTTTTGTTTTTTGATTTATTGAACACTATAAGTCTCTGGCCCATATCCATAAACCATGAAAATTTCAAGACCCTCGGACTACTAGAAGGGGTACCTCCCATACAAACCGGGATCCAAATGAAAGTTCTTATTAGAAAGACTTTTTTGTTTATTGTACTATCGCATTAAAATTTGGATACTATAAGTGTCCGACCCATTGCCACCAACCTTATAAAATTCAAGACCCTCGGACCACTAGCTGGGGCGTGAAGAGTATTACAACTTCGGCATAGCCAAAGTTAGTCTTTTTTAGGGTTCCGTACCCATAGGGAGCTAACGGGACCCTATTACTAAGCTTACACTGTCCGTCCGTCCGTCTCCTGCTCTATCTCATTAACCGTAATAGGCAGAGATTTGATATTTTCACCGAGTGTGTACTACTAAAAATACTCATTTTTAGAAGAATTGTTCTTTAATTTAACATTTTGTTTAACAATTTTTTGTTTTTTGTAGTATATTTTTAAGCTGTAATTGTAGTATACATTTAGGCTGTTAAATATGAACATAATTCAATATTTTAAGCAAAAAATCTTGTACGATTGTACAGAACCCTCCGTGTGTGAGTCCGACTCACACTTGGCTGATTTTTTATATTTCTTTTTTTTTTGTATTCAAATAAAAAATCAAATATGAATAAAACAGTAATTTTACATGCAATAAAAACGAAATTCGGTTTGAAAATATTTCATGAAAATTTCAAGAAACAATCATCATCATAAATGGACAAATATTGTAACAAGTAGAAAATAGCACCCAATTACCGTGTTATAAAATTAACTTAAAACCACATACAGTTGCAAGCAAATGGCAATTACCACAAATTCACCAAATAATTTATTTATAAGGATAACAATAAACCCAACAAGTCAATTATGAGTACATGAATGGCTATGACAGACAATTGTGTTGGTGTAAAGTGGCACGTTATTGAATGAATTGGTCATTTACCATTTGTTAACCCATAGACTTAAGATAATTGGGGCAATAAATAACAGTGTGGTGACCAAAGAAAGACAAAAGTTCAAATTGTTTTTCGAGAAAAAAAAAACCAAACAATAAAAAGGATCAAATTATAGGGCGGAGCAGAGAATATAAAAGAAAATAATTTTTTTATCTAAGGTCACATCATCATTATGAAAAACATAATAAAGGTAATGTCTCTTTGTCCAATTTACTTTAATAAAGGACAAAAGAAGATAATTAGTAATTTTTTAAGAATTAATATAAGTGGAATGTGCGAGAGTTGTAACAAAAATACTTAAAGCAAAACAGAAACAAAATAACAAAAAAAAAATATATGAATGAATAAAGTTAATCCCTAAAAGAATGCAATAGTAATAGACTTTGAATTGAGCATCATCACATACACATGACATCCTTGCACTTGATTAAAGCTTTATCAAGTCTTGGACAACATAATGATGGTGATGATGATGATGTTGATGGTGATGATGATGATGTTGATGTTGATGTTGATGTTGATGGTGATGATGATGATGTTGATGGTGATGATGATGATGTTGATGACGACGATGATATTTCATAGGTAAGGGCAAAAATTCTTTACAAACAAAACCATAATGGACTCAGGCATTACCCTTCGAGTCTCGTTGGTCAGTGAATAAATTCATAATGTTTTGTACCTGATGTGAGCAGTCCCTGTACTCGTACACACATAATACAACGTGCTACAGTGTTCTGTTGGTGTCATTGAAATGTCATGCATCGAGTGAAATTTTCCAACATTGTTGAGATGTTCATACTATGTACGAGTACTTCAGGTGAATTGAAACACATTTAATATCTGTAGTGATGGTGGTTAGAATCAGTGTGAGTCAATGCGAAACACACTACGAGTATACTTATACATTGTGAGATTCTCCATAATGCTACCAATGTAAGAAACACCATAGAAAATTTCTAAGAATTTATAGTGGTATGAGGTGATGAACAAGAAGAATGTATTGCTAATACTATATCAACAACAGAGAACCATACAGAAGAAGTGAAAGTTGAAAGCTACATTTCACCATCTTGGCAACTTTAATACTTGTTTTATTTAACACGTCAAAGAAGAAAGCGACATTGAATGGAACAATACAATTAGGGATGATGCTACTGTTGTTGTTGTTGCTGCTGCTGCTCTTTTGAGACTTAATTGCGCAAAGGTGTCTTAATATTGTATTTAAGGGCAACGAAATGAAAGGCAATAAATCCAATCAATATTAAGTCTCGGTTGCTAGTGAAAATATAATAACAAACAAAAAAACAATAGCAAAAACAAAAGTAGACCAAATGGCGCCAACCTAAATAGTTAGTTATATTCTCACTACTACTAAGTTTGTTATTTAATTGTTACCCAAAATCATGAAATTTCATTTGTGGCGTTGACCAATAGCGGATATTTCATTTGCCGCACACCGTGTATTATACGCCGTCATCATGGCGGCAACAGATCATGTAACAATCATCTAGGGAAAGAGAAATAGTAAAAGAGACCATTGATTCCATTCATTCATTATGTGAATTTATATTTTGAAATGATGATATTACATAAATTTACGCCAACACCAACTGGATTTTATTTATTTTGTTTGTTTTTTTTTTCTGCTGTATTCATCATAATAAAAGCAGAAACTGTAGCCGCAGCGTAACCATTTTTGTTTTGCAAACAAATGTATAGTCATTTCCTTTCAATAGTATTTAAAGTTTTTTTTATCATTTTTCATTCTTTGTTTACGTACAATGATATCACAACAACCGATAAAAATAATTTAGAATAAAAGAAAAAATAAACTGTGTCCTTAAAAAGCTTTCTTTCATGTTCGAATTTGGTTGTGTTCTATAGTTTCAAATGAAAAGCTCAAATTTTGTTGTTGTCAGAACCTTGGAATTTCCAATAAAGTTTACCTACATAAAAGCTTCATTTTAAAAGCTTTCATAAGGGAGGAAACATTGTTAACGGATTATTTTTTGAATTCAAAAATACAAAATAATATTAGGCATTTGGTTAATCCAATTCCATTGAATTCAATTTATTTATTCACAGTTTTTATTATATGCGAGTATACAATTCATGTTTCTTATAAAAGAGTTCAGGATCCATGCCTTTTCTACTTAGGTGTACATAAAGAAATACATAACATTAAACAGTTGATACTATAACACAAGGAAAGGGGGAAAATTTACAACAAAAACCCCATGAATATTTTATTATAACTTTAATCTAAACTTAATGCTAAGGTGCTTAAACTAACTAACTAACTAACAGTTAATACGGGAGTAGGTAGAATATATACATCTATTCTCAAAGTTAGTATATAGTCGATCCAGTCTGTCCGACACTAATTCGATTTTAGCCTTAGTCAACAGTAGACTGATGCCAAGGTAAATTGAAAATCATTTTTAATAGCTTATTTTGGGTGACTTGAAGTGTTTTTAATGTGACATTTAGCAATGTCAGACCATACTGGGGATCCGTAAAACATGACAGCTTGTAAAATAGATCTAAATAGATACAATTTGTTCTCTATACTAAGGCGAGAGTTTCTGTTTATTAGGGGATACAATGTCGTTTATTGATGCAATTAATGTGTTCCCTGAATAGTAGTTTTTTTATCTAAAATCACACCTGACTTTCCCATCTCACGTCTACACGATTTACATTTATGTGGCTAGAAGGTAGATATATGTTTTTACGTTTCCTAGAGAAAAATATAGCCTGAGTTTTTTCAGAGTTAACTGGAATTTTCCATCTTGTAAAGTAAACAATGAGAGTGGAGAAAACTCCCTGAAGCGAGTCTACAATGTCAGCAGATAGAAATCCAGAGCAGAGGATTGCGGTATCATCCGAGAAAATTGATGTAATACAACCAGTATAGGTCAGAGACATTGTTCTTTGATTTAAGGATTGTCGCTGTAGTATAAGTAGTAGTACTACTAATCCTTTTTATTCGATGTTGATATAGACAGAGATACAGATGTATCTAAGCGTAATTTATATATTTGGGAAAAAGAAAAAGGGGTAATGCTATAGCATTTTCTATGATTTAACGCTTATTGGTTGTTTCCAATGGATTTCATGGTCGCTGTTTAGTAAGTGCATCATTTCACTTTCTTGAAAAAGTGTGTCACTGTTTCATGCTCGTCCCTGTTGCATAACAAACAAATGGTTGACATATCCAGTGGGAAATGGTTTGCATTTAGTGGTAATTTTCCACATTGAATTTTTATGATCACCGTTAATTCACATTGAATTAGATTAGCTTCAACTGCTGGAAGCAGCTATTTGTAAGAACGTTTTGTGCTATCTGCTGATTTTTCCAGCATTGTGCTTCAAGATTTCGCTTTTTATGCAAAGCTTACCAATGTATACCAATCTTCTTATATCCCAGCATTCCGTTGAAATCTTATATTTTGTTCTTCTCTCAGTTCATTATGTTTTTAAGCCCACGCAATGTTTTCAGTTAGAATTACTTTGGATAACTTATGTGACAATTTATCTATGCTATATGTAAGTAAGGTTGTAGTAATGTATTGCATGTGTAACTGTACCGGTTTCCAATGATTTTTGTTACTATCTTATTTATAGTATTCATAGACTATAATAATTTTCATTTCAATTCAGTAAAATACAATACAATGTTATGTTTCTTAAAACTATGTAAATTTAGATTTATATAGAAAATTAGTATCTGATTTAGAGAATTATCAAATAAATTAACCATTTCATTGCTCTTAAGAGAAAATAAGCAACCTATTTATCAAAATGAGGGTTCTATGTTTACTGGAAAAGTTAATGCTTATAGCTAATCGAACTACTATATAATCAGCCTTCAATCAAATATTTCCCAATAGTGAATATATTTACCAAAATTCCGAAAAGTGACCTTTTGGAAATGGAAAAATATTTGGTGGTTTTAGTGAATAATCAGAAAGTGACAATTTATTGTCATGATGATCTCTAATGTTACACAATGAAAGTAAAATAAAAAATAGTAAAAGAAAATATGAAACCTAAAACTGTTCTTCCGATCTCTCTGATACACTGATCACTGCGGCCACTGGAGAAGTTTATCATGGAAACTTTTGACTTCAGCAACACATGATGACCTTATGACCTTACTGATGTCCATGATTTTCAGAAGGTGGTTCTCATTAAATGTAGGATAGGCTTGCAGAGGCGATTGTTCAACACAGGTCGCTTTCGTTTCAGAAAGGAAGAACTCTTCTTGTGTGATAGTGTAATCAATATATTTTCGGAATGTAATCATGCCAACAACATTTTGTGGGTTGAATTCATATTCGTAGATTAATAGTCTCAACGTTGCTTTTTGATGTTTTGAAACAATAAGCTGCTCAGCAAAATAGGATATCTCTGGTTCTCACCTTAACTACATCAAAGTCAAATTACTATTTCCTCTGGCTCTGTAGAATCTGAGAGCTGTTGAGGGATTTGTGTGCAAGTCCTTTGGGTTTGGCATTTTTAATTAGCACGTGTATTTCTCACTTTGCGATTTTTCTTTTTTTTTGGGGATCACATCACTATCTGATTCGAAGCTCATTGCTGCTAGGCAAAAATTATAACCTTGATTGATGTATGAATCACACTTTTGATGAGATAAAATATGGGGATCATCCAATTTAAGGTCTTAAGAAAAGCTTAAACAAATGTCCTTCTCTCACGAAACGATGTGGAATCTCGTGAATATTACAGAAATATCCTTTTCTAAGTTGCCTATTCAAATGTTCTTATAAATTTCTTATTTATGAAATATTTATTTATTTATTTAGCTTGAATATGCAAAGGAAATTATCGTTTTCTTCTTTATTGGTTACAATTTCAGTAGATTACAAAAGTCATTCAAAATAATTGAGTTTTAAAGAAAAAGGTCATAGCTGGACTTCTTAACATTTTTTGCTATAATTTTTATTTGTTTGTTGTTGTTGTTGTTGTTGTTGTTTTTAATTTTAATTTTCATTCATATTTATTTAGAAGAATAAATTCAATCAATCAATATAACAACAATAATACAATATATTGAAATTGCATATTATTTTATACATATTACATCTATTATTGTATTGTATTGTATTGTATATCATGTGGTCAAGCTTCCTACAGAGAATACTAATTAAAGCACTTAAGTTCTTATTATATTTCAATAAAATAAAAACCTTTTTGTCTGCAAAAATGAAATGAAATTAGTAGCGATATCCTTTGTTTTCATTTAAATTGAGTCAAAATCCAACAAACGATTCCATTAAAATATTGTATACACACAAACATCATTACAAAACAAACGAAGCCAAGCCAATCCAAGCCAAGCAAAACCAAGCCAAGCAATGGTCAGATGTATTGTAAATGGAACATTGCAATAGCATCACTACACGCCAATAATACAATACTTCATACAAAGATACATTTGTACAATACATGTGTATATCTTTCCATTCAGCCACCCACAAACAGACAAAGTTGAAACTCATCATTACACTTACAAGCCACAACCGGAAACCGTACGACAATCATGTATATTTCCCAATAATTATATTTCAATGCATCAGTATTTCAGTGACATTTGTCTGGTTTCCGTTCAGCTACAAGCAAAACCTACTAACACGCACACACACTCACAATTCTCACAGATACAGATACAGATACAGAGTATATGTATAAACAGTTAACGATACAGATGCTTAAGTATCTATATATATATACTATACATACATATAGTACTCATTTATGTATATTTAATGCTATGAACGGTTTAATATATACAATAATGGACGAAACATTGATACAGTTATAAACAACAACAACAACAAGAACAACAACAATAATAATAATAATAATACGAACAGCAACAATGACCGACAATAAATGCCAATGAATGACATGGACATGGACACAGAAACGAACAGAAACACGATTACGGACACAAACACAGTCAAAGGCAGAAGCACACAGGGCACAGGGCATAGACATCAACATCAACATCAACAACGACAAAGAAAACAACAACGACAACAACAACAACAACAACAACAACATTAAAATCATCGATGAGGTTGACTGTAACGATATTGTTTGGTCATTATCTGTTTAACAGAGCCATATTAACTTTATGCAAACGTGCCTGATACAAACTACTTTTGTTTACTCTTTGCTTGTATTGTATGAGTTTGTGTTGTGTTGCGTTGTGTTGTGTTGCGTTGTGTTGGTTTGGTTTGGTTTGGTTAAAATTGATTGTAGGCGTTGTTTGCCAATCGTGCGTAACTGTACACTTAGAGAATTTTTACCAAACAAATCTACAATACATCAGCTGCTCTTTCGCTCTAATTTAAGTTATGAACTCAGTTGCTCAAACAAAAAGTTAACATACTTTTAGGGGCAGTTTCAACATTCTAAGTGGATGTTATGGGTCATTCATATATTACGTCACACGTCACACATTATGGGGGAAGGTCAACGAAGTGTGACCAATTGTAACAGGGAGTGTGAAGGGGGTCATAAGCTCTTGTGACATTCCATGTCAAAATCTAAAATATTAAAAATATCTAGAGACTATCTAAGAGAGATAATCATTTAAATATAAGAGGAATGAAAGTAACATCATATTATTTGTTTTCACTACAAAATACTATATCACTTAATTAATTCGTAGGAGGAAATATAGTTGGCGCCACTATTGACAAATCCATATGATTTTTAGAAACTACCAACTTTCAAACGATACGTTTCAAAATCTTATGACAATCTGGTATTTATTTTCAAAGTTACAAATGTTTTAGTGAAGGAGATTGTCTCCTTTTCAATACAATGGATCAATCTGAATTTCGTGTGCTGATAAAACATTGCTTTTTAATGGGAAAAAATACCGTTCAAGCAAAGCAATGGCTTGGCAAGTGTTAGTCGGACTCTCCTCCACTGAGACAAATGGTAGAGAAGTGGTTTGCTGATTTTATACGCTGCCGTACAAACACCGATGATGCTGAACACTCTGGTTGCCCAAATTCAGCAGTTGTTCCAGAAAACATAAAAAAAGTCCAGAAAAAGGTTTTGGATCGTAAATTGAGGTAGCGTGAGATAGCTTAAAATAACACATTCTATAAAAAAGGCATCGAACTGTTAGAGAAACGTTGGAATAAATGTATTACTCTTGAAAAAGACTTTTTTGAAGAATAAGATCGAATTTGTTCTAAAAGTTGTTGTTTTATATTTTCTTTGCACGAACTTATTGAGTGTTGTGTCATGTGACGTCACACCAGGGGGTGGAGGGCTGCAGAAAAGTGAAGTGTAAAAAATCATGAAATTCATGGGACGTAATATGTAGATGACCCATTTTAGGGAAACATGCAGATAGAAAACGGATGTAGTTTTGATTTTTGCATAGTTACTAACATTTCCAGTAATCAAAGAACTCTAGATGACTCTTAATTGTATGTACTTATGTAGGACAGTAGAAGGAATTTTGAAACTAAATTCAATCATAGGTATACTTGGCTCTCTATTTATCTGCATACTAAATTTGTTCCGGGAAATTATTATTGGAGATTAATGAAAAAAAATAAAAATTTGAAGAAAGAAATGTAAAAATAAATTACTCAAATCTATTATTTATAAATGATGATTCTTCATAAGTAGAATGGCTCATTGGTTAGTACGGCAAGCTGACATCCTAGAGTCGCGGATTCGATTCCCAGTCAAGTCTGGTCCTGCACTTTTCTAATTTCCTCCAATCCTTCCTGAGCTGAAGGCCTTTGTCACTTTTGCTCATATTAATAATTAAATAAATTATAATTCGTAATTATAATCTTAGTTCTATATAAACAAATAAATAAATTCTTCAAAAGTAATTCTATTAGTAAACTTTCGAATTTATGTTTTGAATAAATTATTAATCTATGTAGTTTCTTTTTTATAAGTGTAGTGTATTAACATGAAACACGCACACATGTAAACAAAGATTTGTATATCGCCGCCAGTTATTCATTCGCCTGTTAATCAGTTTATTATTATGACGTCTCTCCTCTTAGTTTGGTGAAATTGTTTCAGTTTTGGTTCATTTATGTCTGTTTGTATATGAGTGAGTAAAGGGTAGAATGGGACTTCAGAACCCACTTTTGGCTTTATATACAACATAACAATTATACAGAACTCACATACATACATACATACATACTTATATGTTTATATATAAATGTACATATGTATGTATGTAGAGATATTTATGTATATAATGTAGTAAATAATCATGCATAATTCATTACAAAAAGCATCATCAACATTGTCCTGTTTCTGCCGGGCCATGGCCCTTTAAAAGCAAACTCATTCTTTTTGTTTATTCATATTCGTGTCATTGATGCTGATGTTGAGGATGATGGTGTTTCTGTTATTTTTGCTGTGGCATAAATGGCCTCCAACTGCCAATGAAAATCAAACAAAAAGGGAATACAATAAAAAAAAGGCTAAAAAAGAGACAAGAAATTACAAAAAAAAAAAAAAAAAAAAAAATGACATGAATTTATTGCAAATAACTTTTCACTCAATTGTTATTGAATTTAATTAAGATAAATAAAATTATGTTTGCTATTTTCTTTTATTGTTGTGCTTGTTGTTATTGTTGCCTGTTTTTTGACGTTGCAAATATGTAAATCATATATTAATTTTATTTTATTATTTTATGCATCTGTATATCGTTAAAAGGATTTCTTTTGTAAGGATAAATTTGACCTGGGAATGAGTGATTGAAAATCAAATGATATAAACGATAATTTTGTCTATTGTTAAAAAAAGATTGGTATTGGAGATATGAAATGTTAATTAAGAGAATTCGCATCGTTCCATATTTCTTTAGATAACAAAAAATCTTTAATATTGTTATTTTCAAAATATTTGTCTTTTAAAGAAGAATGAATGAAGCTGTATCACTTTACTCCCGCTGCATCGGTCAGTCTGTTCGCGATAAACTGAAAAACTACCGAATGGATTTTCATACGGTTTTCACCAATGGTCGTATTGATTCATGAAGAAGGTTTAGGAAAAAAGATAATTACAAAAACCCCAAAGGAAAAGCCGAAATATCTAAATAAATAGAAAAGAGTGAGGTGTGCAAGTGAGATGCACTTATAGCTTAGATAAATATTTTAAAATCAATAAAGTTGTCTCCGTCAGGTCATCCAATCAGTATCCAGGCAGGATAGTCTGCCCCGGGTATCTGGTTTTCTTATAATAAAAAATTGATCTTGATACACAAATCCGGGCACAAAACAATTCATTTTATTTAGTTTATAAAATGAAGGAATAAGGCAATTGAAATTATTTATTATTGGCCTGGGTCAACCCAAGATTTTTTGCTTCAATGATTGACAAAATAAATCCATTTTTAACTGCCGGTGAAAATTCGACACAATAAACTGTTTTTTTTTTTTTTGGCTGGCTAGCAAAATTTCACAATTAGTTTTTCGTAATCACATGTTTCTTTTCTTCAATTCGTATGTCATCCATTATTCTTCCTTTTGAATCTTTCCCATGACTCATAGTCGTTAGGAAACTGTTGCCTGACCAATTTCTAAAGCGTCTTCAAGCGATTGTTGCTTTTAAGTACCTAAACAGAAAAAAGCTTACGTCATCTATTGCCAAACTGCAGTTTCTTAGGAAGAGAGCTAATAAGTTTTTAGTAATAAACATTTTTAAAACTTATTAAATACTAGCTGACTACTTATGTCTCTAAGCTTTTATATACAAATTTTAATCCACAAATTTCGACCGATTATGTAGGTAGATTTTGATGAAATAAACGCTATATGTTACTCACAATAAAGCTTGTTATCTTTCAGTAATTCGATTTTGATTCCATTGAGTGGCTTCTACGTGATGCGTGCACAAAATCTTTCAGTCTACGGTTTTGCGAGGGGGGACCCAAAAAAAAAAAAATGGAATTTCGTCATAACTTCTTTATTTCTTAATATTTTAATACCAAATTTTGATCACCTTCAAAGTATTCGCCATTGACCACAACGCACATCTCCAAACGATTCTTCCATTGTTCAAATCAGTTTTCAAATTCACTCATCGGGATGTCCTTTAAGCCTTCCAGCGATTTTTGTTTCACCTCCTCCACAGTGGCAAAACGCTTTCTTTTCATATTCCTTTTGAGTCTGGGGAACAAAAAGAAGTCACAGGGGGCTAGATCCGGTGAGTATGGGGGGTGGACAATCGGTGTCATGGCGTTTTTGGTCAAAAATTGCTTCACGGAAAGGGCGGTGTGGGCCGGCGCGTTGTCATGATGGAAGAACCAGTCGCTGCAACACTTCTCATGTGCAAATCTTCGGATAAAATTCTCTGAATTGAACTCCATGACATTCCCGACATCTCAAAGAGTTGATCAATGGTTCGGCGACGATCTTCACGAACGAGGGCATTGATTTTGTCGACGTTTTCATCATTTCTTGACTTTGAGGGGCGTCCTGAACGAAGTTGGTCTTCAATAGACATTTCTCCATTTTTAAAACGTGAAATCCAATCGTTAACTCTGGTTTTACTTAGGGCAGCATCCCCATAAGCAATCTTAAGCATTACAATATTTTCCGCGGCCGATTTCCCCACAAAATTTCACAGCTGCGCGTTGTTCTCGACAATCTGCCATTACGTTTTCGCCGAAATGTAAAAAGTTGTTTTACTAAAAAAAATCTCACAGGCGAACCGATGCACTCACAGCGACACAACTTTGCACACTGACGCAGATGGCGTGACACTAACGGACATGTGGTCAAACAATAGGTTCCCCCACTCTCCCTCCCCACCACAGCGTATTTCTCGTTATTTTTGGGTCCCCCCTCGTATAATATGTAAAGAGTAAAGAATAGATGTAATATGGCAGCTACTTTGTTATATAAATATCTTAGTTCTTAGTATGAAGTAGATTTCATTTATAGGTTCTCTGTAAGATTTGCATTAGTATACTTAAATTGAAATGATATGGATTTTTGACCCCATTCAGGATGAATCCAAAATTTTTAAAACTCTTTTGTGTTAGTGTTCCACATTCTATTACCAAGTGAGAGATCATCACTTTCACTGTAATCTTTTCAGGGGAATGAAAACTTACCAATAAATATTTTGATAAGTTTATTAAGACATAAAGGAATTACATCTTTCATAAATGAGATGCAGAATTTTAAAGTTTACATTGCATTAAAACAAAGAAGCTAAGCTTGAATTCATCTTCTTCATTGAATGAACCACCTACTGAGGATTTTATATAAGCATACGGCGGCGGCGGCATGTTCTATTTTATGCAAATGACAAACGAAGCATGAACTAATGTAAGATAACTGAACTCACGTAGAAATGTTACTAATATAACATAGTGTAAGATATCTTACAATATTACGGCCAACAACAACAACAACAAGAAGAAGTTATTATATACCAACCAAGAACAAGAACAACAACACAGCAGCAGCAATAGCAATACATAATGAAAGAACGTTCAAAAGTAATTGTAGCACAGCAGTCGACGACATCCTAGTATTTCGTCGTTCGTAGTCGTCATTGTCATCGTCATAATCATCATTATTATTATTGCTTTCGTCTTCATCGTGCCTTGGCGCCAGTCACTAGTTAATGTTGGCGTTACATTAAACGTGTCACTTTGTCTACACAACTAGTACAACACAAATGTAGTTAACTTAACTTGAATAGTATACACACAGATACATAAATAGATACACAGACTATAAGACTCCCTCGCACAGCAAGACAATCAAACACTTTGTGCATAATTATAAATGGTACAATGAGGCAAGGAAAAGCAGAGCGAAATGAGTGGGCTGACATAGTGTAGAACATAAAAGCAAATCGAATCGGAACGCAACGCAACGCAACGCAACGCATAGATATTTAAAGGAATATTCTAGATACGCAGATACATCTGTATAATATATAGTACATATGTACATGCATATCTTGTGTATACTCGTAAGTATATTTAATACATGAAATTATATACATAAGTGTTTGGGTGTATCGCATATACTCGTACATACTATAAGTTCCAGGCACTTGCATTTATGTACATGTATGTTTGAGTATGTATGATGCTTGTTGACATACTTCTGCCAACAGTTGATCTTGTGGTCGACCGCAGGCCTGTGGATTTAATCCATAAAGGATACAATTGCGTGGAAATGTGTAAAATTCTTGTCCTTTTTCATTCACTTTCTCTCTTATTTGCTTTTATGCTATTATAGATTCTTATTCTTTATGTTCGCTTATCGTTGTGTTTAAGCACGTCCGCTGGCCTAACGAGTCACACACACACACACACACATATATAAACAATCAAACATACACACGCACACAGATACATTCATTTATTTATTCATGACTTATGATGTGGTCCTTGAGGTTCTTCTCATATATTTGTATACATATTTGAAAGCATTAAGTGGGTAATTCTTGTTTGTGTGCAAGTAAATCTTATGAAATACACAAATATACTTGCCGACACACACACACATAGACACACTCAAATTCAAAACTCATTGGCATTTATACGATTTTATGCTTGATTTATTTAGATTAGTTTACAAACTATAACACCTTAACAAGCATCATACGAGTATACGTACATACTTACATTTACACACATTTGCATCTGCAAAATCGATTGCCAAAGAGCAACATGTTGCATTTTCTATTGTGTTTGTTAAATTGTTGTTGTTGTTATTGTTGTTACTGGTGTTGTTTTCTTGATTACTTGAAAATTTATAAGAAATTTATTTGTTAATTAAAACAAAACCGAAAATGCCCTCGTTATTTTATTATGCAATTTTCTTCATCTTCATTCAAATACTTTACAGTTTTCCCAAATACCAATAAAATAACACAATAGTACAACACATAACACAAGAATGCAACACAACACAATAAAATAGAGTGTGAAACAAAGTGTTTTCACTAAAGACAATTTAGAACAATAACAATAACAATACCAATTCATAGCAACTTGAAGATATTAACTTTATGAAGTGTTTGGCTTTGGTTTGTCGGCTTTTTGCTTTGCTTAAATACTTATACATACTACAACAATTAAACCAAACCAAACCAAACCAAACCAATGGAATGCAGCAATAGAACTTGGAAAGTTTTGATTATATTGAGACTTTTTAAGCTTGTTGTTGGTTGCCACGACGAAGAAAATGCTAACTGAAGTTTACTTGACTTGTGCAAATATTGAATAATTTTGTGGTCATTTAATGGTCAGAAAATATCACACACCCACACACACACACACACACACACACAAGCACACAAAAATATACACACATACTAAGCCTACTTGTTTGTGAATATATGTATTCTATGTACATACATATAGTATATATTTGTATGCAAACATGAACAATTACGTAGGATTGTACTTATATTGTATAATACTCTGTTTAATATCTGTGTATTGTCTTGTTTATTTAAGAGCTGATGATGATGCTGATAAATTCGTCATGGCATATGCAGTAGGTGTAATGAAAGTGGTAATGAAATTATGTAATTATTTAATAAATTTTAATCCAGAGTAGATACTTTAGTATATTAATTTCATACACAACAAAATGACAGACACTCATAAGCTTTTAAATAGTATATATTGTATATATTTCTTTGAGTGCCTGTAAATTTGTTATATTTTATAGGTAAATAGACAAAGAAATTGCTTAGTGTTAATCCCAAAAAATTAAACATATAAAGTCTTTGGTGAAAAAAAAAAAGAAAGTAGGTAAGGAAAATGAAGTCTTAAGAAACATTGCAAGGAATCTATTAACACTTAAAGAGTTTTATTTAACTTTATCTTTGAACGAAGTATTACTTATGTCTAATGTCTACGTAAAAGTTATATTATACAAACGCCATGTAGAATTCCTTCCTAATTATGTATATAGTAATTTTCCTTTCATTTTATATTTTAATTTTATATATTATTAATTTCTTGATCTCAAAGATCAGTAAATAATGCCAGTTATTTGTTGGACCGTAAATTCTATGTACAATGCAAAGAAGAGATGTCGGAAATTAAGCTCATTAGAGCAGAAGACTTACTTGGAAAAAGCACATCAAATCAAAACGTCAACAAATCAATAATAAAACACTTAGGTTAAACTGGCTAATTGGTCTAATTAATTTACAAGGCAATTATAAAACCAGTGACGACATACGGAATCCAACTGTGGGGAACAGTAGTAGAATCTAATATTGAAATCCTGCAAACAATTGTACGTCAGAAAGATAGTTTTGCACCGAGATCTTCGCATACCAATGGTGAAAGAAGAAATTTCTAGGTACACAAAAAGATTAAAACATCATAATAACGTACTAGCTGTCAATTTGTTAGACAATAGCAATGATACGAGAAGATTCAAATGGTATCTCTCACTTGACTTACCGTTTAGAGTATAAGAATTTATAGACTTAATTATCCCAATTTGCACTCATGCAAATTTAGTAAATGTTTTAATTAAACAGATCTTAAATAAAAATTTAAAAAACAAAAAAAAAATTTTTGGAAGAGATAAGGATGGTCTTTTGCATTAAATTGCATTCTATCATAGAGCTTCTTATGTTTAAAACAAGAGAGATGTTCGCCTGTTTTATGATTCCAATAAGTAAGGTTCTTAACGAAACTTTTTGTTTTTCTACACGTATTTCCTAGGATGATGTAGTTGCCCACTGTTCATGCATGACATAAGGGAATGTTCTTCTGTTTTTATGCTATACAATGCAAGGATCCATGGCAAGGATTCATGGCAATTGCCACACATAGGCCATCTTATTATCATGCCCCGTTAACACTTTAGACTAGATTGGGTAATCTTCAGACCTGAATTAGATTAAAAATATTTAATACTTATTTGACTGAAAACAACAAATATGATAGAGTTCCATTTCCATTTTGGGAGAATTGGGACGGACAAGGCTAGATCAATTCGTCTCGTCGCGCTGATCAAGAATATATAATGTATGGGGTCTCCGATGTCTCCTTCTGTGTGTTACAAACTTCATGACAAATAATATATGCTAAACTATTCACTGCGTGAACACATTGAATAACTTTGAAAAACCAACCGATTTTTATATATGAAGTATTTTTATTCAATTTGGTCCTTAACAATTTATTTGGACTAGTTTTTGAATGCAACATCAATTGAGTGCCCTTTTTGCTGTATTTTCCATTAACCTTCGAGTATCGCGTGTAGTATAGCGATGATTTCGACAAGAATGTTTACCTTAAGTTCGTCAATGATCCGAGGCTTGATGGCGTATATTTTGCTTACCAAATATCCCCACAAAAAAAAGTCCAGAGAGGTGAAATCTGAAGATCTGTCAAGGTCGCCTCTTTTTGCCATCGGACGTTTGATCGAATTCAAAGCGAAGTGAACGTGGAAGATAATTTGCACTTTATACGGAAACCAGTACAAATCATCCTTCAAAATGTGCTGCAAAATGGTTTCACTAACGTCAAAATCACATTTGAACCTTACACACGAGATCTGTTCCTCATTTTTTTGTGTCATGACTTGTATACTGTGGTGGTAGTAGTAGTAGTAGTAGTAGTATCATGGTGATTATGGCTATCACTGTGGGCATAGTATTTAATTCGAAGTGAAATTACCAGTTGCTTTGTCACATAGAAAGGCAAAAGCTTAAGATATTTTAGATTAAAAGAGAAATTGCTCTGTGACCAAACAATTATAATATTAAATTAGCTAAGTTCAGAGATAATTCAATTAATTATTAATCCTGGGCTTGGACAATGTCACTAATTTAGTCCCTATACATATTTAAAAGATGATATTAAGTTTTTATATGTTGGATTCAAAATAGTCACATCATATTATGATAAAATAATAATGCATTTACTTGTATGATGACAATAATCCTTTCTTATTGAAACTATTTTCTTAGATATCTTATTAATATTGAAACCTGGTTAATGGTTAAAGAAAATTATTGAAATCGTTGATTAATTATTGTTTTTCAATACTTCAATATTTTTATTTATAATTTGTTAATAATTTTTTAATTTTAATATTATTCTTTTAGGGGATTTGAATTATCGATCAAAGTGAATTAATTTTTTTTTTTTTTTTATTTTATTTTAATTTCTTTTCGATTTATTAACATTCTTTTTTTTTCTTATTTTCAGTGATTCATTGCAATGAAATACGCATTTAATGACAGATTATGTCACGACCCTTCTACGACTACCGCCTACTTTTATCACTTATGCGAATGCGTTAATAATACGATAATGCAAACAAATTTAAGCATTTTACAATAATAATATGTATATACGAGTATAAATAAAAATATAAAATACAATGTACAATATACAATACAACAACAGCAACAATAACAACAAAAACAAAGGAAAACAAAAAGTGGTAAGTAAGTAAAATAAAACAAATATTGCATGGCGATACATGTGTAAAAAAATAAATAAATTAAAATCAATAAAAACCACAAAAGCGTGCCAAACATACATATTTATTATATTGTATTTATGCAGTCACAAGACCACATCAACATACACACACACACACACACACACACACACACACACACACACACACACAGTAGTACATAGTATGCAATTTATTAATGCACATTTTAATGCAAATAAATACAAAGTGTATAAGCGTATTTAACTGTTTGTGTGCGTGTGTGTGTATGTGTGTGTGTGTGTGTGTGTGTGTTTTTGATTCATGACTTTATGTCTATATATGTAATTTTATATGTGAATGAGAGAAAGAGAAAAAAAGACTAGCAAAGTACTACTTTTAACATGTTCGCATTATAACAATTAAAATTTATTTAATAATAAATTCGAGAATAATTACATTTTACCTTTTTGTTAATTTAAAAACAAACAAAAAATAATAAATTTCCGTTTCCCTTTTTTTTTTTTTTTCATTTGTATTCATTTTAATGCAGAAAATAAATGTGCATTTAAATGAACTGAACTGTAGATCAATGATTCTCAAATTGTTTAATCCCTTTAAAAAAGAAACTATAGGTTAAGATCTTCAAAAATATTGCTGAGCAAGTCTTTGGTGATAAATCTCAGCTGCCATTCAAAAACAAATCTTTTGCATAAATTAGTCAATTAATTTTAGTTGGTAGAACGAAAACTGTTCAATAGACAATTATGAAAAAACACATCAAATATTCCTTAGTTGCACGTTTTTGTTTTAAATTTTGGTCCAAAACCCCTTGTTTCTTTTATCAATACATATTCTTAGCTATATATTCTATCAGTTTCTAAAAATTGGAACTGGGAATATTATTCTATTTATGATGTACTCTACCTTAAAACTTATCTTCTGTGGTGGACGCTCTATCGAATTTTGGAAGCCTCCCTTTTCCCAATAGCAACAGATTTTCAACCGAATTCAGGTTCACGCAATATGCTGTGGAACCTTGTACGATAATGTGACCACCAAGTTGTTTACAAAATGCTTTGGTGTGCTTATTTGTTTATAAGAAACTCTAGATGGATCTAAGGGAATAGAAAATATACCTGCAAAAGTGCATTGATATAAAAATCGAGGGCTTATCGATTAAAAATTGAAAAAAGCATATATAATAATTTCAATTTTTGTTTATTAAAACGTGCATCAATTTCAATGGTTAAGAAGAGATTTACTGAATTCCGTTGTGGTCGTTTCAGCTCAAGTGACGCCAAACGTTCAGGTCGCACAATAGAGGTCGAGACTTAAGAAATTGTCGATAAAGTCCATGGAATTATATTGGACGATCCGAGAATGAAAGTGCGAGAGGTGGCTGAGGCTGTAGGCATCTAAACTGAGCACGTACATCACATTTTACATCAATATTTTGACATGAAAAACCTATCCGCACGATGGGTGCTGCGATTGCTCACACTCGACCTTAAGCGCAGTCGTGTAGGCACTTCAAAGAGTGTTTGACAATGTTCAATGAACCGTTTCGTAACCGTGGACAAAACATGAATCCATCAAAACATATCAGAGGCCAAGGAACGAGCCACAAAAAAATCCAACAAGATCAGTTTTTTGGAATGCACGCGATTAAATGAGTAAAACCATCACCGCAGATTTGACATTGATTTGAAGCAAAAATGACTGCATTTGGCGAATTCTTTAGTCGCCATAGCACAAATCATTAAAATGTGCTACGAACTATTACCCCATCCACCATATTCTCCAGATTTAGAACCCTGTGACTATTTCCTGTTTCCCAAACCTGTAGAAATGACTTGACGATAAGAGATTTGAGTTGAATGAAGAGGTAATCATTGAAAACCAATTTTTTTTAAAGGGAAATAAAAAGAATTGAACAAATTATTTACTAAATGTATCGAGATAAACGGTGTTTATATACGAGGGGGACCCAAAAAAAAAAATGGAATTTCGTCATAACTTCTTTATTTCTTAATATTTTAATACCAAATTTTGATCACCTTCGAAGTATTCGCCATTGACCACAACGCACATCTCCAAACGATTCTTCCATTGTTCAAAACAGTTTTAAATTCACTCATCGGGATGTCCTTTAAGCCTTCCAGCGATTTTTGTTTCACCTCCTCCACAGTGGCAAAACGCTTTCCTTTCATATTCCTTTTGAGTCTGGGGAACAAAAAGAAGTCACAGGGGGCTAGATCCGGTGAGTATGGGGGGTGGACAATCGGTGTCATGGCATTTTTGCTCAAAACATGCCTGAAGTCCACGCTCCCTTTGCTTGTCTGTGAGAAGGCGCGGGACGAATTGCCTGCAACCCTTCTTATGTGCAAATCTTCGGATAAAATTCTCTGAATTGAACTGCATGACATTCCCGACATCTCACAGAATTGATCAATGGTTCGGCGACGGTCTTCACGAACGAGGGCATTGATTTTGTCGACGTTTTCATCAGTTCTTGACGTTGAGGGGCGTCCTGAACGAAGTTGGTCTTCAATAGACTTTTCTCCATTTTTAAAGCGTGAAATCCAATGGTAAACTCTGGTTTTACTTAGGGCAGCATCCCCAAAAGTAGTCTTAAGCATTACAATAGTTTCCGCGACCGATTTCCCCACAAAATTTCACAGCTGCGCGTTGTTCTCGACAATCTGCCATTACGTTTTCGCCGAAAAAAGTCACTGACTTATCTAACTGCCCTCGTATGTGTATGTGATTGTAGTATGAATGATTTCTTCAAATTGAATACTTACATTTCAAATTTACATATGCATATTATTCTTTTACTGGTTTTAAGTAAACATTCAATAATCATATATAATTATATACAAATAAATGCATTTGATATATTTATACTTAAATATATTGACATGTGTGTGCATGCGTGCACATGTGTGTGACCATGTAAATAAGTGTAAAAATCGAAATTAATGCGTTTTCCATATGTTTACATAAAAATCATTTTAAAATTTATTTTATGAGGTAACAACAAAATTTACATGCATCACCTCAGAATAATAAACAAACACACACACACACACACACACACATACACTCACAAATACATTTGCATACATAGTTTAATATGTACGTGTATGTATATCAATGGATACAAATGTATCTATTATATATACAGATGTGTTTCTGTAAATAAATCCATATTATGTGTTCATTTGTATGTGTAACAACAAAATGTGTTGCATGTCAACCAAATATAAGCAACTACCACTACGAACTTCGTCACTATCATCAACATCATCATAATGTTCTTCATCGTAGCAGTAGCAGTAGTTATCATCATCATCATCATC
Source organism: Amiota mariae (assembly GCA_035041805.1). Taxonomy (NCBI): domain Eukaryota; kingdom Metazoa; phylum Arthropoda; class Insecta; order Diptera; family Drosophilidae; genus Amiota; species Amiota mariae. The sequence continues at coordinate 376,563 of JAWNKV010000338.1, read as the reverse complement.
ATCATCATCAACGTCATTATTATTAAAATGGCATGTTAACTGCGAAATGCACTCACTCGCTTGTGGTGAATGTGGTTAAAATATTTTAAATTGCTACACTGCTCTGTTATTTTTGTTATTATTATTATTATTATTTTTTGTTGTACATTTGCAGTTAAAATATGACACACACACACACACACACACACACACAGATACTCAGTATACATTTACAGATAGTAAAAATTATTATAGTGGGCTGACGACACCTGCTGGCATCTGGCATTTGGCATCCAGTGGCATGGAATGCGCTTAAATATAATATAATTAATTTACTCAAGTGTCGTGTGTGAATGGTGAATGAAAGCAAAAAAAAAAAAAAAAAAAAAAAAAAATACAACAAACATCCACATAAAATGAACTCACAGAACAACAACAATAACAAAGTGAAAGCAATTATTAGCTATAATTAATTTTTGAAAGTGTCGTAAAATAAACGAAAATTTGTAATATCATAAAAAAGAAGGTTCAACATGGCGTATACGCGATTTTCATGTTGCATAATTAAATTCAAATAAAATACAAGAAAAAATATTATTACAAAATTAATTTTGTTAGATAAATCCACAATTTTAAATAATCCACACTGAGATTAAAAAATTAAGTGAAAATGTTTTTCTTTTTTTAAATGAAAACCACCAAAACACAACTCATTGCTGCAATTTGAACAGAAATTTTTACACAGACATCTCACACACAAAAAAAAGAAAAAGTAGATAAATGAAAAGGGAAAACAGTAAATTTTACAACCGTAAGCCTAATCATAGGTATCTTTATACGAATGAGTATGCAAATGTATTTAAGTTGACTTTATAAAACCAACGATCTTTCCTTCTCCTATGTCATGTGAAGTAATATCTCATGTGCTCATGTGTTTTTGTGTGTGCCTTTGGCCAAATGACTGTGTGTAACAACATATAATACACATAGATGTCTCTGTGGCTTTTCATAGAACCAAACTAAAAGGTAAAAAAGACGATAAAAAAGTAGACAATATGAAAAGCTTAAATGAGGTAAACTTCATTCGAAATGAATTTAAGAAGAGTAGGTACTACGAATATATAAATGTATGTCGTTCGTCGCTCTTGATAGTAACAAGTTACTTTGGTCTTTATTTTTCAAAAAGTTTGTTGAGACCTAAATGTAATTTTTCCTTTCCTTTCCTATTTTATTATTATTATTCTACTTATGTCAAAGTTATGTTGTTTGAAGTATGTTTTAACATCATTTTCAATTAAGTACTTTACTTATTAAGTAACAAACAACATAAAAGAGCAAATTTGTTTGAAGTTACAACTTAAGCCTAAAAGTAGGCAATCCTTCTCTCTAACGAATATTCTTCTTTTCATTTATTCTACTAAGTATAATACTTTGTCTGGCTTATTTATTTGATTATTTTCTTGATTTTATTCACATCTACTTAACTAGGTAAGCTAATTTTATAGATCAAATGTGAATATGAAAATAAGTTGTGAATGTTTATGTTGAAATTAATCATACGCAATGTTGAATGTATGTGTTTTTTTTTTTTTGATCGGAAGGAATGCATCGAAAGCCAACTGGTCTTCTACCGATTGCGGGACTTTAACCACGCCCAATGTCCTACTATCCCCCCCGGAACCATCGTTAAATGGAGTTTTATTTTTTTAAGCCGGAAGAAAAGCATCGAAGCCTGAAGTTTGGGACTTTAACCGCGCTAAAAACTTCATCCCCATGTCCCTTTGTCCCCTCGGAACTGTCGTTAGATATTTCGTCGTGAGGAAAGGTGCTCAAAAGTCAGTCTGTCCCAAGTAAATGGGCCTCCTCATGTGACTGTGTTGTTCATAGGTCGCAACAGCACGTCAACAATCTACGATCCCCTGTCTGGTTGTGCAGCTAAGCGATCAGCTTGTACTCGTAATCGTTCAGCTGCTCTACTGCTCTCTCTTACACGGAGGATACACATGATTGTCGCTATAGCGGCTATCACTGATATCCACAGTAGGCGTTTCACCAAAAAAATACTTTATCTGTATCCTATCGACATTAAAACGGGGACGGTACATCCAACGAATATCCGTCATATATGAACTTTTCCGTGCGTCATCAGCCCAAACTGGCGTCGCGTATAAGATATTGAATGTACGACCCTGGCTAGCAGCTTCCGCTTGCTTGCTCGTGATTCACCTATGTTTGCCATTATTCGAGATAGAACTCCAATAATTTTCACCGCTTCGTCGTTTATGGTGACAAGGTGCTCCTTGACGGACAGACGAATATCAAGAAGCACTCCCAGATAATTGAGAAATGGCTGGAAGGTTATAATCTGTCACCTATTCGTATAGTTATTAATATTTTTTTTATTTTTTAACCTAGTTTTCTTTTAATAAAAAAAAATATATATCAACATCCGATATTGTGCGGAAACCGATCGCTATCCGCAAGGCTCTTAGATGGTACGCCGATCGAATATCCGTCACATATATGAGCTCTTCCATGTGTTATCTGCAAAAACTGGCCTTGCACCCCACATCCTACTATTCCCACGGAAACCGTTGCTGTTTGTGGAGAACAACAACATGGCAAGAAATAACAAATACGTTAATATTGTACTATAAAGAAATAAAGAAAAAATAACACTAACAGTAAACCATAAATATATATAAAAAAAGAAATCGAATAATGTCAATCGTGTAACCAAGAACAAACAAACAAACAATCAATTAAAATAAAGTGATCATAATCGAGTTTCAGTCACTACACGAGGTTCACATTCCGTAAACGACAAAGCTAAATACAATATTTCGTCAGGAGTAAAGGTAGAGTATTTCTTCTCAAAGTCGTGCAGTTGAACGATCAGCTTGTGCTCGTAATCGAGATTATTCGAAACGGGGATGTTTCGCGCACTTTCTGACTAGACAGGAGAACAGTTTCAGCTTTCTCAACTGACAATTCCGGAATGTGCTTGACTACGCCTGTTCCTGACAATGGCTATAGCTTAGCTATAACTAGCTTGAATTCTCTCGATCGTTTTACTCACGACTACCAGAACAATATTCGGTCGCAAAACCAATCAACCTTAAGCCTTTGGGGAGGATTATCCATAAAGTGTGGCTTGTTGTGTGTGTATGTGTGTGTGTGTGTGTGTCTGTTGAGCTTATGAGAGAAAATTAACTTAATCTACTCGAAAAGTAAATTTGATTAAAATATTTTTAGTAAATTGTTAAATTTGATTATACCATAGTATAAAATTGACTAGACAGACAGATACTGTGTTTTACTATATCATAAATTATTATAGACAAAAATAAACACATTCAGCAATTAGATAGAAAGATAGACACTTAGTCAGTCAGGCAGTCAGTCAGTAGATGTAGACTGGTGCACAGCGAGAAAGCTAGCTATGTAATCAACAAATGCCATGAAACGCCGCCTCCTAAATTTAACTATTTCACTTACACACTAACTAACATTTTAGCTACCTTTTATTACATACTATACTTTTTATTCTACCTATTCCTATGTATATTATTTGTGATTGTTTTGCATTGTTTTCTACTGACACTCATACTATCATCATATTGTTTTGCTGTTCATTCGTTCGTTCGTTGTCTAGTCAAATAGTTAAACATGAAATTGCAACTAAATATTTTAAATTGCTTTAAAATGAAACTCAAGTTTTGGGGTTTTGATGGGTTGAATCAGTGTTATGCTTGGTCCCTTTGTATTTGTTCTAATATGACTACTCCTCTCTCTCTCTCTCTCTCTCTCTCTCTATATCTCGTCATCGCTCGCTACTACTACGGTTGAGTTCAGTTCAGTTCAGTTGGGTTCGGGTTCGGGTTGGTTTGGTTTTGATACTCTTTTGCTATTCCTGTTGAAAAAAAAGGTTATGCAAATTCAAATGACAAACTTGCAGGCAACCAGGCAGGATTTCATGCATTCATACGAACGATGACTCCTGTAGAGTTATACAACATGAAGGTGTAGTAGGACAAGTGTTTGTGAGCATGTTTGTGTGTGAGTGTGTATGTGTGTATACACATGTGTATTGTTGTTGTTGTTGTTGGTGGAGGTGGAGGTGTTGGTTTTGTGTATTGTAGCGTATGTGTAAATAACATAAAATTGTATTTATATAGCAATGTAATGTTTGTTGTATTCAAGTTGATATGTAAATGTGCATTTAGTATGTTATTGTACTATATTGTATTTCTATATCTATATAAGTACGAGTACATATCTATGGATATGTGAATGTGACTATAAAATGTTTACAAATACTATTATCAAAGTGAAACAACAAACATAGTCAACAAATACAACTACACACACACACACACACACACATACCCTCACCCTCACCCAGTGATTCACAAACTTACTACTATAATATATAGTAATATACTATAACTTCTACTTCTACTGTAAAGTGATGTTTCACAGTCACAGTTAAATTCTATTTTCTGCATTTATCCTTCATTTTTCTCCTTTTTCTATGAGTTTTATTACAAATATTTTATTTTATTTTATTTTACTTTATTTTTTTTTTTCAATTTTTTTAATATTTGTAAGTTGGCAAAATCTAACTGTGGCGGCGGCGACGGATGTTTGTGACTTCATGAAAATCATATTAAGTAAAGGCTTATGGGGTTCACTTATAGAGATGATGATGATGATGACGTTGACTTTAAGTGAGCTTGACAATTTCATAGTTTAGATATGTAAATACATATGTATAGATGTATATAGATGATATTTGATAAATTGTCTGTGTGTTTCTTCTAGATGAAGGTAGCAAACTGTATAATGTTGTGTGTTTACTTTTTGTTTGTTTGTAGTAATTTTATTGATTTAACTAACAATTTGCACAACAGTTTTATGGGAGACGATTTCTGAGAGAATATTCTTTATTATTAAAATTAATTTTTTGGAAATCAATTTGAAAATAAATTTTACATAATAATTTTCACAAAATTCATAGATCCATGAAAATATTGTTTTGTTTTTGTTTTATTTTATTTTTTTTTTTTTTTTTTGAAAATATATGTATTTAATAGAAATATATGAATATTTATTATTGTTATTATTATTAAGAAGTAGGATAACAAATAATTTCTTATACTACTTTGTATTAAGAGCACTAGTTGCTTTGCTTTGGCTTTCTTGGCTATATTTATTCTGTGGAAAATATCTTAAATAATCTCTTAATTTATAAAAATTAGTGTTTTGTTTGTTTGTATGTTATGCGCTGCTATACCGTTCATCTGATTGCAATGAAATTTTTTAAATGTGTATAGTTGGTTCCCAGCTTGAACATATAGTTTTGTTCCCGATATGTGTCTCCGTTCCCGAGATCTGGGATATTCAAACTGCCCTTAAAATATACTAGAAAAATTAAATAAAATAGCACTTTAATAGCAATAATTATCAAATCAATAATCAAACTATATAGCATGAAGAGACAAATCTATCTATGTAGTACGTGTGTCCGGCTCACGCTTCTCGGAAACTATTTATAACAACTTGAAAAAAGACATTTTATATGTAAAGTATTAGTTTTGTGGTAGATCACGCATGTTTTTAAGCTGCTGCTTCGTCCCATTTTTCTATCTCATTAACGTGTTCAATACTTTCATGATACACAATTTTTATAAATCCTAACGAAATTTGTTTACATTTCGAGTGTCTATTGCTATCCATTTCTGGTGATTAGAGAGTACAAAAAATCCGATAGTAGGGGATCACTTCAATACTTTTCAGTATTATTATTAAAATCCGTTATTGTGGGAAATCAACTAAACATATTGGCAGCACTTGCCGATCGCTATAATGTGTGGAATGCTCTGACGCGGGAAAATGAGAAAAAATGGAGAAAAAAATAATATTGCGAAAAAGTGGACGAGAAGCAATATTTGATTGGAAAAGAGGAATTTCTAATGAATGGAATGGAATTTTAAATGATTGACGAGCATTAAATTTTTGATTTGACAAACTGCGGAAATCGAAAAGACCTTGGAGAATTAACACCAGCAAATTTGATTAGGATTTGTTGAAATTTGATCTTGTTATTGGTTAATTGGTATTTTGTTCAACGCCAGCTGTGTCACAATTCAAATTTATTAGAATAAAGTCACACTGAATAAAGAAATTTGTAACACTTTTCAAATCTTTTATTCATAGATGACTAGAGTAGTTTCTATTCCTCCCACATCTGTCATTTTATTGATTCAATTTTATACTCCACAATATTAGATAAGCATCAACAAAATATATTATATTTGCTGATTACTAATCAGTTTGTTGGAATGAATATATGATATCAACAAAACTGATCGCATAAATTGATTAATGATTATCATTATTTTCATTAGAGATGAAGTAGATATCCGGTAACTATTCGGTATCCGGCACAATTTTAATATTATTATATTATTTAATAATAAACAAGTATCCGGCCGTATACCGGATTAAAAAAAAAACTACGTTTAAGCTTTAGAGGCCCTTTATTAAATCTATGTATTGGGTGTACAAATAAGTTTTAAGGGATTTGCAAAAGTTGGCATAACTAACATTAAATTTTCAGTTGAAGAAAAGTGCAGCTTATGGACATCGATTACTGTGTGAAACATATGGGGAACATACTCCATCAAAAAAAACATGTAAGTACTGGTTCCGATTTTAACACCAGCGACAAGGAATACAAAGGGAGGGCAGTAAAGTTTGAGGTTTAAGCTGAATTGGAGGTGATATTGGACCAAGATTCATGCCAAAATCAAAATTAGCTCGCTAAAACGTTGAGAGTGACTGAACAAGTAATTTCACACCGTCACATAGCCATGGGTATGGTGCAAAAACTAGGCAATTGGGTTCCTTATGAACTAAAGTCAAGAGACGTCGAACATCGGTTTTTCACGTGCGAACAACTGCTCCAAAGGCATAATCGGAAGGGTTTTATGCATGGAATTGTTAGGGGGGACGAAAAGTGGATCCACTACGGTCATGCATTAACTTCAACGGCCAACCCGAATATTCATGGCAAGAAGCTAATGCTGTGCATCTGGTGGAATCAGCTCGGAGTGATCTACTATTAGCTGACCACCAATTATAAGGATCACGATCGTGACCAATGCGCACTGACTTCTGATAAGCAATATCCGTTGCAATCGTGTTTTTTTCTTGATCGTGAGACTGAAAACAATCAGCATTCGCTACATCATGAAAGCAGTCCTGAGCATCGACGTCAAAGAAGGGTTTATTTTAATCGTGCTGTTATTCTCAGTTATTATCATAAGTTTTTGCTTTTCTCCTTTTTTCTGATTAACACTGTTGTCGAAATACTTTTGTAAACCATTGTTTATTTTTAAAAGTCTTTTATAAGACAGTAAAGTACTAACTTGGCTCATGAATGAAAAGACCCGAATTCGCCACATACGAATGTTCGCTTATAAGACGCAACAAATGGCTATTTTGGGATGGCTATCCGGCGGCCGGATATCCGTCAAAACAGCTATCCGTTTCCTCACTAATTTTCATACAGAAAAAAAAGAGATTTATCAGTTGTCTATATAATTTATAACTCTAATCTAAATAATTATAGTATTGTATGTACAACATCACGATAGAACATAAATATACGAGTATATGTATTTCATTATCTTTTACTAATCCATAGATTTTGTTAAACGTGTAAATATAATTTACCATAAAAATTGGAAGTTAAAAAAAGTATTATATATTAATAAACAAAATCTTTATCAATTTTTTCGACTTAAATGTGCCTCCAACTTAATCATTACTCATTAACTGAACAGTGAAACAAAATGTGCTGAACACAGATGAATGCAGGCTGAGCTGAGCTCAGTTCAGCTCAATGCTATCGTCACACTTAACGATGTGTTAATTAATGGCATTTTAAAAACAATCCGCTGTTGCCACCATATCAGTGCACGCGGTATCGAAGCACGCACGCCCAGCTCAGCATAGCTCAGCGCGACTCTACTCCGATGGCAGCATTGGGAGTATTTAGCTAAAGCTCTGTTACAGTCGAAGTGGTAAAGGGGAGCAAAGAAAAATGCCTACATGTGTATGAATAATTAATAACGAAATCTGGCAGCGACCATTCATAAATTTTGCGCACAACTAAACGTGAACAGACCAAATGGAATGGACAAAAAGGCAGAACGGGAAAGGAAAGGCATGGCAATGACGATAGCAACGAATGCGAAGTAATTAACACTGAACACCCAATGAACATGTCAACAGTCACTTAAACTGATGCCAGAAACCACCAACGGCAGCAACAACAACAACAACAACAGCAACAGCAACAATTGTATACGGGAGCGTTTTCAGTGTTTTACACGTCAAAAAATCAATCGATCAATCAATCATGCATGCAGTCAGTCAATCAATCAACAATCATACAATATAGTATATAATTTTGTTGTTGTTGCTTTTAGTAGTAGTAGTAGTAGTCGTTGTAGTAGTAAAATGCATCAACTTCAAGTGTTGCAATGTGCGAATGAAACCTGTTTTCTTTTATTATTGATAGGAAAGAAGTGTATGGGAGTACTATATGTGAATAGTCGAAGAATAGTGGAAATATTACATAGAAACTAATAGTTTTTGATTTAAAATAAAACCAACCAAGTGTTGGAGGTGTTTTTGTAATAATAAATGCAATCACACATGATGACGATGACGATGGCGATGATGAAAGCAAAAATTGTAAGCGTCAAAATATAATTATAACACACAAATGTCTTGAACGTCTTAGACAAGGCGTCAACAACAACAACAACAACACGATATCATGAAGACCTGTAATTTAATGTCATAAATAATCAAAAATATTGAATTCATTGACATTTTGTGTCAACAACAATACATACAAGCAACACTCGGGAAAAATAAGACCAAAGTAAAGACAGGCAACACACACAGCAGGCAATGAAAACACAACTGCATCAGTTAATAATTGTGTACTATGTATTACATTTATAATGAGTTATAAGAAATCAAAATGATAATAATAATCTATAATAATCATCAACCAGCAACATCACAAACAACAGCAATGACAGCATGAAAACATGAAGAGCAATACGAGTAAGTAAAGTGAAAAACGTGACTTAAGATATCATATTATTATTTTCCTCACCTTCATCGTCGTCATTAATGCAGACATACTACTTACTTACTTACTTACTTACTTGTGTTCAATGAAGAAAGAATTAGTTAAACGATAATTAGTAGCACCATAATATCCTGCAACATCTTGTTGTTATTGTTGTTACAATTAGTCGAAGTTGGTTGTCAACTCAGTCATATCATTATCACAACATATGTCACAACATTCTCTGATAGTTTTATAAATTTTATTACTTTTGATTTCTTTTCAATGACAATGAATTAATAATGATGACTTTAGTTAATCAACGAATACTTAAAAAAATATTGAGTGTATGCCAAAATCAATCATGTTGGGATTTTTTCTATACATAGCAATTTTAAAAGAGTGATGACCGAACATATAGGTGATATAGGTGCTATTTGAAAGGTTTAAGTCTAAACTACTATCGATGAAAAAATGTATCGATATTCGATAACAGTTGTAAAAGTGACAGCTAATTAACCATGGATAGTTATCGTTGCCATGGAATCAAACTATCAATTCAGATGTGTACTGTCTTTACCAATCCGAATTGGACAAAAAAAATCCAAAAGAAGCACCCCGGACTAGGCAATCAGAAAGGTGTCATCTTCTACCATGAAAAGGCTAGACCGCATAATATATATCTTTGGTCAATCGACAAAATTTATCGGAACTGATTTGATGTGATGGCTCTTCCTCCGTATAACCCCGACCTTGAACCATCAGATTACCATTTACTCCGCTCTCTTCAAAACGCTTTGAGTGGGGAAACATTCGATTTTGATGGGGCTGTCAAAAACCACTTGACACAGTTTTTTGACGGAATAGTGAAACCACCCGAAAGATGGGAAAAAGTGGTCCAACAAAACGGTCAAGTTAGCACATCGAATGACGTATATGATAGGATCGGAAAGGATAGAACAGAATAGGATAGCACTGACTGATAAAAGATGTCCTATTAAGATTGCTCTTAGCTTCAGTTTCTTTACATTTATAGAGCCCCTTTACCACGACAAGGTGACAATCCAAAAAGGGGTAATACATAATCATTTAATGTAATAAATTAATTTTGAATTTAATGAAAAAAAAAATACCGACATGACTTTTGCGCACATCCAATATAAACAGAAGAACTTCCAAAATTTTTAAATGAAATTCATTTTAATGAAGAAAAAAAAAAAAAAATTGTATAAATTAAAAATACATTGCGGAATGCAGTCGTGTAGTGAGTCAATTTAAAATTGAAATTAATTATCTTGGTTAAACTATGCTTTCAGCACCTGCATCATGCATATGAGATCTCGATTTCAATGGCATGTGTTGCATTTTTGCATTTCACAAAAGTACAAGTAACACAACAACAAATAATGAATGAGTGAATATTTAAATGAAACAGGGGCAAAAGCAGTTGTAGACACAAGTCCAAGATACCAAGTTTCATTTATTGTATGGGATGAACAGAAATTTAATTCTGTATTAATCCTTTATAAATGGATAAAAGATTCATATCTGATAAAATTTAGCAAATCACCATCATCATCATCATCTGAATTATTGAAAATTCAATTCAATGTGAAGCTTCATCTCTTTAAAGAAATTGAATTTAAACTTTGCTTTGTCATTGTGACCTTTTGCAGTCAATCAAAGTGTTTTACCTTTGTGATTATCTTCAGATTTCGATCATTGATTGGCTTTTTCCATTCAAACACAACATTTAGATCTTAAGAAAGTGCCGCATAATAAAAAACCGCTCCTGTCCAACAAGTGAAGTGAAATACTACAAAACTTTTACGTTTCATTGCAATTCCTGAAACTGTCTGCCGCCTATCACCACCAGCTACCAGCTAACAGCACCAGTCACCACTACCCGCTGCGCTACTACCAATACTCACTCATGTCCAAGATGTGCTACAATTAGACATCAACCGATGCGCGAGCAAACATTGCTTCTTGTTGTGGCGAATATCAATTTTCATGAACTTGCAAGTTTGTTGGCGCATTTTTGAAACATGTTTTTGTTTTTTCACTTTTACACTTTACCTCAATTGATGTTTTGAGCCTTTAATTACAGCAACAAGACAAGTATGTGTGTGTGTGTGTGTGTCTGTATCTGCTGACGTGTTGCACATGCGCATTATGTTGGCCACAAATTGTAATTACCACAACGCATTACAACATAATTTGTTCAACGTTCACCACCGAATAAAGTTAAAGTCGCCGCCGTTGCCATTGTCGTTGCTCCTTTTTACACTTCACCTTGCCACACGCCATCATATCATCATGGTTTGGCTTTGATGGCTTTCGATAGCTCTTTCATTTTCGGGTGTGAATGTAATGATACGCTCGATCGATGAATGTTACTCGTACTCGTCGTCGTACTACATTGAGTATCTACAACGACGACGACGGCGAGCAATTCATGTTGAATTGGTTTAGTTTGGTTTGGTATTATTCCGGCTGAAAGAAAGAAAGTCACAAGTTGCTTTGCACGCAATTTGCGCGCAGCGAGGTGAAGGGATGCGTTCGCTTGATTGGCGGCATGTGGAAAGGATAATAACATAATAACACAAAATATTGTTGGCATTGGAATTCAATTAGCAACAAAAAATCGTGAAAGGCATGGATGAATACGACAAGTAATGAAAATATATTGTACGTTACATTGCCATCTCTTCTCTCACTAGTATACAATTTTACTTCTTTGTCACACCATCAACTTTCAGGTCATAACTTTCAGTTAGTTGGATGGCTGGCGATTGTGGCTATTTATGAATCTTTTGAGGAGTCTACTTAGCCAGCTTAGTAACTTGTCTTAAAAAGAAGGAGCATTAATAAGACCAACAACCAAGATAGTCACAAAGATAGTCAAGGGTAAGCAATCGAAAGAACAAGAAGTTGAGAAAAATGCGCTTATAACTTGCCCTACAGCATAGATACACTCACACTGATGATAATGATGATGATGATGATGGTGATGGTGATGGTGATGGTGATGGTGATGACGATGATGATGGCTTGGAACGCACGTGTAAGTCCAGCCGATCTGACCAGTTTAACCAAAGGTAGCCAGCCAAGAAGGAAATAACAAAATAAAACCAAGACAACCAACTACTCTCTGATGATGACGATGGCATCGATTACAACGCTTTAGCTACTCCTGCTATGATGCATGCCGCACATTGCCTACAACAGACAACAACAACTGACTCTAGCAAGAATCCTCTACTACAATATATTCTTGCGTTGTAGTTGTCGATTTTGTTGCATGAAGACGACGACTGCCATCAGGTGTCGTGTATTTTGTCAGCATTATTTGCGCTTAACTTTCCGCTTGTTTGTTTTCCTTTCTTACTCTTACTTGATCTATCTCTTCGTCTCGATCATCCCGATCTCTTGCTCTCCCATACTTGACACTGAACATTGGCTTTAAGTTTGGCTTTGACTCAGTTTGGCTAACATTGACGATGACTTATTGCCTTGCAACATATTCAACGCCCGGAATGTTGCGCGCCTAGACTATCTTTAGCTTAGCTCCTCACTTATGAAGTCCAGCTTCAGTTCGTAAATGTGGCGTGGGCAATGGTAAAGCTGGCGGGCAGACAGAGGACGGAAGAGATTTTCTGTGTGGAGTACAGTAGATCGCTTGGTTTGCTTCTTTATATAAGTATATATTTTTTTAAAAGTTTTTTCCTCCATTTTTTGTTGTTGTTATATGCTCTTCTTCTTCTTGTTATTGTGACTTGATCTGTTTTTCCTTCATTTCAGAGTTTAGAGGAGACTCTTTAAGCGCCTTTGGCTTTTGCATTCTCAAGAACTACCTCCATTTTTATGCTTTCTTCTAAATCGTTCACCTAACTTAATCTTGTTGTTGTTGATGTTGTTGGTTGACTCGGACTCTCGGAAGAAAAGACTTGAAAAAACTTGTGTTACATGTTTTTTTTTTTCAGTATGTCCGTTGTTACTATTGTTGTTGTTGCTGTTGTTGCTATTATTATTGTTGATAAATCTGTTGACTCTTTTTTATAAGTGATAGTTGTGTTTATGATCTGTTCTTAAGCGTTGAAAGTGATTAATGGCTTCGGTTTTGAGTTTGAATGTTGTAAGCATGTTTGGTTGTCTCCTCTACTCTATCGTATTTTTTCATGTCAATTTTTTCTTTTCTGTGTTTGTCTGTTGCAAGTTGCATACATGCAATGTTATGTCTTGTGTTGTGTTGGAACTTTAATAGTTTATAAAATGAAGAGACAATAAGGAAAGGTCTATTCTTCTAATGTCGAAGTCGAAGTTTCAAAGCTTCACAATCATAACACAGAGGAGTACAAATTTATTAGTCAATTGCATGTAATTTTGATTGAATTGACTTTACTTTTGGAGAAATCCAACAGCGCTTTTTATATCGGTTCATAGTTTTTATATTCACAGCACAAAAGTAGGAATCATCAAGGTGGTTAATTGGCTTTGTCCATGCCATCGGTATCCCAAACGGAAGCCCTTTTATCTTCCTTGACTTCAATTTCGATCCCAAGGCCTTTTGTCAGATTTTTCTGAAGTTAACGATGACTCTTCGCCCAACTTGCAGACCTAAAATAATGAAGAAGCACACCAAGCACTTCATTCGCCACCAATCGGTTTGTTACGCCACTCTTTCGCACAAATGGTGTAAGCCAAAGGATATTGACATCAGAGTTTGTCGTCTTTTTAAGGGTCAATATCTGGTGCCCAACATAGAGTATGGTTCAAACAATCGCATAGGCTGTCAATAGGCTTCAAAAAATTACTTTTTCATAATGTGCGGAAAGTAAATGTTTTGCTTATGCAGAATCGCGTCTACTCGGAAGAAATTGCTCGCGATGTTTTGTCAAAGAGGCGCAAAAAGATATGTTAGTAGAGCGCGCTTAAGAATTGTCTATTCGTTTGACAAATCCAAATGGTCGCCAGCAGTCCCAATAGAATGAATAATTTGAAATATTTTCATTTAGCGATTATTCAGAAGGAATATCTTTCTTCCATAATCTTCTTGTCTTGGTGAACACCTTGTTCATCGCTATAATCACCTAGAATGTCAGGAAAATCTATCTTAATGACTGTGCAAATATAATAATGCAATTTGATACTCATATTAGTCCTCATTAGAATATGGAAGAATGTCACGCTGATCAGTTCGATAAGATGTTATTGACACGCAGGCTTAAAAGAACCAGAGGCAATTGACGAACAATAAGCTGCTTTTAGCTTATAATAAATTCAAAGGCTTTAAGGTTAATCACATTAATATTGGATGAATCTCCCAAAAGTATTTTTAAGTTACTGTGTCTTACTCGGATAAGTATTCACATAGTCTTAGGGTTATGAAACAATTCCAAAGAATGCAAATGACTATTGTAATGGTCAATGAGAAATTGCAGTTGAAACTCCTTAGAAAGTCTTGGAAGTTTAAATGAATGTGTAGCATCTCTAATTCAACGGGGCCACCCACTAAGCCCTCAATGATGAGGTGACTAGGGTTTGCACTCTTCTCTAGTAATGTAATGATTAATATTGAAATTGAAGAATAGAATGTAAAATGACTTCTGTAATGAACAATGAGAAATTGACGATAAAACCCCTTAGAAAATCTTGGAACTCTAAATGAGTACGAAACATCTACGTATAATTAAACGTCCAATTGAGGCCACCAACTAAGCTCTCAATGATAAGGTGACTCTAGAGTTTGCGATCTTCTCTAGTAAAGATTTCATCCTGAAAACCAAAATGTTAATTCTTGCAAATAAGAAATTTAAATATTTTATGACCTCGAAATTACTTAAAACTGATTTTATGGATTCATCGAACTTAATTGAAACCTTAAAAACCAAAGAAAGAAATCGAAAAAATCTTTTATCGATAAAAATATTTCTTTAAAAAAAAATTAATCAAAAACATCTGCGCATGTGCAACAAGTTTGCCAAAAAAAAAAAAAAAATAAATAAATGGTGAACAAAAAATAAAAATAAATATTCAAAAAAAAAATGGACTTCATTGGGTTTTATTATGCTTAGTACAATATAAAGAAAAAAGTGCGTAAAATATATTTTGAAGTTTGCCTTGCAACAAGTTGCACAGTTCGGTGGGCATTTAATGACTCCAGGTGAAATACGGACCAGCAACAGTTGTTGTTCTTGTTGTTGCTGTTGATGTTGTTGGTGGTGGTGGTGGTAGTGGCGACAGCAACAAAAAAAAACAAACCGAAGAAAATGCAGATGAAAAGGAAGCCAATGATGTGGGATCTGTTCGATTTGGTTCGGTTCGTTTCAGTTTGGCGGTGTATTGCAGTTTAATATTGAGTTTAGTTTTAACTTTAAGTTGCTTACTTCATTTTTTACTTTGACTCCTTTAGTTTTGTTATGTTTTGTTTTGTTTTTTTTTTTTGTTGGGTTCTGAGTTAAAGGAAAGATACCTTGTTGTGTTATTGACTTTTGAGCCGGTTGTCGGCAAAAATGCATATGTCTGTCTGTCTGACTGTCCGTCCTAACCAACGACGATCGACCATCTTTTCGTTTGCCTGTTGTCTTCACACAGTTTGGTTGCATGGAATGTTGGGTTATTTGTCTGTCTCAGATCGTCGTCGTTGTCTGTCGTTTGGTTGTCGCTCAGTTTCTTCTTGCACATCCAACACCACCAACAACAACGACTATGCCTAAATCCCACAACAACAATAACGACAATAATAACTCTTGGATATATCAACAACAGCAGCAGCAGCAACAACAGTCAACAGCAACAACAACAACAACAATAGCAGCAAAAGCAACAAGAACTATAGAATGAAACTGACGTAAAACTAAACTGAGTCAAGTCAAACTGAGCGAACTGAACTGACTGACTGACTGACTTTATTTTAAATATTTAAGCCACAATAATAACAACAACAACAACAAAAACCACACTTTTTTTCTGCTTCATTGCCGGCTTAACTTGAATTGGCTCAACAAACCTAAAGACAACAACGTAGTAGTAGTAGTTGCAAACTCTTCTTGCTTTGTTTTGTTCTTGTATCTTGGTATCTCTTTAGTGTTGCACTTCTTTGTCTGATTGTTGTTCTTAAAGCCACAAACTCAAACTGAGGCTGAAGACTGAGACTGCGACAAAAACGCACTCTTTGATGTTTTTACAGACACATACACAAACACACACTAACTCACACATATTATTTATATAAATATTTTTTTTTTTTTATATATTTAAAAAAAAAATAAGAAAAAACTCGTATTTTATAAATGTTTTCTTATACATAAATATTTCTCTTTTCTTTTTTTTTTTTGCTGTTTTATATTTTGTTAATGTTGTTAAGTTAGTTTTCGATCGTGGCTTTGATTGCTTTGATTTCGTCTGTCTGTCTTTTTATCGTAATAACTGAGTCTGACAGACGCTGCGACCAATATTCATTCACTCATTCGCGCATCCATCCCGTTCCGTTTGTCCTTCAATCTCTTTGTCAGTCGTCTTTGGCTCTAAATCTTCGATTATCTCTCATCCATCGTCTGTTATTAAGTTTGTCCCTGTCCCAGACTCTGTTTTTTTTTTTTAGTTTTTGTTACCTTTTGAGATCAAAATATAAAATGCAAAAAATACTAAATTTTCTTAAATAAACCAAAGTAAAATTTAAGAAACTTAACTCGAGATTCATATTGTTCCTTTTGTTTTTACATTTGGTCAATCTCTCTCTGCTATCTACATCAATTTTTAGTTGTTTGTTTGTTCTTTTTTGTGATATGTATAGACATAAATATTTCTTATAATTTTGAGGCTTTTTATTTTTGACCTTTTTTAATTGAAATGAGTTAATTTCCAAAAAAATTTAAATTATTTCATATTGTTATAATATTTAAAATGATTTCATATGATTGAATCTTATAATTTATTTGTTTTTTCCTTTTATTGAATGACTTAATTTTATTTAATAAAATTTATTAAGAAATTCTACATATTTTGAGTAGAAGGAATTTATGGTAAATTAATTTGATCAGAAGATTCTTGTATGTATTGTACTTTTATTCATACATTGCTTATGGCCTGGTAACCGCCTGGAGAGACCTAGTAGCCGCTTGGAGTGTCTGAGGTGTTGTCTGCTCCTTTGCAATAAGGGGGCAAAATGTAACCGTTGGAGGTATTCTTAGATCCCATCTGCAGCTTCATACTCGCAATGGGAACTGTAAGAAAAGATTACAAGTTTCAATGGTTTTATAAATTATTTTAAGATTATGAGGAAAATGGGATAAATCTTACATTTTATAATTTTCCTTAAAAACTTAGCCACTAAGACTAAAACTAATTATCGATACTTAAAACGAAGCTAATTTATGAATTACGATTAGCTTAAAAAGTACGGATCAACACTAGAACTGTGAGTCATTAGACATTTTTTTATCAATATTGCAAATATCTGCCTATACATGGAGAAGAGTGGTGGGGTAGTTAAAGGATAAATTAAAAATCAGTTATAGTAATTTATTTTGAGTTCTTTATGATTTGGTGCGGTGAGTTGCTGCACAATAACCCCAAACTTCTGATCACATAGCATATATGGAGTAAATATAAATTTTACTAATTAAAGTTTATTTTCAATATAAAGAAGTGACTTTCTGTTTATGAAAGGATTGACTGTTGATTTTTCTATTGTGCTAATATGTAAGCTGAATGTCAGTCTGTTATCTATCTGACATATTTGATATTATTTCCTTATTGTACCAGTGGGGCTATTGTCACAACCTTCGCATAGTCACAATTCTTCCGATATACTGATATTCATCAAGAATTTAAGAACCGTCTTCGGAGGCAAACCTGCAATTTCATTTGGTTCCAGATAGTGGAGCCTATTCTTCATTGATCGTTATGACTGATACCCATGCTACTGAATATGCATTTTCTAGGGTTTTCTCCCAAAACTCTCTTCAGTTCCCACGCCAGTGTCACAGTGTGACACATGGGAATTTCGATAGGGTTTGGACTTTGACCGTTCCCAATCATGTCTGTCTGGAAATGACACTATAAAGCTGAAGCTGTGCTTATAGCATTAGTTACACATAAACAAGCCAATATTTGCACTTTAGCAATTTTCGAACTAGATGTACTTCTAAATATATAGTTTAGTGCTCAGACCCCATTTTCTACCCATAAGTCTATTGCTGGTCCATATGGTAGCGTTAGCCTTATTAATGATGTTTTATATAGGTGGCTATTTCAAAGCAGTTTCTCATCAAGTGTGATGCCTAGATATTTCATTTCTTTAGAGAATGGAAGGTTCCCTAAACTGATTTCTAATTCTCATTTTGGTAAAGATCACTATTTTTTGGTCTTCCTTAGGAACACATTTAGTCCTACTTCTGCATACCATTTGATAATTATGGTTATTGCATCTTAGAGTAGATCTGATCTACTGTGTCCTCAAACGAGAGGAGACTTTAGAGAAATTTAATTTGATTTATGATACGCATAAATACTATAAATTTCCTAGAAATTATATTCTATATAAAATCATCTACATATCCCTGCTTATGTATCTGATTATTAATAAGAACAATAGAATAAATTTCGATTTTTTACTCATCATCATAATAATTATGATAAAATATTTTCGGAATAAATAAACCCCAAAATTTGAATTGCATCCATACATAATTTAATAAAATTAATTTTCTTTGACTTCCGATTTTAAATACTCGTATGTATAATTTATTGTATATAAATTGTATATACTCAGAACTTGGTTATGCATAATGTTGTATGTATGTATGTACTACAAGAACAAATATGTAGCAGTAAAAGAAAGAGTGAAAAGAAAAGAAATTAAAAATGTATATAAATACAAAATATATAGTATTATGTATATGCATTTATATGTATGTACATTGTATGCATATGCATTATATGTATATTGTATCTTCTTGTATCATACTACTTTACTACATAGTATTGGTATTGGTTGCCTTTATACATCTTCGTCATTGTAATCGTCATTGTGGCTGCCACCTTGTTGCACAGTTATGCAGTTGATTTAATCATAAAAATTCAATTTGTATTTAAAGCGAATATGTACACCACCTCCCACCTCGCTCCCTCCCTCTCTCGCACCACATCATCATGTCTTGTTTTTTGTATTGTTACTTTAAATGGATGGATGGATGGATATATGTTCATATGTACAAATGAGTATCTTTGTATCTGTATCGCTTATAATGCGTATAAAAATGAAAATGCATGTGAATTGTGACTAAACGACAGAACGGCAAATCGTCGGAATTGAGTTGGCGAACGACATCGAAAGGCAGCCGTCATCAACAAAAACATCGTCGTCATCAGAGACAGTCAAAGGCAAAAACAGGAAGCAGCTGCTTGAAATTCTTGGAATTAAATACAAATGAACAGACGACGAATGAACAGACAAACGAACAGACGAATGGACGGAATGTACATACTACATACTAGTTTACTACGCAAAATGGCAAATTTCGGCTTCATTTATGAATTTACAAGCAACTTAAGAAACGTTTAATAAATTTAATTGAATCAAGACAGAGGAGGGCAAAAGATACAAAAGCCCCGACAACATATGAGGTCCACAAACAACATCACCAACAGTGACGAAGACATCGACTTCGATTGAACTTTTGCATGTAGACAACAACAACAACACCAGCCACACAACAAAGCCACTTTGCTAAGTAACAGCATCATTAGAAGTTTTGTTGTAGTTGTTTACATGCACCCAAACGCGACTTCTTGAGGTCAATACAACCCATGGAATTTCGTTACTTTTGCATTTGAAAATAAAAAAGAAAAAGACTTAAAAAAAATACTATAAAACCTAGAAGAAGAAGAAGAAGAAGTCAACAAAATAATAAAAAAAGAAAAAAAAAACAGTTTACTAAACTAAGAAGCAACTTTGGTTTCATAGTCTTTCTGTCGTCTATAGATTTGTACATAGATACTACACCATACCAACAACACAACACATGCATACGAATACTTACTTACTAGCCAAACTCTGAGCCCGCTTGGCAAGTGTTGTTACTGTGCTGTATATTTCAGGACAGATAGACACACAGACAGACAGGCAGACAGACATATAGACAGTCAGATAGATAGATAGATAGTTAGACGGATAGACGGACAAATAGAAGAAGGAAGAAGCGCGTTTTTAAATGCCAAAACAAATGCAAAATGCATTCAAGCTTAGATCAACAGTTTCAATGACGACGACGACGACGACGACGAAAGCTTAAAGAAGAGTAAGAAAACTTAACTACTTCAACTTCAAGTTGGTTAGGTTAGCTGGTGATGCTGCTGCTGCTGCTGCTGCCGCTGGTGCTGCCAATGCCTTTTGGCTGAAGTTAAATCTGTAGATGAAACTGAGACTACTATCACACTCACACTTGAAACAAGAGATTTGTCCTATGTATAAAAGCAATATAGCAACATCACCATAAACAACACCAACAACAATAACAACAACAACAACAACAAATAGTACGCTACAATAACTTGGTAAACGCTTTGTGAAATGTATCTAAGGCTATAAAAGAGCAAAACTTGCTGCCTAACTTCAACTGGTTTCATTTTATTTTCTATTTTTCCTTCAAAAAATAATATACATAAGAAAATACGATAGAATAGAAGTGGAGAAGAGAAGAGAGGGAGAATAAGGTGAGGAGGCAAATAGAACAACAAAATATTCACATCTAATAAGCCTATTTATGTATGTGTTGTTGTTGTTGTTGTTGTTGTTATTATTATTATTATTATTATTGCTTAGTAAGTAAAATAAGTTCAATGGTTTCAATGGTTCAGTTCAATTGTTAGATATACAAGTACAAGTAAATGTTGTTCTGTTCTTCATCTCGTATTATGTACGAGTATCATGTGCCGATGATCACTAAAAAAAGAAAATATACGTACTTACCAACAAGAAGAACATGATCATTCAACTTAACTTACTTACTTTTTAATATCCGCCAATAAAATAAATCAAATTCTTAAAGTAACAACAACAACAACAACAACATCTTCAACTACAAGAACAACAATTGCTAATGGCTATCACTAGTAACAACAATACCAACAACAACACCAACAACAACAACAACAAATGCTTCATCACATCATAAGTTTGTATATACAAATATATAGGTATGAGTATCTTATACATCTTATAAGGTACTTAAAAGATCCTCTACTTTACTATACTATACTATACTTGTATGTATCTATGTATGTATATATGAGGAATCAATGTGAAAATTCCAAACACCTTTTAATACAGCAAAGTAAAGTAGTTTTGCTTTCCCAAAAACATCACTAAACGAACTTCCTTTCCTTTTATCTTCTTTAGCATGGTGTTGCAGCATATCCCTGCAGCTTCTGCTTTGTTTAGTTCGACTAAGTTGAGTTGAGCCACTTTGCTGCTGCTGCTGGTGCTGCTGCACCTTGAAAGTATTGTATATCTTTGTATCTATACATCTATATCTGTCGTTAGCAAAGAGGCTGAACTGTTAAAATGTACGCGGCAAGCATACCTTGCAATTATATTGTATCTAGTTCTACTACCTCTACTACTACTACTACTACTACTACTACTACTAGAAACACATCTGTTAGTATGTGATTGTGTAGCATACATAGCATGTGTCTGTTGTTGTCTAGTATTATTATGCTGTTGCTAGTGGCATTATCAAGACCTGTGTGGACCTCACCTCTCTCGCTAATATGTATCAACACTATGACTATGCGCGCGTGTGTCATAAGTGAGTTAGTTACTTTAGTTAAAAGGCTAACTCTCTCGACAAAAGACTTACTTATGTATGCTGTTTGCTCTTAAATATCGGCTATCAAAGCTGGCTTATGGCTGCTAAGTTTACTGAGTTTATCGCAGAACTTGCCGCACTTTTGCACTTTACATAAATCTATCTATGCATTGAGTCGATTCAAGTTGTTTTGTTGGGCTGCTGGGCTGATGTACTTAGTATAGCAACTTAGGTAAGATATTGTCATATGAATGTGAAATATGTGGGTACGAATGACAAATGTTTCTCCACCAATTCCAATACATTTTTATATTTAGTTGTTTGTCTAAAAAAAAAAATAATTTATTTGAATTTTAGAAAAATATTATTATTATTATTGATTGAAAAGAAAACTTAGTTCAACTCTGAATGAAATCAACGTAATTCTTTGAAGCTAAACTGTAGTAAATGCATGATTTCATCGTCTATTTTCTTACACAATTGGCACGCATCTCTATTTTCAGAGACGTTGGAGTCATTTTTGAACATAAATTTAAATTATATTACTTCAATTTTTAATAAGGCAAATAACATTTTTGATTTTTATTAAAAGATGGTCTAAAAAATTTAATGATCTCTTTATTACCATGCTTCCTGACATCTCTCTTATCCGCACAGTACTTGAATACTGTTCGTGTGTCTGGAGTCCTCAATATATACAATAATATATGAAGTCTGTGTAAAGTCAGTACAGAAGCAATTCTTTCTTTTTGCTCTACGTAGTTGTCATCATATTCCAGTAGTCTTCTTCTTATAAATCTTCCATCGATGATAAATCGCCGAATAACACTTGGATTAAACTTTCTGCATAAGCTTATTACATGTTTTGAATATTCTCCAGATTTTTTTTTAAATTCTGTGTCCCTAGTGATTCCACCAGAGTATTCGTCTCCTTAGCTCTAGTTATGTACACAACTATCTACACCTCACATGATCCATTTCGCGTATCATGTGTCAATTATAATAATATATACCACATCCTTTTACTTGCACTAGTTCTTCAACACCTACGCCTGTCCATTTCACCGTGATTGAACCTAGTCGACTCAATTTGAATGACGTATCCACCATAATCTGCCCAACATCTGTCTCTATCCACACATTGGCTGTGAATAGAAGCAAAAATTGCTTACACAAATAAAATTCCCCAATGGGTCAGAGACTGAAGTAATATATATATATAGTCCCCCGCCGCGTCTGTCTGTACGTCTGTTTGCGATAAACTCAAAAACTACCGAACGGATTCTCATACACTTTTCACCAATGGACAGAGTAATTCATGAGGAAGGTTTAGGTAAAAAAGAAAATTCGAAAAAGTCCAAGAAACAGAAATCGAATGAAATGAATCGAAAAAAAGTGAGGCGTACAAGTGAGATGGTCTGCACGGGTATCTAATATTTAATAATTCTTAGTTAGTAGTTATTAATTGACTATAATATTAAAACAAATAAATAAATAAATAATAAATATTTCCAAACCTTAAGAGATAGGATTGTAAAGTAAAGGATAGAATCGACTTAAAGACAGCCTATGTTCTGTATAGAGAATGTCCTCAATGTCTTATAATTATTAGTATAATCCAATATGTATTTACATACAACATGTTGTAATAGCAATAAATTATTATGTGGTGAATTATAGTATAGTGGAGCCAAGGAAAGTATTGTTTTGACTAATGAGTTGCTATGGTCACAACAGTAGTTCAACGAGAAGAGGAAAAAAGTACAAACAGATCTATAACTATTTCAAGAAAAGTAAATATTGTAAAATACCTCGGTGTTTAATAGTCGCAATAACATTTATATCCAATCGTATGTCATTTGAAATATTGTAAAAAACAAATAAAAATGTTATTAACACTCAAATGGACACCAGTTTTGGTTCCCTTATTCCGGACATTATGGTCTGATCAGATCACAAGCATTTATAGAATTACATAGGGGTCTGGCAACAAAATGATGTACAAGATTGAGATATTCAAAATGCCCACCAACACACTCAATTATAGTCCATTGAGGCTAACTTGGAATCTCACGGATGTAGTTTAATTATTTGTAATTTTAAAATCAGCTCAAAGTCAACGAAGTCTCGCCAGACCATAGAGTCCAGAATCGGCTATAGGTTTTCAAAATGGCAATATCCTCCCTTCTACTTACTTTTTAGGGTTCCGTATCCATAGGGAGCTAACGGCACCCAATTACTAAGCTCAAAATTAGTTGATTGAAGGTAACGTGGAATCTCATGACTTAAGTTTAATTCTTTCCACTTTTAAAATCAGCTCCAAGTCAATAAAATCAAGTGAAGTGGTGTTCCGACTCGCATATGATGTGTTCCGTACCACCGTCCAAAAAAATATGTATCTAAATAATAGTGAACATCATATACAGAAGCAACATAAATAATAAACAACTGCTTTAAGTTGCAAAGCATTGCTTGAACCATAAGCTATTATCATTGTAATTAGTCCTTTATTGAGATTTTCCGATTATTCCGGTGGATTTTCAAAAAAGTAATTATTTGTCGTTATAGCGGTAATAAAAATACACACACTTTTTTTAACTTTATTTTATTTGTATTATTTGTCGTTATAGCTGCAATTAGCTCTAATACGGACGGACGGCAGCGTTTTCACCCTTTGAATACGGAACCCTAAAAAAATGGTGTCCGTTTAAGTATTAAAAAAATATTTGTATTGTACTAAGTACTTTCATTTCCACTATCGGGGCTTGTGCTGCATGCACCATTGAGTTCTTCAATAAATAAAACCAAAGGCGATTTTATGATTATTCTAGAATTTGTTGTTAAACATGTAATATAAATTTTAATCTACACTACTACTACTACTACTACTACTACAATATTATCTGAATATTATATTTATTATTTAAAAGCAAAACATAATTTCCTTTAATAGTAATAGTGAGCGAACGAACGAATGAACAACACCAACAATTACAATTCATATATTTACTACTTACTATTGTACAACAATAATCTTTCTTCTAATACTTAATGGAAACCTGTCCGATAACTGTTTATAGCCGATTAACTAAAGCGCTAAAGCGTACAAAATCAACAAGTGGCTACAGCATAACAAAGTGAAACCAAGAAAATAATGGTGGCAACAAGAAAGCAGCAATAACAACAAACAGCAATGATGTGCCACAGATACGAACACAAAGAACTAAACAGAAATGAACTTGTATTGTGAAGAGAAGAGAATGGATGGATGAAAGAAAGGATGGTTGAATATATGGATGGATGAATGGATGGATGGATGGATGGATAGATGGATGGATGGATAGATGGTAGAAGAAAGGAAGGGAGGAGAGATGGAGAGATGGAATAAGAAGGCGTGCAGTTAAAATAAGCGCTGACAAAATGATCGTAAATAATTTTTTGTATCAACTCTTGAGAGATACGCAACAACATATTCACAAAAGTTTATCAAACAAAAGGCGACGACGATGATGATGGCGATGATGACGACGAATGAATAACGATTGTTGTAGTATATAGAAGAAAAAGGAAGTAAGAAGGGAAGAAAGAAACGAATAAAGCTTAAATCAACCATAAGCAAAGAATCGGATACAAAAAGAGAATTGCTAATGATAGCCTTGCGAATTGGATCAGACAAAAGGCAGCGAACGATGAGGACCTTGTCTTGGCTTGATCTAAGTGCGTGTAAGATACTACATATGTGTATATTCATACTCATATATCGTTGGGTGAGGGGGTTATGAATGCAAGAGTTGTGCTTGCAGCTGCTCTTTGTATCTGCATGCAAAAAAAAAAAAAAAAAATAAATAAATAAAAATACACAAAAGGTAGGTGAAGGCGAAGTCAAAGGCGCTGGCAATGAGTAAACATTCATATTAAAATGAAATGAAATGAAATAAAATAAAGCGAACCGAAAAAACGCGTTGAAGGCGAAGAACTTACTAAGACTCAGGCGGTGGTGCCACTAACAAAATAACTCTAAATTGGAGCCTATAAAGGACAAACACCTGTGTGCGGTAAGAAAGAGACTAACAAAACTTAGACTGAGGACTTGAGGGTAGAAAAACAAAATAAATAATTTTGCGCGCCTTTTTACCCAATAAGTCGAAGTCGAAGTCGAGTCAGTCGTCTGTTTCATCGTTGCTTTAAATTCTGTCCGTCTGTCTGCCTGCATGTCTGTCTGTCTGTCTCTATGTCGGGATCATATGATTCTGTCTGTGTGACCTATGTCAATGGCCGCACCATGTCTGTCGGTATCATCATCATTATTATGATTAAGCTCATTATGATGATCATCTTTCCCGACTGCTGTATGGTGTGTCTTGCCTGGCAATCCAATAAGAAAGCGTTCGTCCATTTGTTTGTTTGTTCGTTTGTCCGAATCTCTCGCGATTTTAATGAAAATATTCGCAAATTGGTTGCTGCTGCGCTCAAATGCGATCTTCACAGATACTTCTTGGATCACTTCGTTTTACGTCTGTGCTGCCGGAATCCAGGTTTTCAGTTTTGTTGCTAATATCCTCTCACCCTCTCACCCTTTCTCTCACTCTCTCTCTCTCTCTCTCTCTGGATCCCGATCAATCGAATTGTATTCAGTTTAGTTTGGTTTGGTTTGCTTTGCTTTGCTGTTGTTGGCCCGTTTTGTGTCGTGTTTGTGAATGTTTTCATTTCCAACGACCATGTCGATTTATTTGAATTTAATCTCTGCCTCTTTGACTTGTTGTTGTTGTTGTTGTTGTTGCTCTTGTTACTGCTATTGTTGTTGTTGCTGGTGATGTTGTGTCTTTTGCGCATCTTTATATGCTTCATTTGTTGCTTGGTTTTTCTGCCACTTTTACTGCTGCTGTTGCTGATGTTGGTGATGTTGATGCTGCCAATGTTTCAGTGTTGTGTTGACTGAAATCCCCTTACATTAATCCCCCGTAATCCTACTACTACTATTGATATTCAACTTCTTATTTAGCTTCTTTGTCTTTCTTTTATTTTTTAAGTTTTTTTTTTATTTAATTCCTCTTAGTTGCTTAAGCTTCAAATATTTCATGTTCTCGTTGCTGGTTGCTCTTCATTTTTATTACTTCTTTTGCTCATTTTTATATCGTTTATCTCCTTGGGTAGTTTATAAAAATTCCTTAAGTTTATTAGTAGTAGTAGATTCGCGTTTAGGTTAGATAAAATTTATTTTTATATTTTTTATATACAGACAACAACTATATAGTAGTTTAGGATAATTAGATCCTTCAAATTACATTTAGTATTTTATATATTCAAAAATAAAAAAAATGCATAAGTCTTCGTATCAATTTTCCCTTTCAAGGTCATCACTTTATACGTAATACATAATTTCTAATGGATGCCATAAGATCAAACAATCCACACTTGACCCTATTTGATCAGAATTCTTAATGCATCATCTCGTTGTATGCTTTATTCTATTCTCTTATTATACAAGTACATACATACGATTATATTGTAGTCTTTCTTTAACTAAATCTTTTTATTGTGGCTTTTATGTTGTTGTTCTTTATGTTATTGCAGTGGTTTGTTGCTGTTGTTCGGGCATAAAACTTTTTGACGTTTATTCAACTAATAAAGTACTGGAAGGAAGACAATGCCCAAGGTATGGAACCAACGAACCAAGAAACGAACGAATAAGGAAGCAATACTCAACATAAAAAACCAAAAACCAAGCAAAGTTTAAGCCAACTTAATGTTGAATTGAGTTTCTTTGATTTGGTTTGGTTTGGTTTGGTTTGGTTTGGTTCAAGTCAAGTATAATAGTGTAGTGTAGTGTAGTGTAGTGTAGAGTAGTGTAGTGTATTGTAGTTAAATATAGAGTCACAGCCAATATGTATTGTACATGTTGCTAATACTGCTATTTCTGTTGTTATTGTTGCTGTTGTTGTTGTTGTTAATATAGCAGTTGAACCTGTTTGTTGCAGCACAGTTCAAGTGAAGAAGATACACACATCAACAGTGCAGTGCAACAGCAACTTGGCTTCATGGACTCCAAACACAAAACATTGAACGTTTTAATCTTGTTTTATGCGCTGCTTATGCGCTTTTAACTGCCTTTATTGTTGTTGTTGTTGTTATTGTTGTTGTTGCTGTTTTTGAGCATACAAAATGCAAAAATTCCAACAAGTGCAATAGCAACAAAGATGATGAAGACAACATGAGGCGAGGGTGGTGTGTACTAGCAGCAGAAGCAGCAGCTTAACTCATGTTGCTAAATTGAATGTACAAAACAAAAAACAAAAAACAAAAAAAAAAGAGAAAGAAAAGGAGAAAGAAAAGAATTTTATGAACGCTTCAGAAAGCAACTACTTCTTCTGTTGTTGCTGTTAAGAAAACTTGTATTTAGTTTTCGGCTTAAAACTTAAGAATTTTCCCAGGCGATCATTCGGATCATCATATGCAATGTGGGTTGATTGTCAAGAGGAGTTCAGCGGTGGTGGTGGTGGTAACGCGGAAGTTTAAGTTTCAGTTTGAGTTTCAGCAAGGGATTTATGATTATATGTATATTTTCATTTGAAATAACTACGAGTAAGAAGAACAATCAATGGTTAGAAGAAGAACAATCAATATGAAATATTATAACATTTCTGGCATTCAATGGAATGCATACCTTTCACGTTAAGGGGAGCGACCTTACCTTCTCTCAAATAAACCATCTATCTTTTATTCAATGTTGTGTTACATCTGTTTGTTCCCTCAAGCGTTCACTTAATCGATTTCAATTTTGCACACACACACATAACAGATTCTGACAATGAAATTCTTAGGCCACAATTGAACACACTTCAACTTATCCTTTGTACTACCACCTACTACTCATCGTACATGTATCTAATGTCAACATTTTTGGGTCACATGAACTTTGACATTCAAATGCCAACAAATCGTTTAAAACAACAAAGTGAATAAGTGGAAAAAGATATCTGGTTTTCCATAGGTATTTTTGCCCAATGCTATTGAATAAAGTCCTTTAGCCAAAGGCAAAAGGGAATATTCTAACCACACACACAGTCACAGACACAGACACAGGTTACTGGGCTCATTTAGATACATGATTTGATGTTTGCTTATGTGGGTGTAATGCGAAGCATCTTTAAGTGAATCTTCTTTGGCAAACCAGTCGTAAGAGATGTCAAGCAACAGGACTCTATGTTGAGTGAGTTAGTGTGTGAGTGAGTGATGCGATATTGAATTGTGGGTTTTGACTGTAGGCGTTTCTTTAGAGTCTTAGTCTTATGACGTCATTGTATCGTCGTCGTCGTTGTTGTTCAAAGGACTTTTGTTTCTTTTTCGTTTTTTGTTTGGTTTTATTTATTCTCTGTGGTGAACTCATTTTCAATTCAATTGTAGTGTAGTAGGTGGCATCAATGCTCAGTGTACTGCTTTCAAAAGAATATGATGATGATGATGATGATGATGATATGCCTTGAAAGACGTCATCATCGAAGAAGACTTTTCTTCGAAATTACAACAAATGCTGCCAATTAGTATTTATATATTTAGTGGTATGTATAGTCAATCCTTCAATTTAAACTGAGAGCTAAGTCTTTTGCATTCTAACTGACTCACACTCACTCACTGACTCACCTACTCACTCAGTTATTCACCAAGCTCAAAGCACTCAAAGGCATTTATGCGCTTCAGTTAGTCCTTTTAGCAAAGCGCAAGGTACCCGTTACACAAAGAAGAAGCTGTGCTGGGTGGGATGTGGGATGTGGGAAGCATATTAGGATACGCTTTCATAAACACTTTTACCTCGACTGTGTGACACTCACACACACACAAACACACATACACATACACAAATACATTCCTCCAACCATCATTACTGCGTTGAAGCAAATCAAGAAATTGTAGGAGAAACAGAGGAGGATTATAGAAAAACATTGGAGAAGGAATAGAGTGTGGGGTGAACTCATAGCGAAGGTAACACTTAGTACAATGTCAGCCATTGCCTTTCTGCGTTCTCGTTCGCCGTTTTGAGTAGCCTCGACCCATAAATACTTACAACCAACAAACCAACCTACGACATAAAGTCCTTCGGTGTGCGCTCATTGCGTTCCATCGCCTCACATAATGTCTCACTCACTCACTACACTACACTACCCTTCTTCTTTCTTGTTTACGTTATTGTAGGTGTGTATTTGTTTATTCTCTTCTTTTCCAAAGCCACGAAAAAAAAAAACCAAAAATAAAATAATAAAAAAAAACCAAAGAAATACCATGTAGCCATCCTTCGTGGTCGTATGGAAGTCCTTGTTATGTTGACTTGACTCTTGGCGCTTGACTCTTTTGGCTACTCATGGCTTGCCTGCCTGCCTGCTGTTTGCTTGCTTTCTTAGTCAAGG
This sequence comes from Amiota mariae, assembly GCA_035041805.1. Classification (NCBI taxonomy): domain Eukaryota; kingdom Metazoa; phylum Arthropoda; class Insecta; order Diptera; family Drosophilidae; genus Amiota; species Amiota mariae. The sequence goes on along the minus strand of JAWNKV010000338.1, from coordinate 346,210 downwards.
ACATTTTTGTCTATGCTTGGCAAGTTCTTTGAGTGTCGTCCTGGGTGTATGCGAGGTGTAAGGTGTGCGGTGTTCCCTTTTGTTTAGTTATGTATTTAGTGTCATGCGTTTCGTTCTTGACATTATTATTGTTGTTGTTGTTGTTGTTGTTGGTGTTGGTGTTGTAGGTGTAGTTGTTGTTACCTTTTGTATTCTATTGTAAGTATTTGTGTGAGAAAAATATTGTTTGTCATTGTTGAATTGACTTCCGCTGGGCGGGCTTTAGTTGAAATATACAAATGTATTTAACAACAGAAAGTGTTGAACTAATTAGAAAGGAAAAAGAAAAATCAGAAAATTATGAATTTGTTGGTGTTTTCTATTAATTTTCTTAAATTTTTCCAAATTCTTCTTTTCAATGTTTATTTAACTAAATTTTCCAAGCAGGATCAATTATTGCTTTTTTGATAAGCACCTTAATTTTTAAAGATATTTTATTCGTAGTGTTTAGTAGCCAAAGTAATTTCGCAATTCTCTGTCCAAGCGATTATTGAAATATGCGTCCAAATACACACCCAGATATTAAATCACGACTGGTGCTCCATCAGCTGGTTGCCAATGAAGACTCTCGTACAAACATCCGGAGGATCCCCTAGCGGTAATTTTGAGCCATTGGGCGTATCATGTGTGAACAGAGTATAGTCGGTCCTAAAACGCTAACCTGGGGAACACCTGCACGAATAGCCTTGATGCTAGACTTCACATCATCTAGTACCACTAAGAAGGTCCTGTTTTTGAGGTAGCTGCGCACTATTAACCATAGTTTAGGCCGGAACAGGCTATGAGCAGCCCGTCGTGCCATACTCGGTCGAAAGCCTGCTTAATGTCAAGATACCCTGCCACCACGTACTCATTGGCCTCAAATCCTTCAAGGATGACGTTGACCACCCTATTTAGCTATTCTGGAGTTCCGTGGGACTTACGGAACCCTACTTGAAAGGGAGGACCTATATCCTGTACCTTCTTCAAATCCATGAGGCGCGTCAGCAGACGGCCACAGTGGACAGTAGGCTGAATGGCCTGTACGAATCTGAGGTGTAAGGGTTCTTGCCGTTCTTATGAATCATACAAATTCTCGCCTTCTTCCACTGTTTGGGAACATATCCTAATCTCAGCACCGAGTTAAAATTTAGGGTCAGAAATAGCGCAGCTTTAATCGACATAGCATTTAGTGTAAAGTTGCCCACACCACCTTCACCTGGCGCCTTTTTTGTGTGTGAGCTGAGGCTTCCTCTGCTGTAATGGGAGCAACTGGGTGGCAAAATTAACCAGTGCTGTCAAGCCTCATTTGGATCTGGCAAACCCTGTATTCTTAGCTAGTATCGAATAGCTGAAACCGGGCTTCTAAGTCCTCAGCAAAAGCCTCGGCTCACTCCATTAAGAATCTAGGCCAGGATCCGTCAGCTCTCTTCATTGAAAATTTGAGGGTCACCTGTTACTTATAACTTTTAGCAAGCTTCCACAAGGAAAGCTCTGCGGAATCATCAAGGGAGACATTTGACAAGAATCGGTCAATTTCATTCTGTTAATAAATTAAATAATTATATTAAATAGGATTTCGGGATTTTATGTAGCATACTTTTGAGCTACCAATTTGAATAGATACTTCCAACTGTAATAAGTGAACTAAATTTATTACCCCTACCAAATTTGTTAATACATGTATCTTCAATAATAGAGTTAAAGATGAGTCTTTTCCGGCAAACATACTTCACACAAAGAGAGTGGAAAAATGTCTTTCAATGGAAATAAAATTCTTAACAGAAACTTTTAATTTAAAACAATTTACAAGAAGCATATATGATAACAAATTCATTGAATACATCTCTTAATCTAATCTAAGATCTCTTCAAATTATTCAACACATTTTCCCCAATGCCATTAGTATTGATAAATACCAAAAACTGTACATATGCAAAATAACGAAGCATTCGAATATTTTTCTGCAACATGATCATCGCTGTCCCCATCCCAACACATTCGGGTCATATAAACACAACCGGAGCCCAATTGCTGTGCAATGTGTACTTGCACAATATGTTTGAATCGATTCGTTTTAACTGATTCTTTAATCCTTGTGTTAACAACATCTGCTATATCACGGGACCATTTCGCACATTCCGTTGGACTATAGTTTTTACCTCTTAATTTATTCTCAAGTATTTCAGCTATTAATTTTTTTATTATTGGCAATGGAAAGGCTTCTTCCAAAGGTGGACGCATGCCAAAAGCATTGACAAGTGAAACATTTTCCGCTGGTAATGTCTCAGGTGCAATATAACTGGTATCTTCAACAGGTGCTACGGCTGTGACCTCAATGATGGAGGATTCACCTGACATTTCATCATCCGACATTTTTGATGTTGTATTTATTTATGTGATTGTAGCGAATAAAAAAATGGAAAATATTCCTTTCCGATAAAAATATACTACAACGTGTAAGTAGTTTTAGTTTACTTGCTTCAGAGAATTTATTTTTTCCTGATTTGTTTTTCAAATTACGAGTATACTTATATTTCAAGTGTACTTTGATCAAAATTCTTATACAATAAATTTAAGTTAAATAAACCTAATTATTGAATTAAGAGTTATGTGTTTGTCTTTGCAATTTTGTGATAATATCACAAAAATTCCTATGCTTTAATAGTAAAGATGATCTTTTGAGCTCTTCATCCTAGAACACTACATGATGACATCACAAAAGTCCCTTTGCTTTTAGAGTTCTTCATTCTTGAACTAACACAAATCTCAACCTAAATGAATACAATAAATTTCTCGCAAGCATTTGTTATCAGATTGGTGCTGGAATGGTTATAAAGACCCACAATGCCAACCTATTCTTTATACATGTTATATTATATGTATATAAAAAATGGAACTATATCTCTGTGTGTCTGTTTCTTATGGTCTCCGAAACAGCTTCACTGCTTTTGATGAAATTTTCATGGAAACTCTAGTGATAGCTTGGAAAATGTTCTTGCAAAGATCGATGCTGATCGAAGCCCCGAGAAAAGTCGGAATTAGATTTTACATATAAAGCTTAGAAATATATTTTCCAATCGAGTCGAACTCTTATTATCTACTGTTAGCCGCTCATATTGTTATAGATATGCTTTGGATTCCTGATCCTGATCAATGCTCTAGATTGATGAGGAGAGAGGTGTGTACCAAATTATTTTCTTTTTTTTTTTTTTGATATTACTTTTTACCATTTTTATCATTTTGGTCCCGCGAGTAATGAACATTATATCAGTTAATCAATTTTAAAACATGTACTATACGAGTATAGTACAAGTAGCTGATCGGAATTTCTGCTTTTCTCACTTGTTCTTGTTCCACTTCCTTCGTTCCAATTAAAAATTAAATAAATTGCTAACTTTTCTCTGACGATCAGCTGTTTGTTGTTTTTCTCACAATTTGCTCATAACCCAGTTTGTGTTGTAGACAAAATTTGACTGACCAATTCTGAGTTTTCCGGTTTTCCGGTGGTTGCTTTAGTTGGTGGCATATTGGTCCACATGTCAAAATAAAAAGAAAATTTGCAGACCAATTTGACAGATTTTATAGACTTGAACGCCTACCCCCAAGAGGAAGTGATTTTCCAACAGCTCGTGGTTGCCAAAAACACCGCCAATATGGTCAAGGATTTGCAGTCCCAGAAAAATTTCCTTCTAATGGAGTGGCCTACACAATCTCCCGAACTCAATCCAATTAAGAATTTGTAGCGGCTGGGAAAATAACAAAGGGCTCCTGAGGACATGGGAGAACTTTGGAACCTTGTACAATATGAATGGAAACAAATTCCTCAGATTTTTATTGAGAATCTTATTGAGAGAGTCTGTCCAAGCGTTTTAAAAGAGTGATTCAAAATAAATGACTGTGGACTAAGTATTAAAAAGAATTAGTAAGTAATACTCGTGTTTGCGAAACATGCAAAACTGAGCAAATGGTTGTTCTTTTAAGTTTTTATCGTAATCTATTTTTTTATATTTGTCTCTCAAGTTATTTTGTAAGTTACTCGTATTTATTTAAGATTTAATCAACGTATAAAATGAAATTAGTTTTGTTGAATATGGTTGCGTATCAATATAGCTACTAATATATCTTAGATAATTAAAGTTTGTTTAGGCTATTTTATTTGGTGGATTTTTCTGCGTAATCTTACATTTCATAATTAAAAATAACCATTTCTCGTATATCGCTAGGCAGTTACCAACTTAATATAAAAGAACATTGAATCACATCACTTTGTGATTTTTCTTATGAAATAAGGTAATCGGACGTACAGATTTTATAATTTGCAACATAACTTTCCTTCTTTATCTAACTAAGTATTGTCTTGAACTCTATATACTCGTATTCTCACTTCTAGACTTGAGGAAACTTACAAGTTGAATTTTATATGATGTTGCTCTCATAGCAACTGTTCCTTGCTCTAACTGATTACTGCCTCCAACTCTATATATTCTCATATCTATGTATATGATTTAACTTATTCCAGACTCAATATATTCTCACTTTTCAACTTGATAAATATTCTTACTTATTACTCAACTCAGATTCAAATTAAAAAATAATTATTATCTTTTTTCCCCTTTGTTCTATTGTAGAATCATCATCATAGCCCATCTCCAGCTCAGGGTTACCCCTCGCAATTTACTATTTTTACAAATGAATTCAAAGGTAAGTATTATACTAAGTACTAAAATATTAGCATTAATTGGTAGTCAGTCTATTGTTCCATTACAAATCACATAAATTTATAGCAGCTTTTATAATATTTTTGATTTGAAAAATTAAATTAAATTAAAATTTTATTTTCAATTAAATATTTCCTGTTTTGGGTTTTTTGGCATTTCATAATGATGACGTTCATTCAAACAACTTTTTATAACTTTATGATTATTTCGTTCCCTTTCCCTGTTCTTCATATTATACGAGTATATAATAAATTTTATACTTGAAGTAACGCAACAAAGAGTACATTGTGTTTCATCTACTACTACATACTTAACCTTTGTGAAGATATATTTTTGTTGTTTTTTGTTGTTTTTTTTTTTTTGTTTCTCTTCTTGAACAAGAGCATTTACAGTAAAATTATTATTTAAATGAAAAAACAAAAAAAAAAAACAAATATGAATTGAGCAGAAGGACTAACAACCAACCAACCAACCAACCAACCAACGAGAGGACAAAAATGTCAACAATGACAATAGCTACAACAACAACAACAATAATAATAATAATAATAACAACAACAACAACAATAAGAGGAACAACAATAAGAGTAATATTAATAATTATATAAATAACAAAAGGGCCCAAAATTGAGAAGAGAAGGAAAGAAAGACAGACAAGGAGCCCATACAGAGATACCAGCAACAATACTGTTTGACGCCCCCTCCTTTTACTCTAACCAAATCCACACACACACACACAGATTTATATAGATACAAACACTCACTCATACTCATACTCATACTCACACTCACACTCAAAACAATCTCATTTCCATTCATCTCGTACTTGCAATAAAAGGCGCAGCGATGCCAGACACTTTGTGTTGTAGTCCTCGTATATCCTTATAAACGAAATATGTGCGCGAAATGTTTTCTGCTATATTATAACGATAAATGGCAACGTTTTATTTTTTTCTTTCATTTATTTATTTATATTTTTTTTGTTGTTGTTGTTGTATTTTAACTTTTTTGACTACCATACAACAATCATAAGGATGAGGACTATGATGATGAAGATGAAGATGAAAAAGGGTGGAGGTTGGGGTAGTCGAATGATGACACTGACGCTGATGTTGTTGTTGATGATGATGATGATGATGATGATGTTGGAAAGCTTTGGCGGCGACAATGTCGCCAAAGATGACGATGACGATGCCGATGAATGAAGTCAAGGGTGGAAGGAAGAAAGCAAGCAAATGAAGAATGTTGGTGGGTGGGTGAATGGATGACAAGGAGACTTGCTAAAGTGACAGCTCACAATATGTAATTATGTTTATACATATTTATTTTATATACAAATACTTTGTCGGTGTTGTTGCTGCTGCTGCTGCCGTTGCTGTTGCTGCTGCTATACTAAATATGGTGCAAAGGTTTTGGTGGCTGGCATTTGCTGATGATGACTCTGACGCTTGGTAAAAAGGTGTCGTGGAATGTTCACCAGCTTCGCGCTAAGGCAACAGAAAACGCCGTTTATAATGACAGCTGGCAGGCAGGCAGCAAGCATAGCCTGGGATGGCATAGCATTTCTTATGGTTTGGGTTTGGCTGGCAATTTGTGTCGCGCATTCTTCATTTAGCAGGTGGCAAAGCAATGGGGCCATAGTCATCAATGTTGTGCCTCCTGAGTTCTATACTTAAGCTGTGCAGTGCCAAAGCAGTTAGTTCTCGTCGTTGTCGTTGTCGTTGTTATTGTTCTGTTGTAATGTAACTTGGTTTCGAGGACATATGAAAATGCGGTGGAATGAACAGTGACGGGTAGCAATGGCAGCAATAAGGCGTCAAGGTGAAATGGGCGGAGAAGGCAATAGGAAGCAGCAGCAGGAGTAGGAGCAGCAGTAAGACTTTTGTTGCCATTTTCTCGTCGAAGTCAACGGCAATGGTGTCCTCAAAGTTCTCATAGTCATTTCTGTTTATATTATATTGTATTATATTATATATGTATGTTTGTGTGTATGTGTGTATGTGTGTGTGTGTGTATCTGTGTGTTTGTAGGTTGTTATTGCTGTTGAAGAAGGCGTAAAAATAAATATTTCTAATTAAACGTGAACGTGGCTGAAGCAGTTTTCTTATTGTTTTTCATCATGTTGTTGTTGCCGTTGCCGTTGCTGTTGTTGTTGTTTCTCTTCTCTGTTCTTTGGTGTTGGAAGTTTAAGTATTTTCTATTTCTGGGGTATGAAGAGTTCACAAGGCTCTTAGTGGCTTGTGTGTGTGTGTGTGCGCACGCACGTAGCTTTTATGACAAGTTTTAGAGCCATTATTTTTTCTTATTTTGGTTTTTGTTTGGTTTGGCTTGGCTTGGCTTGGTTTGGTTTGGTTGGTTTGGTTGGTTGTTGGTGTCGTTGATGATGGTGACAGTAAAAATTTTTAAATTTTTTAAACGTTCAACTGTTATGATGAAGTATAATAATTGAAAGATTTAAGTTGCTTTTGCTTCAGCGTCACAGTCATAAAACTTAAAGCTTTTCATTTCTTGGGTTATAAAAAAAATTTAATTGGATTCTTTCTTTTTTCTGTGTTTTGTGTTTTTGGTTTCATGTTTTATGGTTAAAAGATTTAATATCTGATTGTTGTTGTTGTTGTTGTTGTTGTATTCTATTAAATTTAAAAGGACAATGAAGAAGCTTCTGAGAATACAATAGAGAAAGATTGAGATTGAGATTGAGCTGATAAAGCATAAATATCGATTTAATGCTAATTTTATGGCAAAATCATATTTATGAGTAGCAAAACATAAAAAAAAGATGAAAAAAATTATATACTTGTATGTATCTTTGATAAACTTTTTTCTTTATTTTTATCGATGATTTCATGAAGCTACATATATGTGGATATTAATGGAATGCATAGAATGTTTTGGTTATAGAATAGAGAAGAGAAGAGGATCGAATCAAATCGAATGATGAATGATTCCATAAGATCAGATCAGTCCATTCTTAAGATATCTAATCATCACTTATATTAAGCCAATTATGGACTAAATGAGCCACTTTTTATTACCATCTTGAACTTCTACTCAAGATCCCTATATGCATTTAATAATACTTATATCTACATCTTCTTTTCGAAATAAAATTGAAACTAATTAAATAGATTTCTTGAAATCAATTGCATAAATTTATTATGGGCTTCATACGTATACACATATACCATATTTGTCTATACGCTCCGGTTTTCACAGTCATTTAGAATAATATTTTTTAACAGATGATTAACATCTACATACAATTATATGCCAAGAAGTCATTCCAATGTAGATCATAGTACAAGAGACATTATTTGCATTTTAATGATTAAACCAAAGAAGAACATGAAGTTCGTCTTAGTGGTGACAGGAATTGACATTGACCTCAGAGAGCTTGGGAATTGTCCTAACACAGTTCCATGAAGACTTATTTGTGGTTAAATAAGTTAAATTCTGTCATGATTTACGATTTTCCTGGAGAATATAATGGTAAAATGTCTGCTGTCAGCGAATGTTGTTCTTCTTTAAAATGGGAGTATAAATCTAAAGGCCTTTTTTGCTTACAAGAAAATGCAAAATTAAAAGAAATTCTTTCTCCATCCGAACTATTAAACTCTCTTTTTACGGGTGATCATCCCAAATTTAACCATTTATCCATTATAGCATTGTTTTTCAAATGATCGCTCACAGGTTGTTTTGACAATACATTCAAAATTTAAAGGAAAGTATATTAATTAGCAAAGAGCTTGTTACCATCTCGGTTCGATGGATCATAGTAGTTTTGCAGATCTATTTCATATCAGAGATATCGAATCGAAAGCATTCATAAATATTTATATTTAACTCTCGATATATTGAATCAATCCGATAGAATCGCATTATCAGATATCGAAGTATTATAAACGATATGTTTTTTTTTTTTTCGATATTTCGTATTGCAAACTTTTTCAGTGAGAGCCCCAGTTAGTAGATTTCATGAGAACACTTTGGAAGTATGGTTAAATAAATTATAAATTAAACTATGGTGGCTAGTTTTGTGCCATCTAATAACATATTTTCTTATTCCAACCACGAAATGAATCGCAAATTAACGTGTCAATAAAATTTTATTTGTGCAAATTAAATAAGACGTGTTTCAGGCTAAATTATCATTAGACTCGATGGGCAAACATATGTATATGGTGAATGTTTTGGTCGTCGTATGGAGTTTGACATTTACTCTTTGATTTTTGTTATAAATCTAACATGTCTATAAAATGACAATGTAATTGTAATTAAAATTATTTACGACCGGCACGCTCCCCGGCAAAATCAGCTTTGTACAGGAATGATTTCTTTTCAATTCTTCTCTGAGGTTCGATCACTGTTTTACTTTGTGAATGCCTTATGCTAGGTCATGCTACTAAGACAATTTCCAAAAATAATGAATTGCTCTAAGTTACACAGCTACAATTCAAACATAACCTATTTTAAGTTTTTTTTTTAGTAGTTATTCGACTATTCGAATCTAAGACGAATCCAAAAAATTATATATCATTAAAATCGGTCCAGCCGTTCTTGAGTTATAAATAGTGTAACACACACAACTTTATTTTATATATATAAATAATATATAGAGCTGCATACAGTCTTATAAAACTTCTATTGAGAGCGCACCGCCAGCCAGCCCCAATTTCAATGGCGTAATCCATGCAAATAAAGTGGCTGCTAGAGAGCACAGCGGCCGTTTTAATGCCTCAGCTACAAGTCGTCATAGGTGGACAACAATTTGATGAAAAAGATATTGTATTTCGTAGCTGGTGACAACTTGCAAAACCTTTTCCTTTGACTCTATGACAGGGATAAAATGGATATATCCACTTCCAATATTTCTCATGTTGATTCGGTTAGTGCATAGTCAGGGTGAGGAGTCATTAAAAGGAACACATATTTATAATTAGATATTAAGCATTTTACCCTTTCGCTTCTACTATCAGTTTTAATTATTTTTCATATTAATCTTTACTTTCGTAAATTATAATTCAATTAGTACTGATTTAACTAAGTCTAGAATATTTGGTCCTCTTCAAAAAAAAAAACCCCAAAAATATAAAAACACAATATTCTCACTTATCTACTACATACTCATTTCATATTGTTTGCATTTACACAAATCTCTATTGGGAATAAAGGAGAAAGATCACCACCACAGCATACCACACCACACCGCACTAGACAGACAGACACATGGCAACATGCAAGGGCAACACAACACAAAGTTCCTTGTCATAAATCATCTTAGCTAAGTACGAATATTCACTTCATGTACTCCCCTATTTTGCTTTATCAAAATATTGTTTATACGAAGCGTAACGCGTAACGTATTTGATTTAAAAATACATATTTTGAATGTCATTAAATTAAGCACTTTAGTAAAATTATTACGCATACGACGCGTTAAATCATTAAAAAGGAGATAGGAAATACCAACGAAAAGGAAGAGTAAGAGGATTTTACAAAGTAAAGTTTGAATAACAAAAAAAAAAAAAAAAAAAACTCAAAGCCGCAAAATGGAAAAAGTTGTAAAACAAAAACAAAACAAAAGCAAAAATAAATAAATAACATTTACTTTTTTTTTTTTAAATAAAATGTTTCAATTTAATAAATGCCGACGTAGCAGCAAAATACAATAAATACAATACAGAAAAAAAAAAAAACCCAGAAGAGGCACAATATAATAAGAATTTGGGATGCGAAGAAGGTGAAGATGAATGGAGAAATAAATACTCGTAGTACTATAGAGAGAAAAAGATTGTACACACAATATTTTCAAAGGTATATTAATTATTACGCATACGCCTCGTTGTATCACAAAAGATACAACGACGACGACGACGACAACAACAACAACAACAACAACATCAACAATGCCACATGACATTATTTTTACTACCAGTTGACACATACACACACACATACACATATCCTTATATATATATATATATATATATATATACATACATATGTATGTATACAGAAGAGAAGAGAAGAGAAGATAATTTTGTCGGAGTTTATTGGTACAATAGGATGCGGCAGTGATGCTGATGATGTTACACTTTTGCTTACGTTTAGGCATTTATACACTTGAGCATAAAATAATAAAGGACAGTAATAACAACAAAAGTAAACAACTAAAAAAAAAATCACATAAAAGTTTAAGAAGACAAATGCCAAAAAGTTTTTTTCTTTCCTTCTGTTGTTGGTTTGTTTGTGCCTTTTTCGTTTCATTGTTGTATTCTGCTGCTGGAGCTGCTGCTGCTGCTGCTGCTGCTGCTCCTTAGTCGACTTACAAGCAAATAAAATCTATAAAAATGAAAATAAAAGAAGCAAATGAAATGAAATGAAAGTAAAGCAAAAGACGTTAAAGGTGCATGAAAAAGCGCAGAGGAGATGAAGCAAGGAAGCAAAGCACAATTTAGGTCTGATGATGTTGTGGGTTTGGGTTTGGGTTTAGGTTAGAGTCTTTTCTGTAAAATGAGGCTGAGGATGGCTGACATTATAAGGTTGATATTTTGAACATGTTGCAATCACCACCCACTTTTGGGTTGATGGTTGTCTTTAGTACTAAGTGGCAAAAGTAATTTTGTTGTTCCCATTGTGAGTGAATCTGTCTGTTGTCTGTATGTATGAATGTATGTCTTTCTATCTATCTACTATCTTCTCATTTCTGTGAATTTGAGTATGAGGGAGTTATCTTTATGTCAGTGTGTGTGTATGTATGTGTGTGTGTGTGTGTGTGTGTTTGAGTTTGTGTATCTTTCACATTTCTCACTGTGGGATACTTTGTTGGGTGACATGGCTTGGGTTGTTATCGCACACATACAAACTGTTTGCTCATTGTCTATTTATATAAAGACACACACACACACACACACACACATATACACATACACATATTGATACTCATATAAATATCTAGGCATGTATATGTGTAGATATGACTGACTGTCTGTATGACTCTCTGTCTCTCTGTCTGTCTATCTATCTGTTTATAGTCAGCAGCCTTGTGATATCATTTGGCCAAAAGCAGCCTACGGCATTTCACTGTTCACTGTTGTGTTTGCACGTGTACCAATAACGAACTCTTGCTGAGACTCTGAGACTCTCTTTGTCTCTCTCTCTCTCTCTCTCTTCCTCTCTCTTGCTTTATATATAAATATAAATATAGATATGTAAGTGTGTAAATGTATTTATACATATTCATATGTTCATACATATTGTATTTGTGGGTATCTGAAACTTTATACTTTGTTACAATTTGTATATCAACACCGTCACACAATAGCGTCATATTGTCAGTTGATATCTTTGCCAAAGTGATGGCAGTTTGGCTCATTCACTATACAAACACTTACTCACACACACACACACACACACACACACACACACACACACATTACATAGATATCATCGTCATCATACATACGATTATATGAAGTAAGTATGTAGCAATATGCAGACATTTATGGCGTTGGTTATGGCTTTTGTAAATACTTACACATGTATGTATGTAGATAGGTAGATAGGTAGATAGCTACATGTATCTGTCCGTCTGTCCGTCTGTATCTCTGTCTCTCTGTCTCTTTGTCAATTTCATTGACATTAAAACAAACATTCGTTGCATTTACCGTAGACAATCATGCTACAAATAAACACAATTACACATATTTTTATATATATACATTCATACTACTACTACTATACAGTTGTACTTGTACCATTCTATGTATGTAGATACACTGGACCGATATGAATGCGTCGATTTGTATTGTATTGTATTGTGTATACAATATTAATTTTATAAAAACATCGAAAGAGACAAAGACATGAAAGCTTTTCTAGTTGTCCATGTTCCATATCCATATCCATATCCATATCCATGTGAGTGTGCGTGTGTGTGTGTTGTAAAAGTTTATTGCATTCAAAACGCCAGTAAAAATATTGAAAAATTCTTTCAGACATATGTTGCCATCAAATGCAATCAATGTTGCTGCATTGTTTATTTCTTAGTGTTGCATTTGTTGCTTTTGAAACATCATTGTGTTATTGGGTCCAAAAAAAATTGTTATAAAAGGTTGCCACCAGTTCAAAAAATTATACTAGAATTTATTGGTACTCGAATAATAATAATAATAACATCTATAGATCATAAAGTTAAAATCAAAGCAATTTAATATCAAAATTACATCATCATACATGACTGAACCTTTTAAGGGTTTCTTTCTTTCAACCAATAAAACTATATAACCTATCTAGTATCCACATATTTTTTCATTATGTATAATGCAAAACATGTAAGAAAGTTTAAGGCCTTAGATTCTACTGCTTATGGTACATACAACTCTATATCTTTATACATTATTATAAAACATTTTTATATAACTGATCGTGATAAACTCATAAGCTAGCGAACGGATTTTCGAATGGTTTTCACCAATTTAAGGAGTGTTTCATAATAAGGAAGATTAGGGAAAAAACAAAAACCCCAAAGGAAAAGAAAACTTAAGGGCTTAGATACTAAAGGGTGTCCTAGAATTAACGGAAGATTTGAATTTGCTACCATTTAACAGCTCTCAGTTTAGGGTTAGTCACACTTTAGGGTTCAACACTATATAAAAAATAATGAAAGTTTGGCGGACGTAGTTCGAATAAAATTATCCTAAGTGATGAAGCACATTTTTATCTTGATGGCTTTGTTAATCGACAAAATTGTCATATTTGGGGTTCGGAGAACCCACATGTGATTGTCCAAAAAAACAAATGTATCCACACCTTGTCACTGTTTGGTCATTGGACCATACTTTTTTGAAAATAAGGCAAAACTTTCATTATTTTTGAGATACGACGCTTCATTTTTATTTGCTAACCCTAAACTTTCAATTTAACTAAGAACAACAGATTTTTATGTAACATTTTATTAAATACAAAAGTACCGTTAAGACATAAGACTCAAACCGTTGACTGGGGATTGTTCCAATATTCAATCTGAAGTGTCCTAAGTCAAATAATGTGTTAGTTGCGCCCATGGCGGAGATCAGCTGGGTGAAGCCTCTTTAGACGTCTACGACAATTATGGTTAATCAGTTCAGCAGCAAGTGGATTTTTGTAAGACATCAACCGATCGTTGTATCTACTAGTAAGTCTATTGATTTTATCCCAATGTAAGTCATTGTGAATTGTAATATTCTTGATGAACTATGGCGCGTCAGTTATTTTTCGTAAAGCTTTATTCTGAGAAAAAAGGAACAGCAGAAAGATCGAAAAAAGTGAATAGAAACATATTTTAAAATCAACCAAGTCATTTTTATCAAATATCTAATCAGATTAACCAATCAATATCCACTAACTATTTGGGAATGAGAGGCTGGACAACATCTGCCAGGATATCTAGTGAATAAATTAAATAAAATAAAATAAAATAAAATAAATTAATTTAAGTTAATCTAATAATTTCAATCTCACAACTTAAATACTTTCAAATAAATAAAAAAAAAAATACACATTAAAAAAAACCCATGACCTACGATCATCCAAATATCTGATGACTCATAAAAATCTTTCAAGTAAACGTATTTCAGAATATTGATGATATTCAATGCAGCAATCTGGCAACATTCCTACTACATAACACATTGAATCATTTTGCGTGTCAGCAGAACCAAATTTACGTTCAAAAAAACAATAGCCAAAATGTCTCTGCTCCAAAAACTAAACTCAAAAACTGCGTTAGAAATAACCATCAACTAACTAAAACACCCTTCATCCGTTTCTCATCTCATAAGCCTTTATCTCCTTTATTTTTCCCAAAAAAAAGAAAAACATTAAGTAACAACAACAACAACAACAACAACAACAGCCTTGCAGGCAGTACCCTATTGGTTTTACACTAGTTGCCTAACGTTTAGTAATAAGTAAAAAACCCCTCTCTCTCTCTCTCTCTCTCACACACTCTATTTATCTCTCTTTCTCTCTCCCTTTACCACATCCGCACTCTCGACGAGCCACTTGGCCGCAAATCTCACACAATCCGCACTAAAAACTCATGTTATAAAAAATGCTTCACATTCACAAGTGTGTGTACACACACACACACACACACACACACACATACACATATGAATATTTGTCCATGTGTGAGTATGAATGAATGTATTGTGTTGTGTTGCTTCATAGTCATCATCATCATCATTGTTTTTTGCTTTCATTCATTGCTGTGCTCCTGTTCGATGGCAAGCAAAAATTTTTAACTTTTGGCTTTAATTTTCAATATTTGTTTGTTGTTGTTGTTTTTGTTTGTTTATTTATTTTTGTTTGTTTTTGTTGCTACTCAGTTCAGTTCAGTCAGTTCTTTCGCTTGTATTGTGTTTTGATGGCTTACATTTGAATATATTCACGTTGTTTATTCACAAAAATATTCTCCTTTTTATTTTATAATACCCTTCACTACTACTACTGTGAATAGAGATTATATTTTTTTGGTTTCTTTGTAACACATACACTTAATGAAGTGTCTACTACATTTACTTCTTTGCAAGGAAATAGTCAATGTGATGTGGAGAAGAATCGATTGGGTCATGTAAGGGCATCTATCAAGCTAAAGATTATTAGATCGGTTCATAAATTCCCAATATAATGAATAAACCATAACTCTTTCGATCAAATTCAATTTTATTCATCAACATAGTTTCCTTTAAGAACGTTACAATCATTCCAGAACTTCTCATTTCGATATCTTTCTTGAAAATCCATTCTTATTAACCTCAAAATAGGCGTTTCTTTCGACAATCACCTTCTCATTCTTCGACCCAAATCTCTTTACGGCGATCATTTTTTTAAGTTCTGCGAACAAGTAAAAGTCACTGGGGGGTCAAATCTGGAGAATCGGATGGGTGCCGAAGCAATTCGAATTATAATTTGCGCGTCGTTACATCTTACACTAATAATTTATTTAAATTAAATCTTTCCTATTATTCAACAGAATCCAAAGTTAAGATTCAATATTATGATTTACTTATGTACGAGTTATATAGGTTATAGTGTGTTATTTTGAAAATCATCGTAAGTAAGCTTTCATTCTAGACAATTTAAAGAAGCAACCAATTAAGCCAAAAATATGCTTATAAACCATTGAGTATTTAAGACTTTTTGTATGAAAAAATCTATGAAATTCCTTAAAATATTCAAACACAACTTCATAAATTGAATTGATTGAGTGTATTCAAAATCTACGATTTGAAAGGTACTCGTACATACATAAGTATGTATGTATGTATGACTGTATGTATGTATGTATGTATGTCTGTATGTATGTGTAAGCTTCAAAGAAATAAAACTAAATTTGTCTATTTTATTTTTTTCTTTTTTTTTTTCATTTTAATTTTGATTTTGTTGCTTTTAGTTTGGCAACATTTTGGTTCGCAATTTTTTTTTCTTTATTTTTGTTTTCTTATTTATTCGACCATTTTGTGTATTCTGAGTAAAATGTGGAATGAACTTTAGCTCAAGCTCACTTACATATGCATATATATTGTATTTTTTGTACTCAAATGTATATATGTTTATATTTATGTAAATGTATCTTTGTATCTTTGTTTATTTATATGTTTTTATAGCTATATTTGTTGGTTATACATTTGCTGTTGCTGTTTCTGCTACTGTTGCTGTTATTATTGTTGCTGGTGTTTGCTTGCAACTAACATTTTTAACATTAATTTTTATGCTTC
Source organism: Amiota mariae (assembly GCA_035041805.1). Lineage (NCBI taxonomy): Eukaryota > Metazoa > Arthropoda > Insecta > Diptera > Drosophilidae > Amiota > Amiota mariae. Next base: position 329,709 of record JAWNKV010000338.1, on the reverse strand, counting down.
GTCGCTCTGTATGTGAGTGTTGTGTGTATGTGTGTGTGTGTGTGTGTGTGTGTGTGTGTGTGTGTGTGTGTGTGTGTATCTGTATCTGTATCTGTGTGCAACTGTTCAACTGTGTTGGTTGCTCCATTTTCAGTGTTGGCATTTGTAGTATTTTACGAATTTTTCAATTTTTTCTTCCGTTTTTGTTTTGTTTTTTTTTTTTTTTTTTTGAAATATACATTAAATTTCGTAGTATGTGATGGCCCTCAAAAGTATGCTTTCATTTTCCCACTTTGGGAGATCAGTATTTTGTTGTGTGCAATAGTGAATCATATCAGGTAACCCTCTGAAGGAAGATGTCATTTCATTTTATTTGCCATAACCTTGTCTAATTGTTATGTATTGTTAGCTGCCGTTCCGTTGAATAGCACGCTGCTAGCATTAATGTTTTTCGATAGCGGTTCACCAATGAGTCGGTGGAGCTTTGATCACATGTCGAAGTGATCATATTGCAGATTATAATTACCTACATTTCTATTTTATCATTTATGTATTCACAAATAAATATTAATTTTTAATTCACTTCGTCCGGTTGTTCTGTCCGAAATATTTAAGAAAATTCCTAAATATTAATCGGGTCATCAAATGTGAAGAGAGGTGTGTAAGAGAGTTGAGTATGCATGCAATGATAACCTAATTTAAACCCAATTATTTTATTTTTTTTTTTTAAGATTGAAAGAAAACAATATAAGATACAAAATTTTAAAAAAATTTATTTCTTAATATTAACAAGAATAAGTAATATTGTACTATATATTCTTCTTTGTATCTTTCAGAATTTTTGTATTTCTGTGCCAATATCAAGGCAAATGAACGCAAAGAGAACCAGCAGAAGTACTCTTAAAAGGTCTTCCTGTTCTCTATATGTCGGTCATCGAGGAACCCGAAATGCGAATTATTAATGACTTAAATGCTTCCATCGATGACTTCCCATTATAATTTGGATTATACTTGATAACAGGATCGTCATCATTCTGCATCGCTGGTTCCTGAATTAATACAGAATGGGTAATTACTGCTTCACACTACACAAATAGATTAGATAGATAGATTATGTAAAAGAATATAGAATATAGCAGAATATAGAATATAGAATACTGAAGAATATAGAAGAATATAAAAGAATAAAAAATATAGAATATAGAAGAATATAGAATATAGAAGAATATAGAATATAGAAGAACATAGAATTTAGAAGAATAAAGAATATAGAAGAATATAGAATATAGAAGAATATAGATGAATATAGAATATAGAATAATATAGATGAATATAGAATATAGAAGAACATAGAATTTAGAAGAATATAGAAGAATAAAGAATATAGAAGAATAAAGAATTTAGAAGAATATAGAATATAGAAGAATATAGAATATAGAAGAATATAGAATATAGAAGAACATAGAATTTAGAAGAATATAGAAGAATAAAGAATATAGAAGAATAAAGAATTTAGAAGAATATAGAATATAGAAGAATATAGAATATAGAAGAATATAGAAGAACAAAGAATTTAGAAGAATAAAGAATATAGAAGAATATAGAATATAGAAGAATATAGAATATAGAAGAATATAGAATATAGAAGAATATAGAATATAGAAGAACATAGAATTTAGAAGAATATAGAAGAATAAAGAATATAGAAGAATAAAGAATATAGAAGAATATAGAATATAGAAGAATATAGAATATAGAAGAATATAGAAGAACAAAGAATTTAGAAGAATAAAGAATATAGAAGAATATAGAATATAGAAGAATATAGAATATAGAAGAATATAGAATATAGAAGAATATAGAATATAGAAGAACATAGAATTTAGAAGAATATAGAAGAATAAAGAATATAGAAGAATAAAGAATATAGAAGAATATAGAATATAGAAGAATATAGAATATAGAAGAATATAGAAGAACAAAGAATTTAGAAGAATAAAGAATATAGAAGAATATAGAATATAGAAGAATATAGAATATAGAAGAATATAGAATATAGAAGAATATAGAATATAGAAGAACATAGAATTTAGAAGAATAAAGAATATAGAATATAGAAGAATATAGAATATAGAAGAATATAGAATATAGAAGAACATAGAATTTAGAAGAATAAAGAATATAGAAGAATATAGAATATAGAAGAATATAGAAGAACAAAGAATTTAGAAGAATAAAGAATATAGAAGAATATAGAATATAGAAGAATATAGAATATAGAAGAACATAGAATTTAGAAGAATAAAGAATATAGAAGAATATAGAATATAGAAGAATATAGAATATAGAAGAATATAGAATATAGAAGAATATAGATGAATATAGAATATAGAAGAATATAGATGAATATAGAATATAGAAGAACATAGAATTTAGAAGAATATAGAAGAATAAAGAATATAGAAGAATAAAGAATATAGAAGAATATAGAATATAGAAGAATATAGAATATAGAAGAATATAGAATATAGAAGAACATAGAATTTAGAAGAATATAGAAGAATAAAGAATATAGAAGAATAAAGAATATAGAAGAATATAGAATATAGAAGAATATAGAATATAGAAGAACAAAGAATTTAGAAGAATAAAGAATATAGAATATAGAAGAATATAGAATATAGAAGAACATAGAATTTAGAAGAATAAAGAATATAGAAGAATATAGAATATAGAAGAATATAGAATATAGAAGAATATAGAATATAGAAGAATATAGAATATAGAAGAACATAGAATTTAGAAGAATAAAGAATATAGAAGAATATAGAATATAGAAGAATATAGAATATAGAAGAACAAAGAATTTAGAAGAATAAAGAATATAGAATATAGAAGAATATAGAATATAGAAGAATATAGAAGAATATAGAATATAGAAGAATATAGAATATAGAAGAACATAGAATTTAGAAGAATAAAGAATATAGAAGAATATAGAATATGGAAGAATATAGAAGAACAAAGAATTTAGAAGAATAAAGAATATAGAAGAATATAGAATATAGAAGAATATAGAATATAGAAGAATATAGAATATAGAAGAACATAGAATTTAGAAGAATATAGAAGAATAAAGAATATAGAAGAATAAAGAATATAGAAGAATATAGAATATAGAAGAATATAGAAGAATATAGAATATAGAAGAATATAGAATATAGAAGAACAAAGAATTTAGAAGAATAAAGAATATAGAAGAATATAGAATATAGAAGAATATAGAAGAATATAGAATATAGAAGAACATAGAATTTAGAAGAATATAGAAGAATAAAGAATATAGAAGAATAAAGAATATAGAAGAATATAGAATATAGAAGAATATAGAAGAATATAGAATATAGAAGAATATAGAATATAGAAGAACATAGAATTTAGAAGAATAAAGAATATAGAATATAGAAGAATATAGAATATAGAAGAACATAGAATTTAGAAGAATAAAAAATATAGAAGAATATAGAATATAGAAGAATATAGAAGAACAAAGAATTTAGAAGAATAAAGAATATAGAAGAATATAGAATATAGAAGAATATAGAATATAGAAGAACATAGAATTTAGAAGAATATAGAAGAATAAAGAATATAGAAGAATAAAGAATATAGAAGAATATAGAATATAGAAGAATATAGAAGAATATAGAAGAATAAAGAATATAGAAGAATAAAGAATATAGAAGAATATAGAATATAGAAGAATATAGAATATAGAAGAACATAGAATTTAGAAGAATATAGAAGAATAAAGAATATAGAAGAATAAAGAATATAGAAGAATATAGAATATAGAAGAATATAGAATATAGAAGAATATAGAAGAATATAGAATATAGAAGAACATAGAATTTAGAAGAATATAGAAGAATAAAGAATATAGAAGAATAAAGAATATAGAAGAATATAGAAGAATATAGAATATAGAAGAATATAGAATATAGAAGAATATAGAATATAGAAGAATATAGAAGAACATAGAATTTAGAAGAATAAAGAATATAGAATTTAGAAGAATAAAGAATATAGAATTTAGAAGAATAAAGAATATAGAAGAATATAGAATATAGAAGAATATAGAAGAACAAAGAATTTAGAAGAATAAAGAATATAGAAGAATATAGAATATAGAAGAATATAGAATATAGAAGAATATAGAATATAGAAGAACATAGAATTTAGAAGAATATAGAAGAATATAGAATATAGAAGAATAAAGAATATAGAAGAATATAGAATATAGAAGAATATAGAATATAAAAGAATATAGAATATAGAAGAACATAGAATTTAGAAGAATAAAGAATATAGAAGAACAGAGAATTTAGAAGAATAAAGAATATAGAAGAATATAGAATATAGAAGAATATAGAATATAGAAGAATATAGAATAAAGAAGAATATAAAAAAAACAATATAAAAGAATATAGAAGAATAAAGAATATAGAAGAATATAGAATATAAAAGAATATAGAATATAAAAGAATATAGAAGAATATAGAATATAGAAGAACATAGAATTTAGAAGAATATAGAAGAATAAAGAATATAGAAGAATATAGAAGAATATAGAATATAGAAGAACATAGAATTTAGAAGAATAAAGAATATAGAATATAGAACATAGAAGAATATAGAAAAATATAGAAGAATATAGAATATAGAAGGATATAGAATATAGAAGAATATAGAATATAGAAGAACAGAGAATTTAGAAGAATAAAGAATATAGAAGAATATAGAATTTAGAAGAATATAGAATATAGAATATAGAAGAATATAGAAGAATATAGAATATAGAAGAATAAAGAATATAGAAGAATATAGAAGAAAATAGAATAAAGAAGAATATAGAAAAAAAACAATATAAAAGAATATAGAAGAATAAAGAATATAGAAGAATATAGAATATAAAAGAATATAATAGAATATAGAAGAATATAGAATATAGAAGAATATAGAAGAATATAGAAGAATATAGAATATAGAAGAACATAGAATTTAGAAGAATAAAGAATATAGAAGAATATAGAATATAGAAGAATATAGAATATAGAAGAACATAGAATTTAGAAGAATAAAGAATATAGAATATAGAAGAATATAGAATATAGAAGAATATAGAATATAGAAGAATATAGAATATAGAAGAATATAGAATATAGAAGAATATAGAATATAGAAGAACATAGAATTTAGAAGAATAAAGAATATAGAATATAGAAGAATATAGAATATAGAAGAATATAGAATATAGAAGAACATAGAATTTAGAAGAATAAAGAATATAGAATATAGAAGAATATAGAATATAGAAGAATATAGAATATAGAAGAATATAGAATATAGAAGAATATAGAATATAGAAGAACATAGAATTTAGAAGAATAAAGAATATAGAATATAGAAGAATATAGAATATAGAAGAATATAGAATATAGAAGAATATAGAATATAGAAGAATATAGAATATAGAAGAACATAGAATTTAGAATAAAAAAATTTAGAATATAGAAGAATAAAGAATGTAGAACCAGTTAAGCTACCTATAATTCAAGCTACTTACCGCGATAACACTATCGAAGAAGCTATTAATTCCAGCTGGAACTTAGATTTTTATACTCTTCACGTTAGTGAATAGTATTATAAGTTTGTCATGAAGTTTGTAGCACACAGAAGAAGAATTCGCAGACCACATAAAGTATGTATATTTGTGATCAGCTCGATGAGACGAGTTGATTTAGCCATGGCCGTCTGTCCGTCGGTCCGTCTGTCCATCTGTTCGCAATCCTAGTCCTTCAATTTTTGAGCTAGAGAGCTAGCATTTTGTACATCGGTTTCTTTTTACCAAACGCCGGTCAAGTTCATGAATAAGCGGAATCGGATCACTAGGGGGGGTACCTCCCATACAAATCCCCTTCTATAATAAATTAATGTTCTTACTAGAAAAAGTTTTTTGTTTTTTGACGTATTGAACTGAAATTTGGACACTATAAGTTTCTGGTCCATATCCACCAACCATATAAATTTCAAATTAACAGGAGGGGAACCTTCAATACAAACCCCCTTTTAAATTAAAGTTTTTATTAGAAAAACTTTTTTGTTTTTTGTGTTATTGAATTGAAATTTGGACACTATAAGTCTCTGACATATCCACAAACCATGGAAATTTCAAGACCCTCGGACTACTAGGAGGGGTACCCGCCATACAAACCGGAATCCAAATGAAAGAAACTTAGAAAAACTTTTTTGTGTTTTGTACTATCGACTTAAAATTTGGACACTATAAGTGTCAAGCCCATAGCCACCAACATTATAAATTGCAAGACCCTCGGACCACTCGCTGGGGCGTGAAGAGTATTACAACTTCGGCATAGCCAAAGTTAGTCTTTTTTTTATATTTTTATGGATTCAATTTGAAATAATGTTATGCAGGATGATATCTCTCATGTAACTTGTAAACTTACCGTTGCATCTTACGTTAATCCATCACAAAAAGATCTCTTTGTCAATGTTTCGTCCATTTTATATAGATACAATTGGTCTTCCAAGGCAGAGTCCATTCATAGAAGCAGCATGGATTAAATCGTCGCCTGTTCTAGAATTTAAGCATCCATCTATTAAATAGAATTGTTTATTTGTTAATATGAAGAAATAAATAAAAATATAAATAGTCTAAGAATTTCTGTTATGTTATTAGTGTTTTTATTAAAAATACATGGAACAAAAGTGTTGCATACCATTGGGGTATAACAGCAAATTTTACTTAATTATTTTGCAAAAATACCAGGCGAACAGAAATGCAAGTTGATATGATCAATTCAAAATTGTTAAATACCTTTATCTCAGATATGCGAATTATAAATAAATGCACTTCTCACTTTTGTGAGGTTTGTGTGTATCAACAGGCTAACAAAGTATTAAGATCGCAACTGTCAATTACTTTATGAGCGCACAAATTTGTAAGGTTTGTGCGATTGCGTTAAGACCCACAAAATTTTTAAATATAATTCGAGACATAAAAATATGTATTGTTAATTGACAAATGAAATCGTAGCGTTTGGCAAATGTTGCCAAAATACTAATTGCAATGATGCGTGGCCCTGGAACGTTCAGATGAAGATGGATGGAAAAAAATAATGCCGAGGACTGATTTTTCGGTGAAGAATATACGAGTGGACGTGATCCCGATTGAGCAACAAAAAGATAAAGAAAACAATAATAAAAAAAAAAATGATTGAAAAAATAGTAAATGTGATTCTTGATAGTGATTCTGTGTATTCTTTATGTGAAATGCCGGTAGTCGCCGTCGGTCAACTTGTGATAGTAAAAATAATTATTGATTGATTAATAGGCTATTCACACCGAACTGATTCAATGTGAATCGATTTTGGTTTCAGACCGGCGATTCTGGATCATGAACAGAGGTTTTTTTTTGTTTTCCTTATGGACACTTGACAAGTTGTAACAAGTGACAGTTCGTAAGCGAAAATGACCGAAAATTTTCCAACACTAACAGAAATTGCCAGCACTGTTTTGATTCACAGGCGATTCCATTGTTGAATCTACCTGAATCGTTTCACATTCTACAACAACAACTTTCATTTTTCCTTATGGTTGTTGTCCGATTCAGTGCTCGATTCAACATAGAATCGATTCACGTTTGGTGTGAATAGCCTATAAGATATCGAAAACTTCACAACAATATATTTTTAAGAAATAAAACAGTTCTAATAGTGAATTTACACCAAAGTGATTCATTGACAATCGATTCTGCGTTTACACCGGAGATTCTGATTCTTGAACAGCTGTTTTACATGATTAAGAACAATTCGCAGTGTATGCAAATAATTGTTGCAGCTTCCTTTTTCATTTCTGCTACTTATTTTATTAATATTTGAAATTTTCTTCAAATTGTTTGTGTCATGATCAGCTGTTTTTTGTTTTGGTTTGAAACGAAAAAAGGAGCGGAAGTCCGTCGAAAATAACAGATCCGGTTGGAAATTACCGAAAATGTTCCAATACTAGCAGAAATTTCACATTTTACAACAAAAACTGACATTTTTCCATGTGGTTGTTGGCCGATTCAATAGTCGATTCTTTCTTGGTGTAAATACACTATTAGTTAATAAGTTTATACTGTTGACTTTCATATTTGTTTAAATGATTAGATTCCTTTCACTTAGCATATGGATAAAGTCATTATATAGTAAGTAGTAATTATTTATAATGACTGACTTCATTTTGACTTAGCTATTTCATTTGTTATATGTACAAATAAAATCATCTCAATGGAGGAGGAGGACATATTTGTATCATTGTGATAATCATAGATATTTAATTATGATGAATTTTATTTTTCATATAAATTTTTAATTAGTAGAATATATTATTCTTTCATACTCGCACACACATAATAATATGTTAGACCATAACTCTTGAGTTTTTATATTGAAATAATAAAGTAACAACATAATCTGTAACGAAACAAGCAAAAACTTTTACAAAACAACTTGTGGTTAAAGTACACATTACATTATTCCGGGTCCGGAAAAAAAAGAACAAAACAAATACACGTAGTACTTCATTACATTGAAATGATTCCCAAACTCCAAACGGAATGGATTCTAGATCCCAAGATAAAATGCCAACCAACTGATAAATGCATGCGTCTGAAAAGTCTCTTAAATTGAAACACCTTTATGAAAATACAGACATCTACTTACTACATACAGTCAAGAGAAAAGTAATAGAAAGTATAATATTATAGTACAATGTACAATGGGAGTGGGAGTGGGAGAGAAAAAGAGTAAAAAAAAAGAAAGGGTGAGGAAAACAAAGCTAGGAATCAGAATAAAAACAAAAGTATAAAAAAGCATGAATCCCCAGAGTCGAAAAGGAGCCAAAGTGCGCTATAATACAATGTGGTAAAAAAGAGGGAATAACAAAATAGAAACAGCAACAAGAATATACTCATACTCATACTCATACATACATATTGTAGGATATTGTATTGTATATAGAGTTATATCAAAAGACAATGATAATAAGACAAGGCATAAAAGTACCTACTATTACTACTACGACTATGACTACGACTACTACAAAGAATAAAGAAAAACAAGGAGCAGTACAAAACGAAAAAGAAGAAGAGAAAAGAAAAGAAAAACTTTGCCAAAAAAAAAAAAAAAAAAGGAAGACAGGAAAAATACAACGAAACACTCAATAAACTTTAAATAAACGCGTTTAAACAACATTTATGTGGAACGATGATGATGACGTTAAGAAGTAAATTGAAAGGTAGAAATAGCAGAATAGCAACAAGGAGATGACAATAATAATGATGATGAGGAGTTTGAGTGAAGCAAAGAAGAGTAAACTGAATCTTATATGTATAGTAAAGATAATGATGATGATGACGTTGACGATGACGATGACGATGAAAGCAGCCTGTAGCAGTGTGGCAAAAGTCGTACAAGAAGACGACACAGTACAAGAAGAAAATAACAATAAGAGTTTTACAACCAACACCACCACCACCACCACCGCCATTGCCACCAACCATTAACTTATCCAGACGCAGTGCAATGGTGTGCAACACAAGAATATCTGTATATTCTATAATATTCGTTCACAAACGCCAACTCAACTCAACTCAACTCATATACACCTTTGGTATAATAAAATGTGCCACTTTGGAGGAACCCAACAGCAGCAGCAACTTACTTTTATCGTGCTTATAAGTCGTCTGTCGTTCCCTATTACCATCCATCCATCCATCCATCCATCCATCCACCCACAACACATGCAGCACTTCGTCTCATCTCATATCTCCTTCACTTTCTTGCTATCATTTTGCCTACAAGTTTCCATGAAGGAACTGCTGTTCCTGTGCCAAAACGAACGAACGAAGAACACACAGAGAGAAAGCAATGAAAAAGCGCACAAAATTCAAACATAAGTTTCACATAAACACACACAGATACAGATTTATATAAGTATATACTATATATGTATGTATGTATGTCTGTGTATGTTTGAAGCGTACGGCAAGGACGTTGTATTATAAATTTTATGAGGATTCGGCTGTATATTTTTTCTCTATGAATATGTGTCTGTGGGTGGGTCGATGGTTTGAATAAAAGAGTCTCATAAAAATAAGTTGCACACTCACTCTTTGCCATGTCAAACCAAACCATCCATGGTTCCAGACAATATTACCGTTAGTCGTTTGACAATCCAACAACAACAACAACAACTACAACTACATTCAAACGAAACGCTCCCTATGCTGCTATCCTGCCACACTCTATTGCTCCCTCTCTCTCTCTCCCCCTGCCATCATGAAACTGCTTCATGACACCATAAAAAGCTGACATCGTTGATGTTGAAGGCGAACGCATCGAAACGTATGAAGTGCTGAGGGTTGTTGTTAGGTGCGAACGAGGGATCAAATAAGTATAAGACTTGAATAAATGAATGAATGAAAGAATGATTGAATTAATGAATGCATGATTGAACGATTGAACATGGCAACGTTTATCATGTTGATGCTTTCACAATGACACTCACTACTCACTATATATTTCTTATACTACAATACTAGTAGTACTCTCCTTAATATTCTCGATGAAACTATCACCAACCATTACATGCATTGACTCTCCTCTTGTCGTATTGTCGTCATCATCGTCATTATTATAGTGTTGCTTTCATATTATTATTTTTATTGTTGTTTTTGTTGTTGTTGTTGTTGTTGCAGTTATTGTTGGCATCTTTTACACTACCTACTACATTATCAGCACCTCCCCGAACTATCTTGGTCTCCTTATGTAGTTGTAGTAGTAGTAGTAGTAGTAGTAGTCATTGTCGTCTCATGACAGTCAGCGGAAACATAACAAGAAGGATAACGTTATAATGCCCCAGTGTACAGTGTACATTCTTTCATATAAAACTTCAAGCCAAACCAAGTCATCATAGAAAGAGGAGCGCATATGAAAACGAACCGAAAACAATGACACCACCTCCTACTATAAGCCTTCATTTTATTTCACCTCGACTCTTTGCTCTTCTTTCTTTGATCCCTCACTCTACACTGTTGTTGTTGTTGTTGTTGTTGTTGTCGACGTTGTCGTTGTCATTTTCGTTTTGTGCGTTTTTTTTTTTTTTTTTTTTTTTTTGCAAACAAGTGAACAGATCCGCTTTTTATTTTATGATTTTCCATGCTTTTCTTTTTATATGTATTTTTTTTATTTTTTTTTTTTTTTTTTGCCGCCTCCTTTTGTATTTTCCACTTTTATGTAGGTTTATGTAGATAAGTATGTATCTATGTGGGTGTGTAGGAGTTAAGGTAAGTGGGTTGAATTGGGTTTGATGGGTAGTCAGTCTTTCTTTCTTTCTTTCTTTCCATATATTGTATTTGTATAGCGTAGATTTTGTATAATTTTGTTGCTTCATTGTTAAGTTATTTCGGTAAATGTTGGCAAAAAGTAGCAACAATGAAAACAAAAAAAATATATACATACACTCTCTCTCCCTCTCTCCCCCTCTCTCTCTCACACACACACATACAATCACTTATAGTACAAAGTACAAAGTAAGCAAACAACAAACAAAAAAGTTGAAATAACAACAAAAACTGTATTTCGGTTTATTTTTGATGGGCGTGGGTAACTCAATATACCCCAAAAGAAACACCAAAAAAATAAAGAAAAAAAAGGTTATAAACACAAACGGACGGATAAGCTTATAATAAGAATAAGCAAAAGACAACGACGGTGATAGAGATGACGAAGAAAAGAAAGACCACATAAGAGAGAACAAACGTCAAAATGTACTAAAATAAGGATCATGGAATATTTTATTCTTTTCCAAGAGGCACAGTGAATGATAAAATCATATTCCACAGAAATTCTGTTCAATTTTAACATAATATAAATTCAATATATGAAATACAATACAATCATAATACGAGAGTCATTCAATACACAGTAGGTGGGTGGAGTAGAAATGCAAATGCAAGTTTTTTTCACAAATTTATTTATTAATTAACTAGTAGTCCTGGTGCGCAATTCTGCTCCCCGGGAAAATCAGCTCTTTTAACGGGAATGATAGATACAATATTCGGGTGCATTCCCGTTGTCTTTATCGTTTTAAAGTGAATTAAAAACATCAACGTTATCGTTATCGACATTAATCGAAAATATTTCATATTCTCTATTTTGAAACGAAGATAGAAACGGCATAGTAACGTAAAAATATTGAAACAAGTGAAATGATTATTAAATTAAAATTTACAAAATTACTAACTTTGGCTATGGGTACTTGATGGAAAACCTAACTTCCATTAACAATGAAATCTATCTTCCATATTGATCGACTCTCGAACGGAAAAATAGTATGTTTTTCTAATGTTATATTGTATTTTGATATTTTTCATACTATCCATCATCCATAATTCTTATTTTCTTATACATATAAAGTACATAATTATAATACTAGCTCACATGACCCAGAACTTTGCACGGGAATGGTAGAAAGAATGCCATTTATTTATTTTTGTTCATGATTCTAAATTCAAAAAGAGAAGTCTAACAAATAGTACTTGATTTATTTAAAAACAAAAAAAAAATGTCTCTAAACTTCATATGTAAAATTCAACCTAGCAATTCCTATCCACACCAAACTTCACAGGAACACTCTCAAGTCTTTGCTAGACTTTTCCTGAACATTTCAACAAAATTGGTATAATAGTTTCGGAGTCTATGGGGAACAGACATACAATTTTATATAAGTATAGTATATAGATTCAATATTATTTGTTATATGATTTTTGAGTTCAAAAATGGAAAAAGTTCTCTTTGAAGATTGATCAATATAAAGATACAAATTTCTCTACTCAAAAATTCTTTTTGGTTGAATAATTGAAGTGGAACCTTTTTAAATAAATAAGTATATGTATGTATGTGCATATTGGACCAATAAGTATCCGTGATAGAAATGAAGAAACGTGTTTTTTCACATTTGTTTTTTCTATTTTTCGACGTAATCTCATTCGAAAATCATGTCAAGCACGTTTTCAACGATTTCCTCGGAATCCTGGATGCTCCTCATTAGAAACAGATTTACGACACGGGTACTCATTGATTGATCATCGTAGAGTTCTTTATCTTAAAATTATTAGATTTATGCTGCTTCACAAATTTCCTTTTTAATAGATATTAGATAAGAGATCCAATAGTTACCAACATATCCAAGTTTAAGTTTAAGTATTAAGAATTTGATCAACATATGGTAAATCTATCAAGAGTTGTTTATATGTCAACACAAAAATATCATATGCCAATTACGAAGTAAAATTGAAATTTGTAATGGAATAACAACTGGTGGTGGTGGTGGTGGTTGAGGTGGTGGTGGTGGTGGTGGTGGTTGCGGTGGTGGTGTTGGAGTAAAGCTTATCTAATCTTTGTGAAGTTGAGTTAATTGTTGAACATTTTATTGCCTTCTTATTTATGAATTTTATTGTATATTATTATTATTATTATTATTGTTGGGGGATGTAGCACTGCGACCTATAAGATCTATTGTGAGACTTAGAGTATTTCTCCTAGCCCAATACCCTCGATGAATTGTAGTATTGATCCTATTTCACAAAGTCTGAATTCGCCAAGGTGCTTGCTTCTCCTGCGCATCAGGGCAGAGCAAGTGCCTCTCACATGTAGTGCGGTCTCATCATCTTCACCGCAGAACCTGCAAAGACCATTAGACGAGATTCCCAGTTTTGTTAGGTGGCGATTCAACATACAATGTCCTGTTAATAATCCCGTAATGATTCTTAATTTGTTCTTCGTTAATTTCATACAGTCCTTGTAGCGTTTAGGTTGTATGTCCCTAGCGCTAATTTGGAGTGTGATAGCCCCGGTAATTTTTCCCAGTATAATCTCCTTTGTTTGTCATCTTCCTCCCAGATAATACGGGAGATGTTACCCGATCCTACTCCACAGAATGGTTCGGGCCCTACAAATGGAGATGATGCTCCTTTCCTGGCAAGTTTGTCTGCCATTTCGTTTCCATAAATCCCTACGTGTCCCGAAACCCATAGAATCTGCACCTGGTTGAGTTGCCTCAGGATGTTCAGCTTGTCAATGCACTCCATCACTAGTTTCGATGTGACTTGGTGAGATTTGAGTGCTTTGATAGCTGCCTGGCTATTGCTATTCTGCGGCTCCGGTAGTTCCGTTCGAGATTAAAGTGCGCACACCTATCTATTGCGTATACTTCCGCTTGAAAGATTGAAGTGTTCTTACCTAATGATTCAAAGTATCTTTTCCCTAGTCCAAATACACCCGCCCCGGCCCCATCTTTGGTGAGGGAGCCGTCGGTGTACCATGTTTTTTTTTTATTGTATATACTCGTACAACAATTTTAATAGTAGTACTATGTACGAGTAGTTCTAGTTTTATGTAGTATATACATATATACATATGTACGAGTATGTTAACAAGTTAAAGGCAAAATATTAAAGTGTAGATAAAACTTTGAAGTCTTTAGACTCTCAGTTTTCTTTTGATTATGGTATGATGAAAATGGAGGGGGGAAAACGCGTTAAACTCCCGCGGCTGCAGTTCATTTTCCCATAATTCGTTGAGAAAACAAACAAACAAACAAACGAACAAACAAACAGTACAGTACAGTGAAAAGAAAAAAACAAGAGCACCAACAACTATAACATGACATAAACCCACACACACACACACACACACACCCACACACACACACACACACTCACACACATTCACACGCACATAGTTATTTACTCACGTAGTTGTATAAATGCAAACATAAAATAGTCAGACTGCAGCATTAAATTACAGCAGAACGAACAAGAAACTAACAAACGAACGAAAGAAGGTACACACACACACACACACACACACACACACACACACACACACACACACACACACACTCACACTCAAGTATAAACAAAGGCACACACGCAAAGGATTCCCAAGCATACACTCACACAGATATATGAAAGGATACACGCGCATGCAAGGATTGCATATGGCAAACAGTAGAAAAAGCAAAATGAAGAAAAAAAAAAAACAAATAGGAAATGCAACTTGTGCAATGTTTTCGTTTTTGAACTTTTTGCCATTATCCACAGAGACGAGGACAACGATGATCATAGTGATGATCATGATGTTAATGATGATGAGGACGACGACGCTGCTGCCATGTTAAAATCATTCAGTGAGTGAGTACGTAAGTGAGTGAGTGAGTGCATTGCTTGTGGGTAGTTGTTTGGGTGGTTGTTTGAGTGGTTTGAGTGTGAGTTATAATTCTTTATGCACAATAATGTTTGTATGTATGTATCTATGTATCTGTACCTGTATCTGTGTGTATGAGTGTAAGAACGACGCACAATCAAAAATTACGACAAACGAATGCAACACGATGCAAACATATTCACAGTCACACACACACACACACACATACACACTTCATATAAATTTACACTCTCTCCTATGTCCTCTGTACGCTAGCAAGCAAGCAAACTATCAAACTACGTTTTCGCACTTGTTGTGCATAACAGTAAAACCAACCGATGATGATGACGCCCCCTCTACGCCCATCTACCACTCCCACTTTTATTTAAAAGCAAAAATGAACCATTTTTCTTCGTTCGTTCGTTCGTTTGTTCGTTCATTCGCATTTTCCTATGATTTTTCCTTTATTTTTTCCTTTTCTTTAATTTGTTGCTGTTGTTGTTGTTGTTTGTATTTCTGTGTTTTCCATAGTCGACTTTCGTGCGCGAAAATGAAATAAAGTCGACTTAAGCAGAGGGTGGTAAGGGCTCTCATTCCTCGCACTTTCCCCCCCATTCTACAACACAATTGAGACGCAACTCGTACCTCGAACACTGAATACCAAACCAAACCAAACCAAACCAAACCAAAACAAAACAAAGGCAGAATGAGTACAATGAGTGAGTGAGTGAGTAAGTGATTTATGCCCGTGTACAGAGCAGAGAGCGCAACAGCAGCAATGGCTGCCAAGTTGAACAGGCGTCAAGCGTTTATAGCAAGTTTCGATTTCATGCGATTTTGCAGCAACAACAAATATACAAAAATACAAAAACAAAAAAATTCAAATCTACTACTATACTACTACATTCAACATACAATTTGATGGAAAGGTCGCATGAAGTGTGAATAAGACGAACATGAACACGGCAAGAGAAAGATGATGATGAGATGTGATGAGATGAAGTGAAGTGAAGTGATGAGGAGAAAGTTATGAGGTTTATGGTGATGTACATAGTACTTACTCACTCATAGTTTCAAAAGACGTTGTGGCAACGCGTGCAAAAAAGAGATTTGACTTGGTTTTGGTTGCGTTTTATTGTTGATGAAATAATATTGTACTATGTTGCATTGGTTTGAGTAATCTTCCAAATAGTGTGGAGTGAGAGGAGTATAACTTGACTTAAGCTTAAGTGGGTGTTCGTTATAACCAACACCATCTATCCACCTCATTCCTCATTGCAACTAAAATATGATCTCTGTGTACATTTGTTAGGGCATCAGCGGGTTAACTGTTTGTTAAGTGTGAAAAGCATAAAATTGCAAAAACGCGCGCGGATATAGAACTTCTCTTAACCTCTAGTTTACTACTTTACCAAGCACCGAACCACCCATCCACCAATCCACCAATCCACCCATCTTCCATCAACCAACAAACCATGACCACAATCAACCTATAGCAAGGAAGCAAGCAAAGTTAAACTTAAAGTGGAGTACTAAAAGTTGATATGACTTGCTGCAAGTTAACTTTGAGTGAAGATTAGTTGTAAGGATGACGATGAGAAACATTTCCATGTATTGCGTTTGCGTATGTAAGTATGTGTGTTTAAATTTAGTGGGAGGGTGGGTAAGCTGTGGAATACGCGGCAAGTGCATCGATTGCAGTTTTAAAGAAGTTTTCTCTTTTATATAGGAAGTAAGTATTATAAAATATTAAAAGTCAAAAGCGTCATGTCGTGGCTTGTTTTGCTTTGTTTTGTCTATGTATATGTTTTCTATATACATATATAATTCATATGCGTATGTATGTGTGTGTGTGTGTGTGTGTATTCAGTATCAGTATGCGAATGTTGTTTGCAATATTTTATTAAAAGGCATTAAATCAAACACGGAACTCTATTCATAGCTATTCATAGTGAAACTCTGACTTACTCTTTTTGTTTCTTCCAGAGTTTGTAGATACTCACCGCTATGCTTGGTGAATATATGAATGAAAAGGCGCTTTATGCAAAGTGTAAATCACTCAAGTCTTTGTATACTAACTGACTAACTAACTGACTGAGGGACTGAATGTAAATTCATATGTGCACATACAAAAAAAATAAATAATATCCATTATACATAGACTTATTCACGATAATATATAGAAAAGAAAAATATCTTACTATGAATTGATTTTACAAAGAATACAATAATAAACAAAAGACCTACTAAAATGAAATATTCACTTACTTGAACTATTAGTATTTCAAAGTTTTTATTAGAATTAATATCATAATATTGTGTGAGTGTTATCACTTTGTTGTGATGTGTTTCCAATGCAAAGAACTATACTGTTGAATCCAAATTGGGCGATTCCGTAGTCAGTGGTCGCTTTCTTAGTTGGAATGCTGGCAAAGAATCTTTACTGCTTCCTCCTGGAATAATAGAAAAGATCAAAATAATAATTCCATAGCAATAGACACTGAAATTCATATGACATCAATCAAATATCAAATTAAGAGAAATATTTATCTCATTTATAAATATTAATGCTTTCAAATTGTTCGTATGTTATACATATAGTACACTGCCATACCGTTCATCTGATTGCATTGAAATTTTGTGAATGTGTAGGGTTGATTCCCGTCTTGAACATAGGATAGTTTTGGTTCCGTTATCAGGGATATTCAAACAATCCCAACCCATAAAACTATACTACAAAATATAACTAAATTTAAGTTAAATATAATTTTCTCAAACTATATACTCGTATATACTAGTGATGAAACTAGCGCCAAGTATAAGATCGATTGGGCATATTTTTAGATTGTATGCATCATGAATGTACCAGAGTTCTCCAATTATTGGGAAAAGTATCCTCATAAAAATCTAAACTACTTTGCGATCAGAGCTCGTGTTTTTTAACTTAGTAGAATGACATGAGTTCTTATATGAACAACTTTACCTTTTTTTAAATAGATTGAAAGCCAACTTCTTAAAAACCATTTAAACTAGAAACGAGGGAGTTCTTCCCAGTTGTGAAAGCTTCAAATATTAAATATTTCAAGCTTCTTATGTATCACGAAATTTCTCCGATCATTAAAGTAATCCGTTTTTGGAAGCTGCCCATTATTGGTTTTTTATATATATTCTAGAGACCTGCATGGGTGCATTCGAACGGGTAATGAGTGGATTCCCTCTGAAATCGAATGTATGTTGTTCCATCCCCATTTAAAACGAATACGAGTGGATAGTGTACTATTTTGTAGAACAGCAGTTGTACACTTATTAACGAATACATATTGTAGTGTATTGACGACATACATTCTAAGCCCACTACACAGAGAATGGAAACGTTATTATTCTTACTTTCAAATTTGCTGAGACCTAAACATTTTTATTTGTAGGTGGCAAATGGGTCAATAGAAAATTATGAAAATAAACCTGGTATTCCTTAGTTCCTCAGCAAATGATTTCCAAAATCACTTTATCGAAAGAAAAGATGTGACAGATATTGAAAAATAAAAATCATTTCAATCTGCATTTACTCTAATTTGATCCATTGTAGGCATGAAAAAATCCGTTAGCGAAAACAACAAACTTTTCATTTCCTGTGCAATAGGTTCAAGTACACAACCTTTGTAGTCAATATTCATTGTATTCTTTTGCAATGACTACACCACGCATAGTATTCGTTTAGAGTGAATATAATATGAAGTAGTAATTTTCTGTACTTCTATGTATCCACTTATAATATCATGAATAAAGAATACAAAAAATATAGAGTACTAGTGTTGGGTATGCACTGAAGAGAAGTAATGCGAATGGAGTTGAGCAGGTCTCTCTAATTTTTCTATGCTTCTATTTATTCTCAATTGGGTTGTGAAAGATAAAAGGGTTTCGTAAAACTGAAAATATTATTCCCTTTTGTTTACATATTCTATCAAATTTTACGATTCAGTATTCTCTCATTATTACCACAAAATTGTTTGTCACTTCTCCCAAACATAACAAAAACAAAAGCCATTCTATTATAATAAGAAATGAATTCAGTAAATATGTACCTTTTACATAATCAACATGTTTGTTGTATCTTTTATAAAACAATGAATCCACAAATGGTAAATTATAACTTGCGAGACTTTTCGCAAACAAAACTGAAAAGTTACACAGGGTAAAGAAAGAGAAAGAGGTAGAGAGGGAGAGGGAGTCAGTAAGTGTGGGAGTGGATGTGTAAAGAACCTAACCATAATAGGGAGTTAAGATGAATGCTACATAACCAACCCAGAAAAGTAGTGATGGCGAAAATCGGAAAAAGGACGCGTTTGTAATGGCGCAATAAACCAAAGAGCTACTTAAAAGTTTTGCACGGCAACGTCAAAGGCAGGCAGGAACAGAACAGAACAGAGCAGAACAGAACAGTAGATTGCGGTGGCGAAGATGCCAAGGAAGCAGTAAATGAAGGACACGAGAAAGAATGTACCAAGAAATTATCAAATATGCAGAGCACAATGCGGCAGTCAAATTGATCCTTTTTGCTGGTAGCCGTGTAATGGAGAAATGAATCCTAAAGCAGATAACAAGAAGAAGGAAAAATACCAAAAAAAAAAGGAGACAAGAAAGGGCAACAACGACAAATACGAATGAAAGTTCACAGAATACAAAAGTAAACAACGAAAAAATTGAAACGAAAGAAATCGGAAAATGGAGATGGAAAAAAATGTATACAGGGACGAGTTACAAATAGCAGCACAACACAAATGCATAAAAAATAAATTGCCAGCAACAACAACAACAACATCAGCAGCAGCAGGAACATGAATAAAATAAAAAAGGACACCAAAAGAACACTAGAGGAAAATCTAAACGAGAAAGAAACGATTGAGAGTGAAGAGACCAAACAAAATGAGTAGGAAGGGGAGAAGCATGCAGAAAAGAACATGACGTGGAAAAAACCAACAAAGTCAAAACTTTTCGCATTGAACAAACCAAAAGCATCCGTTTAATGTCCAACCCACAAAAAGCAAAGCACAGACAAAAATATGCAAAAACAAAAATAAAAAGGAAAAGGAAAAAAAGAAACCAATGAACATGGTAAAGATAAAGTGGAGCCAAGGGAAGAGAATGGAGAGGAGCACGATAGTAGTATTAGAACTAAGTTTTAGCTATGAAATAGAAGCGCAGTGTAAGGCATTCAGAGGTGAAAGGAAAGGTTTTTATGGGCGAAAAATTTCCACATAAAAGTCCAAAAAAAAAAAAATGCCAACACAAACAAAAAGAAGGAAAAATGCAAACACAAAAAATTGAAGAAAAAGAACACTAAGAGAAAAAAAGAACAAGTGAAATAAAGTTGGCAACTTTTACCATATACCATGCTGAGTGAGTGAGTGTGGTGTGAGTGAATTAAGAAGCGAGAGCGAATGGCAAAAATACGCGGCGTATGAGCAACGCCGCCACAGCT
This sequence comes from Amiota mariae, assembly GCA_035041805.1. NCBI lineage: Eukaryota > Metazoa > Arthropoda > Insecta > Diptera > Drosophilidae > Amiota > Amiota mariae. The sequence continues at coordinate 308,919 of JAWNKV010000338.1, read as the reverse complement.
TAGTGCCAAAGGTGCGGCGCAATGTAAAACATCGTCAGATGGATGGATAGATGAATGGATGGGATGGCATGGGATGGCATGGGATGGCATGTGATGGGATTGGTTGGGTGCAGGAGATTTGGTTGACAGAGACTACAAGTATGATAGGATGGATTGTGGTAGCAAACGATGAATATACGTTCTACTGAAATAAATGCAAAAATGTTCAACGTTGAACATTGAATGATTTTTCGCACGAAAGGCAAAAGTTTTTCCATTGCCACCGTTGCTGTTGCTATCTATACACACACTACACACACAAGTTAGTGAGTGAGCTTAAGTAACCTATACTTACACACACACAGACACACACACACACACACACACAGACACACACACAGATACTTTCATATACGAGAAGAGACAGCTTAGCGAGTATTTGTTGTTGTTGAGAGTTGGTACAAGATGATGAAGGGGATGGCAAAGGCAGTGGGACCTGTGACATGCTTCGTCGTGTCAACGAAGTGCAGAGCAAAGTTGGACAAAATGAAAAAAAAGCAAGAGGTAAAATAAGTAAAACGGAAGTGAAGCTACAAAATTAAATTGATAATTTTTTTGCAGTTTCAGATTTTTTGTTTTTTTTTTCTTTTGTTTGTTTTTTTTTTCCTTTTTTTTTATGTTGTGTAAACGCTTTGTGGTGAACACATGTGTGAGTGTGTGTGTGTGTGTGTGTGTGTGTGTTTTTTTTTTTTTTTTTTTTTTTTTTTATCGGAAGTGAAGCATCGAAAACCTACCCGGTCGACAACCGGAGTGCGAGGACTTAACCCGCTAAACACTCCCGCCCCTCGTCCTATCGTCCTCCCGGAACTGTCATTAGATAATACGTCGGGAGGAAGGAGTGAGCATTGCTGCTCAAAAGTCGGTCGGTCCTAGTTTAGTAGGTCACCTAGTTGGTTTGTTTTCGTACGTCAATGACTACGCGTCAGTCTACTATCTATGATCAACGATCCCCGTCCGGTGCAAGAGCTGAACGGATAGTTAGTGACCGTTCAGCTGCTCTTCTGCGTTCACTCATCCTGAGAGAGCACATTATTGTGGCCGTAGCTGTTTTCACAGCTTCCCAGACTTCAGCTGACTCACACATTCGCGGCACAAGGTTCTCCACACTGATTGGCTCACTAAGAGACATCCCTCCATTCGCTGCCTCTCCACATTAAAACGGGGGCAATGGAACAGGACGTGGTGCGCATCTTCAGTGATGCCGTCACATACAGGACAGAAGGGGTCCTCCTCGTGTTTGAAACGGTGTAGGTAAGACTTAAAACAACCGTGTCCACTGAGCATCTGTGTCATATGGAAATCCACTTCACCATGTTTCCGCGTTATCCATATGTCCAGGCTAGGGATCAGGGAGAACGTCCATCGCCCTTTTTCGGACGTTTCCCATCTCCTTTGCCACTCCTGTATGCTGCATCGCCTCGCAGTCTCTTTGGAAACACCTGTGTCGTAGCTGCGTTTGAATTCTTGCGCCAATATGTCAATTGGTGGCATAGAGGCAATGACTTCAATTGCAGCATCAGACACTGTGCGAAAGCCACTCGCAACTCTTAGCGCGCTTAGACGATAGGTTGAGCGAATACCCGCTGTGTACGTGCGCATTGATGTCGCATCAGCCCATACCGGAGCCGCATAAAGGATAATGGAGCTCACAACAACCCTGGCTAGTAGCTTCCGCTTACTTGCTCGCGGTCCACCTGTGTTTGCCATCATGCGCGATAGAGCTCCATTGACTTTAATGGCTTTATCACTCACGGTGGCTAAGTGATCCTTAAAGGACAGCCGGGAGTCGATCAGTACTCCAAGATACTTTATGAATGGCTGAGAGGTTATGAGGCAATCACCAACCCGGAAAGTGAATGTCTCGCGCACTTTTCTAGTGGACAGGAGAACCGCTTCTGTTTTCTCGACTGCCAATTCCAGGTGTGCGCGCCTAAGCCAACTCATGACACTGATCGTAGCTGCACTGCACACAGCTTGTATTCGTTCAATCGTCTTGCCTACGACCACCAAAGCTATGTCGTCAGCATAGCCGATCAAGGTTGAGCCCGTGGGGAGACTCATCCTGAGAATGCCGTCGTACATTACATTCCACAAAGTGGGGCCCAGGACAGAGCCTTGTGGTACACCTCTTGTGACCGTATACTCCTTCTGACCGTCTTCTGTATCATACAAGAGTACCCTGTCGTCTGCAAAGTAATTTCCTATTACCCGCATCAGGTACCCTGGTGTATCAAGCATGCGGAGTGCTTGCATGATCCGCGGCCAGCTCGCCATGTTGAAGGCATTCTTCACGTCCAGGGTCACAACAGCGCAGTACTCCTTGTCGCCTCCCTTCCATCGAGTACCACTCGTTGCCCTACGCGCAATATCCATTACCGCTTGGATTGCATCCACCGTGGATTTGCCACGACGAAAACCAAACTGGGCATTGGATAAAGCGTTCGGTCTATCTAAAGTTTCCTGTAGGCGGCCGACTATGATACTCTCTAGCATCTTCCCCAGTGAATCAAGCATACAGAGTGGCCGGTACGCAGATGGGTGGTCCGGTTGCTTTTTGGGTTTAAGCAACAGGACCAACCTCTGCCTTTTCCATATGGTTGGAAAAACTCCCTCGGAGAGGCACGCGGAGTACATTTTTGCAAAGATGCCCACATCTGCTCGAACGGCGGCCTTTAGCGATACATTGGGGATAGCATCAGGCCCTGGAGCTTTCTTTCTTGTCCCCCAGCCTTCCAAGTGCTTGAAGTATCTCATCGGGGGTGACCTCTGGGACTTCAGCAGAGACTTCAAAAGGAGCATGAAGCTCGGCTGTATCACAAGTAGGGAAGAGTGTTTTGACCACGTTGTCCATGAGTACTGGGTCTGATGGCTGTGGGGGTTGAGGTCCCTTCACCGCGCTCATCACTACTTTATAGGCCTTACCCCACGGATCAATATCGGCACTGTCTCGAAGCTCTCTGAAGCAGGAATCTTTGCTCGACCTTATTGCCCTCTGAAGGAGGCGTCTGAGCAACTTATAATCGCACTGCAATCGCTCCCAATTGGGGAACGTTCTAGCACGCTGCGCCAACCTACGCGCTCGGTTGCAGCGACTCCTAAGATCGGCGATCTCGGCAGTCCACCAATAAGCCGCCCTTCGTGCAGGCATCCGAGTTTTCCTTGGCATTGAGGCATCACAAGCAGTTGAGATCCGCTTTGTTATGGCTACTGCCATACCATTCGCTCTATCTATGTATGTCGTGCCATCCATCCTCCCAAATTTGTAGGAAGATATCCTTGTCGAACAAGTGTTGTCTCCAACCTTCGGTCTTTGATAAGGACAGCCGTCCACCGACTTTCGGTTGCAGCGCAATCTCAATTACGATGGCTCGGTGATCACTATTAGTAAAGAAATTACCAATGCTCCATGTTGTGTTGCGCGCAATTGAACAATGCGCAAAGGTAAGATCTATGGCTGATCGCCTATCACCAGCCTCAAAAGTGTGCTGCCCCTCGTTTAGGAGTTCGACGTTCAGTGTGGCAAGGCACTCCATCAGTACTCTGCCACGCCGGTTTGTGAGCCTGCTGCCCCACATGGTGGACCAAGCATTGAAGTCGCCTGCTATGATCGTCGGCGTCTTTGTCCTGGCCTCCGATACTAAGTCCGTTACAAGTTCCTCAAATTGGTTCAGCTCCAGGCTTGGAGGTGCGTAGCATGAGAAAAAATAAATGCCATTTACTTTAACCCATGTAAAACCAGGTCGAGGCGTTGAGGATCTGCTTTGGGGCATCTTTCCGCCAGCCAGTGACCCAGATGGCAGATTTGGACGATGCATCTGAGATCCACTCATGCCCCCTCATGTTGCGGTATTGTTCGCATAAGAGGACAAGGTCGAGATGTTGCTCGAAAACGGTTTGGTGCAGCAAGTCTTGCGCTGCCACACAGTGGTTAAGATTTAGTTGGGCGATTTTCATCGCCCGCCTTCTTTCTTAGCCTTAACCGCCTTTTGATGTTCCGCGCAGCGGGCACTGCCAGCTGCATGGTCCCCTCCACATAGTGCACATTTTGCATCATTCTTGCATTGTGCCGCATGATGCCCTTCTTGCCCACACCTCCTGCACAGGTTACTGCGATCCACTTTTTCTTTGCAGTTTTGCGCTGTGTGGTTGTAGCCCCAGCACTTGAAGCATCTTGTTGGCGCCTCGCAGTCCCGTATCCTGCAGGATGTCCAACCGATACGGACTCGTTGGCACCTTAGCACCTTTCTTGCATCAGCAACTGGCAGTGAGATGTACGCAGTCTGCGTGCCACGCCGTACTCTCCCAATATTGCGATTGCGTACTGAAGACTCATCTGGGCGGTGGATGTCGCACTGTGCGTGAAGGGCGTCACACACTTCCCCAGAGGTTGTTATCTCATCCAAGTCCCTCAGTTGGATAGTGACAACCTGCGTTTTTGCCACGACCTTGGCCACATCTCCTAGGTTCTCCTTGATGACAGCCTGGCACTCCACAGTGCTTTGGTCGGAATCACGTTTGAGTTCCAGCAGCAGTTCATTTTTTGTGGTGCGTCTTACGTTCTTCACGTTTACACCCACTTTCTGCAAGCCAGGGTCGGTGCGAATCTTCCGGAGGATATCCGCATACAAGGAGCTTTCCGCAGCCGAGATGATGAGAGCATCCGGTTTGGACTTAAGAGCATTCCCTCGGTGCTTCTTATCCCCCACTTTAGTCCACTCCTTTGCTTTTTCCCCGCTCACCTTTTTTGTTGTCTTGGGGGAGCCAACATTTGCCGTGCTAGCTGCACCCACCAGTTTATCCACCTTAGGATTGGCTAATGGTTTCTTTGCCACTGCTGGTGGGTACGTACCGCTTGGTTGGGGGCGTTTCTAGGTGTCCCTCAAGGCCTCGTTTGCTACTAGGTTGTTTCAGCCAGGGCGACGTTTGGGACGAGTTGTTGGTCCTTATAACCCTTTTGGCTTCATGGTCCTTCTGATCGATAGCGGAAAGCTCATAAAGGGCTTTAATGCTATCGATCGTATCCCTCATCGCCTGGTGTATGGATCGTCTTGGCTTTCCATCCACTCCTTTCTCTTCCAGCATATCGACAAGAGTTCTTATTTTTTCACCAAGCTTGTGAAAAGGGGTGTAGTCCTTGCCAGGGCTCACCACCTCCTCCTTGCGTGTAGGTGATCGAGAGATCTTGCCGCTTGTCAGTGGGGGAGAGCGGGCCACCTTAGTGCTCTTCCTAAAAGCCACATCACCTTTTGTTTCCAAACTTGAGTCTATACTCCTCTCCACGGCAACCAAGTTGGCCGTCGCCGTGTTAGGGGATTTAAGGGGTTTTCCGGAGTTCAACATGTTTTTGATTGTTTGCCAGCGCATCGTGTGCAGGGGGGGGCGGGCCGTAATAGTCAGGAACGGGTATACCCTTGGGACATAGTCCCTACCCCAGTTCCCTGGGGCCTGACCTACGCTTTACCAGTCCCGGGATTCTCGGACGGACTGGCGCTCGCCCGGGGCAACGCAGTCTACTGCACTGCGTCCAATGCACACTCCCTGACCAGGGTCCGAAGTGGCTGGTCACTGATCCACGCCACGCCTGCCGCCTCGGTAGAGCAGGCTCACATCACCCCTTCACCATCGTTAGCGGAATAACTAACAGTGGTTCCGGGGACTCCCAGCGCGACGTGGCGGGGAACGGTCTTCACCGCGTTTTAGGCCTACCGCCAGGCATATACTACTGCCGACCTATCAGGTACAGACGCAGACCAAGAAGCCGCCCAATGTGGGAACAGACGCTCTTGGGTTTAGGACTGCCATCAGGCATTTACTGCTGCCGACCTATCAGGTTCAGCTACAGACCAGAAATCCGCCCAATCTGAGACCAGGCGCACTTTTGGGTTTTGGAGAACTTATTATGTTGGGCGGCTCACACTCGCCCCGTCACGAGAATTTCACAAGAGTGTGTAGGCTTTTAAACTACCTCCTCCATTCTCGCCGCTCATTGGTCGGGGACTGCTTATTGAATATTCGCAGCTAACCTACATATCTGTAGGCCATCCACTATCCGCCACCTGTGACCCCCACTGTAGCTTGAGCAACGCCGAGTGTGTGTGTGTGTGTGTGTGTGTATGTATATGTAAAGTATCAACTTGGGCGACACTAACAACAATGACATCAGAAACAGCAACAACAATGATGACAATATCTAGAATGTGCACCGGAAATGCTTAAAGGACATTCACATGCCTTCATACACATAGCACACATACTAGATATATGTACATACTCATAGATATACACATAGATACTACTAATACTAGATGCAAAGCAAAGACTACATGCATTGTTTGAGAAAGTAATCTAAAGTGGGCAATGGGGTTGGGTTGCTTGCAAAACATAATGTTGGCTGGCAAGGACGACAGACGCCAATGCACTCAGTGCAAAGCAGACAAATAGACAAAAAAAAAACAGACAGACATACAGATGGAGGGACAAAATGGAGAAAACAAGAAGACTACAGCATTGAACGGAGCATAAAATCAAGCAGCAGCAACAGCTTTTGTTGGTATACAAGAAGCACCATGCCAAGGCAGTTACAGGGTACTACTACCATATGAACGTAGAGAAATGGATAGAGAATGAACTGATACTCGTACTACTAGAATGAGAGAAGATTGTTTCGCACACTCAAAGCTTTCTTAATGCTGCACACAAGTTGCAAGTCGTCCTTTTGTTGTTATTGCTGTGGCTGCTGCTGTTGCTGCTATTGCTGTTACACGTCATGATCCTTTCCCTCTACTCGTATATCTTGGGTGCACTCTTTTGCTTCCACTATTTTTATCTATTATTTTTTGTTCACTCTTCTTAGTTGTTGTTGTTCTTGTTGCCATTGCGTTGTCGTTTTTCTAGTCATTTCTTATTGTTGTCGTTGTCATTGCATGGCATGTCGTCCTTGTGGCATCATCAATTTTTCCATGCGCTTTACTTGTGTTGTTCGTTTCATTCTTTTGTTTGCTGTTCCTTTGCAAACTCTTCTTGTTGCTGTTGCTGTTGCTGCTGCTGCTGGTGCTGCTGCTGCTGCAACACAAACTCTTCTTTTTGTTCTATTCAATTTTATTTTTATTTTTTGGCTTACCTAACACCACATTCTTACTAACACATTGCATACTTGCTAGTGAAATAAGATAGATAGAAATATTCCGAAGAAGAAGGAGAAGATATTGTAAGAGAGGAAGTACCATAGTGTATAGTATATTGTCGGATGTGGCAGTTCACAGTACGTGCAACAACAGAAAAAAACCTGCTCAAAAAACAATTCGCGCAAGCACTTATTGAATATAAGTAACGAAAGCAAGTGAACACAAGGATAATGCATGACAATGGCATCGAATATTGCCGCTGTTAGGACGAAAAGGAGAATATTCCTTAAAAATGAAGAAATAACCAGAATTTTCTTCGGCTACACTGTATATTTAATAACCTTTAAGAAAAATTTTTTTATATAAAATATGTGATTATGTACTCATTTTGTTTAAATAATCTTCTTATCTTCTTATATATAAAAATTAGTGTTTTAAATTGTTCGTATGTTATGTGCTGCCATACTGTTCATCTGATTGCAATGAAATTTTGTGAATATATATGGTTGGTTCCCGACATGAACATAGGATAGTTTTGGTCCCGATATGTGTCCCCGTTCTCAAGATCTTGGATATTCAAATCCCAAATCCCAAATCCCAAAAAGTATACTACAAAACATTAACTAAAATAGCAATTGAATTTTCTGATATTCCCACTGTGTTCTTTGTTGATACTCAAAGTGTAACAGAGAGAAATAGTGATGCTCAGAAAGGAAACAACCCGTGCGGCATTAAGAAATAAATTATACGAATTTATTTGACAATATTTCAAATATCATTTCTTCATTTATAAAATCACTAGATGTCCGGGCAGATGTTGTCTTACAACTCCTTCACAAAAAATTTGTGGATATTGATTGGTTGACCTAATGAGATGTGTCACGAAGACGCCCTTAATTGATTTGAAACTATGTCTCTGAGCTGTATATGCATCTCACTTACACACCTCAAATTTTTCGGAACTTTGGATTTTTCTGCATTTTCTTTTTTCCCAAACCTTCCTCATGAATCACTCCGTTTATTGGTGAAAAACCGTATGAAAGTTTGTTTTTAGTTTTTGAATTTATCGCGTATAAACAAACACGACATGGGACTTTGTTTCAATATGAGGTGATATTTCTTTAAGCAGAAAACTTTAACTTTAATAATAAGGACTTTATTATGATCATTTTAATAAAGTAAAATATCTTCTTATTATAATTTTTTTATTCATTATTTTACGAACCAATAAACTGTGTTTATAAACCTTCAACTGGAATGAAACGACAAGGTTTTATTGGTTTGTTGTCTTTGAAGCTTCATTCTTTCGTATTGTAACAAACTTTTGATCACAGCTAATGTTACTATATAATTTATTTGGGGAAAAGGTACAGGGAACTTAGGTACATATAATTTAAAAATTTAAAAGTTTTTGCGCATTTAAGTGCAGTTAAATTTTATATTGTAGATAAAGTAAGAACGAGATTGAGATTGAGATTAAAGGAAACAAACTTAAAGTGGTTAAGTATCAGTCCTTATTTTTAACTTGTCTCAGGGGAATTTGAAGCTATACAAAATTGGTTTACTATTGTAAAATACAAGAAACATTAACATTAAGAATGACATCATTATAAACAGAATAACAAATAATGCTAAATAATTTGAATTAAAATATATTCAATCAATTCTATGTAAATGTATTGAAAGGAGCATCCAACTACACTACGAAGGAGCTTTAATTAGAATTCTTACATTATCTCAATGGTAGAATGTAATGTGTAACACAATAATAATACATATCCCAGATTGCAGTATTGTCTTGTAAAGCAGGGACAAATTCGAACAATGTTTTAAAAGTCAAACATTTCTGCTACTCCTCATAGTAAGTTACTGATATTGCCCTTATAGTCTTCCTTCTAGGGTTAGTCTCAAGTATGAAGCGATGTATTTTTAATGCTATTCATTATTCTGAAAGACTGGAGGGTAAATCAAGCGCTGAATTATCGCTGAATTGATATGAGGCACTTATGATTATATAAAAAATGTATACAATGGAGCAGCATAGGAAGGACTTTTGAAAACCCTTATATATACATAATACATCATGCATTTACTATTCTATATGGATCATCTTTAGTTCCCGTGCATACATTAGTTGAGTTTACTTTATTCTTTTAGTTTCATCATCTTATCTTATGATAACTTTTTGCTAAACTTTTTTCTACAATAAGTTGCTGGAAATATTCGCTACTACTGTCACTGATATATAGTCGTTACATACATATAATTTTTTTATATAAAAAATACTCTTATATATTTAATATATGCATATAACTGCTTGTATCTGAAGTGAGTATATCTTTGCAAAATTTTTTTTTTTTTTTTTTGTTTTACTCATCATTTTTGCTATATTTTTTTGGGGATTTTTTCACCCAAACCTTACAGTTGTGAGTAATATTTTATACTTTCATTTGTGTTTGTGTTCTCTTAGAAGAGGAAGAATCAATTTGATGCTTCCTTCAAATTCCTTCATTCATTTTTTCATTGACTAAATTAATATAAACACTTGCTTCTACTTCTTGTGATCAATGAGTTGCTACTATTTTATTTTTTTTCTTGTCTGATAATCCTGAGTACATTATTATTGCCACTACTGTAATACTGCAGTTTAACATAAAAAAAAAAAATATAATAAAAAATACTAAAAAAAAATATAATAAAAAATACTAAAAAAAAATATAATAAAAAGAAAAATATAAAATGCAGGGAAAATTTTTAAACAGAAAGAAAAATATTTTGAACGTCGACAACCAACAGTAAAAACCTCAACCTCCCCTAAAACCACTAGTAACATTACACTGCCGTTTCGTTGCTCTTGACTTATCCCATCTCCTTTCATTTTCTGCTGTGTTAATATGATGAAAAACACTAAACAAAAAAAAAAAGAAAGAGAAAAAGTAGATGTAGTAGTATGCAAAAGATGAAAATGAAAGAAAAAGGCGAAGTAGGGCAACATGAAAGACGAAGACAAAGATGAATGCAAGGCAAAAGTTTTCTTGAAGACAAGAAAATTGAGAAAACGAAACGCACACACAAACACAACATACACAAGAAGATACGCACGCACACACAAACACATTCATGTAAATGGCATCTTCCATCTGAAGTCGAAGTTTGTCTTTCGGTCTACAGCAGCTTTGGAGGAATTGAAAGAGTTCAGTTCAGTTCTGTTGCTTGCTTGCTTGTTTGCTTCCTTGCGACTTGGCTCCAAGAAACTGCACTGAACAAAAGGCAAAGAAAAAAAAAAAAAGAAAAGAAGAACAACATACTATAGAAAAAGAAAAGCGCATAAGCATGCAATAGCAGCAGAAAGAAGAAACCAAAGAGGGAAGAGTAAAGAAAAGTGAATAAAAGAAGGAAGACGCAATATATGAGAAAATATAAAATCAAAAAGCAAACAAGAAACAACTGCGCGTGGCTTTAAGAAGTAAGAAGTAGCAAAAGTTCTGGTGATGATTATGGTGGACTGTCTGCCAGCAGTTTGAGTTGAGTCCAACCAACCTAAGAATGCAAAATGTTTGGCTTTATCATACATTTATGTAGTTGATAGTTGTTGCATGGCTACGGTGGAATGACGGCGTTTGCTATATAGCATAGTACAATCATGAGTATTACGCTTATGCAAAAAGAAAGGAATAAACCCAAGGAAAAAATGATGAAGAAGGGAAAAAAACATACTAAAAGTGGCAAGTTTGCCAAAGACTTTTTGTGAAATAAATGAAATTTTCATGCTTGCCTCATGTAAGTCCTTCTTCCTTCTTCACAAACTCATTCTACTGGTGGCAACATCTTTGCATTGCTTAAGTGAGCGGCATGTTGGTCGCTTCGAGAGTCTTTAGTGTTATGTTGATATAAAATTGAATTTGGTGTGAGTTTTTAATGGGGAGCCAACAACCAAAGTAAGCAAAATGGCGTTGAAGCAATGGGGTAGTGACACTTCCGCTTTGGCAGCCCAGTCGGTTTGTGTTTGTGCTCTGTTAGTTCTTTTTTCCTTTTATAAGTACTGTAACTTGTCTTGGTATTGGTTTGGTTTGGTTTGGTTATGCCTTCTTCTATTTTGTTGTTACGAGAAGTCTACGAGTTCTTGTTGTTGCAGTTAGTTGCAATTTCTTAAAATTTTCCGTTTCCTCTGTGCTTTGATTTTTTCTTCCATATGAGTACATAGTCGTACATATTATATGTATACGAGTATGAAGGTGTTATATAACTTTATATAACAATAAGCGCAATAATAATGGGTCATTTTAAAAGTTCCTCTCGTATAGAAGAAATGAAAAAATAATTATCAAAATGAAGTTTTCTGATAAATAAACCTTCTTTAACTGCTCCATATACGTATGCAAAATTTTAGAGGTTTACAATAAATTGATCAAAATGATCCATCAAATGGATTTCGATATTCCAAATGCTATACTGACAGAATACTATTGTATATGAGATACTCTCAGGTTAAGAAATTGTGATTATATTCCTAACAAGTAGCTACAGATTTTGTAATTAGCCAGAGGAAACCTCAGAGCATATAATAGACATATGTCAGCGTCTAGAACACTACTGATCTGTGAGTAATGATATTTAGATAAAAATGGATCTATGCCTTTGGGTCTGTTCCTTATGGACTCCGACACCGCTTTACCGATTTTGATGAAATTTTCAGGGAACCTCTAGCATAGTCTGGAAAGAGTTTTAATAAAGTTTGGTGCGGATCGGGCCATTTTTTTTAACCACATTTCGTTATTTTTGACTTTTTTTTGTCATTCTCGAATCGAATCTCGCTGTTATTCAAGAGCGGTTCAACACATAAAAACATAAAAATTTTAAGGAAATTCCAACAGCTCTAAATACATGTGATTTTTTTTTTTTTTTCAAGGCTTTAGCAATAAGAACGATTGGATTCATAGAGAATCCTAAGTAATACAAGTAAAGAACAAGTGAGATCAAGAGACCCTCCGAACTAATTACTACTTCTTAAATTGATATCTTGACTAGATAGCCGAGCAGACGTTGTCCTGTCTCTTTTTCCCAAAATATTAGTGGATATTGATTGGTTGACTTGCTTAGATGTTAGACAAAGAAATATGTCTCTAAGCTTTATATGCTTTTCGATTTTTTTTAATTTTTCGGCTAATCCTTTGCGATTTTCAGTAATTTCTATTTTCCTAAACACTCCTCATGAATCATTCTGTGCATTGGTGAAAACTATATGCAAAACTGTTTGATAGTTCTTGAGTTAATAGCGTATATACAGACACAACAGTGGACTTTGTTTTACAATATGTAGTGATTTCATGAAAAGAAATCAATTTATAACATTTCTACACTTAGTATTTATACATATATTTTTATTATTAATACTATTTATTTCAATTTCTTTAATGTCCCATATTTGATGGTGATAATTGCCCATTAGAATGCCCTGTGGGCATAAGTTTATTTATTGATTAAAATATTTTATATTATTTTAATTCAATTATTTTCCTTTCTACAAATATTATATTATTGATTTTATCATGATATACTTATGTATGTATATTTTTCAAGGGTATCTGAATTTATAATTAATATGAATAGAATTTATCATGGGCAATAACAAAAGTTTTCTTAGCAACCCATTCAACGACGAGCATTATATATTTAATGTTAAATACTGTGAGACCGACAGACAGTAGCAATAACAACAACAACAACAATGCTAAATACAATAATAATAGTTACAAAAAGTAAAATATTTGAAGACAACGTTAAACGAAGAACTACAAACACAACACAAGTTGCTAGTCCTGTACACAAAAAGAGGGAGTCAAAAGTCCTAAGAAAGTGCACACAAATAACACAACACCCGGTCACCGAATGTATATCCGTGTATCCGTCTATCCATCTAGCTATCTATCCTTATTGCTGATCGAGGGAAAGAAATAGAATGACAGAGGGAAAGGACAAGAAACTCAAAGAGCCAAAGACCAACTGTCAGTGGCCAAAAAAGTTTTCCGTAAAACTTTTAGGTTTTCATGGTTCGTTTGTTTGTCAAGTCGCGCGAGCATTTGCAATGAACTCGAACTTCACCCGGTCGGCCACATCCTCAACACACTTGCCAGTCAGTCACTCTTGCCACATGCTACATGATACACACAGTCAACCATTTTCTCTTGCTGCTGCATACCTTATCACATCATCCCCAAAACGATGGCTTACTTAAGTTAGAACGAACGAACATCGTTGTCCAGTTCAGTGCTGTTTGTTTACGACATTCATAAACTGGTGTAAGTTGGAGTAAGTAAGTATATCTGGCGGCTCTATTTGCTTGCTCTGCTTACTATGTCTGTCTGTTTATGTGTATCTTTCTTGGTATCTCGGTATGTATGTGTGTGTGTGTGTGTGTGTGTGTTAAAATGTACTTCAACATCGATTGAAATAATTTGTTTCCCACACTACACTTGATTTGTACGCTAGTCACTTGCTTACGTTGCATACTTTCCGGCTGCCGTTCAATGTTCAGACTTTGGTTTCGGCTCCTGTTCCCCAATCCCCCTTTTGCCTGCTGCTATTCCTGCTGTTAGCTGTTGGCTCTAATAATAAGGATATACACATTTGAGTGTTCAATGTTTGAGTTAACTTTTGTTTGACAGTCGACTTACTTTAGTTACTCACAACATTTGGCAGTCCGGCGACAGTCGAATAAACAGACGAGGAGAATATAGAGGAACACAGGCAGCAAATGGCAGACGGACAACTGACAATAGCTGTGTTTTTGGATTGAATTACATTTTAAGGCGCCCATTAAGTCAGTCAAGTTCCACACATACACAAACACAAACATGAATATACAAAAGAAATAAAACGTCCATTGCCAAGTGAAGTTGTTTGAGACATTACCGTCTTTGAGTTCAATTCTGTACTTTTCGTTTATTTTATTTTCTTCTCTTGTCTTCTCTGGGCCCCAAGTCTTTTTGGCGTCTTGATTTTCCTTTAGCTCACCATCTTAATATTACAACAGACACTACACTAGGAATGGCTATGCTAGGCTAGGCTACGCTAGGCTAGATACTTGAATGTGCTTATTACTTTTACTTGAAATGAAACTTTGTCTGTGTCTTTGACTTTTTCTTCATTTGCGTTTTTAACGTCTTCGTCTTTGGCTTTGTGGCTCTTTGCTTCCTTTCATGTCCCACGTCCCACGTCCCATATTCCATTTTTCACTTCTTCCACCAACAATTTGCTATGCGACTTACCGCTTACTTTGATTTTAACGCTGAGCTGTTTTAATTTATAATGAATGAAGTTGCACCACTAGGCGTATGAGTTACGTTTTTCTCTCTTTTCGTTTTGTTTCTTTTCTTTTCTTTCCTCAATTCATTTTATTTTTGTCTTCTTTGGTTTTTTTTTTTTTTTGTTTTTTATTTAAACTTTTCTTTTTTGTTATTTTGTACTTCAAGTTTTCCAAATGAACATGTTTTTTGGGGTTTTCAAGATGAAAAGTTTTTCTAATTACCTTAAGCAAAAGAAAGGAGGAAAAAAGAAATCAAAAGTAATTTTCTTTAATTAAGAAAAATATTTTTCTTTATCTTATAAATTCTTAAAGGATTTTACCCATTGCAGAACTTCGGCTACAGTTTTCAATTCAATTTAATAAAATATTGTTGTTTTCATTCTTTGTGTATATCTGTACTTATTTTTTTTAAAACATAGTCCCCCGATGCGTCTGTCTGATCACGATAATCTCAAAAACTACCGAATGGATTTTCATACGATTTTTACCAAGGGACGAAGTGATTCATGAGAATGGTTTTAGATGTTTATGAAATTTCAATTGTCTTCATATGTCATATTTATTATCATATCTCCAGACTTGCCTACTTACTTCCGATTCTGACTTTAGATTATAACCCTAAGTTGGCAGGTCTACGCATGTGTTCAGTTGGTTTGAATGACTAAAAATAAAGCAAATGGTGAAACTTTAAAATTTTCTGAAATTAACTTATTACTCAATAATTTTCACACGGCAAATTGTATGTTGCCGTGTTAAGCGTAACATCAATACATAATTTGTTCGTTTCTACACGTAATCCGGTAGAAGTTATCAATTTTGGGATGTTTGCTTATGTATGTATTCTTTATTTTTCAAATATGAGCAGGATTGAAAATAAAATACATTAAAAATACTACGACACTACCCGTGGTAACCCATGGATTCTTCTATAAACATTTATATATTTTATTTTATTATCAATATACAATAAATTATTGTACAATACAATATACATTGCACTATCATCATCATCATTCATATCATTTACTAGAAGTAATTAGTAAACAGCTGTATCGTGTATTGACCCCTTAAGACATACGTACATAGAGTTCCCTTTTTTTAAATTTAATTGTCAAGAATACTTTGTCTAAAGAGCAAATCGTCTTTAAATTTCTATAATTAAAAAATAGAAATATTAAAAAAAGCAAAAAAATAAACATCATGGCTGGTAAGGGTCAGATTGTACTACCGGATGAGGACTTGGACTGGATTCAAATGAAGAAGGATTTCCAAAATGCCATCGAAGCTGAAACAACAAGAGATAAAATGTTACGTAAAGTAAAGGAAAACCCTCTTGTACCTGTAGGATGTTTAGCAACCGGCGGAGCCCTTGCAGTTGGTTTATACAATTTCCGCACTGGTAATCGAAAAATGTCACAGTTAATGATGCGAACCCGTATTGCAGCTCAAGGACTTACTGTAGCAGCTTTAATAGCCGGCGTATTGATGACTTACGGGAAGAAAGAGTAACACTTAATATGTATAATGAATGTACAATTACTACTGAATTGTTTTCGCTAGCAAATGCAAGAGTTATACATACATACATAAGTTTATGCACTCGTATTTATAAAGTTTTAAAAACGCATTATAAGATTTGTTTTATTTGAATCTTTTCATTGTTTTATCTGATAACATATAATCATTTATGTATTTTTTTTTTAAGAGATAAGAAATCTATAGTTTCTTCAAGAGACCTAACACGCTTCTGGCAAAGATGTAACGATTCAAGATTTTGCCGATACGATACGATGCCGATTCTGTTTATTGCATTTGTTTGAATTGCTATTTCACAAAGTTTCTTTAAATTAACTCCAGTTAATCGGTTACAGAAATCTTGTTGTATGAAGCGACTGACCTCAGTTGATAAAACAAGTAAACATTTTTAAATTTTGGAGTATTTCACTATTACGCCAATACTAGTTCTGTCGATCTGATTTTCTTGGAATGTTTAGACACCTCATATACTCGTAATATAAGATATCACAAGTTCTTGCTCAAAATGAGTATTGGTCTTGGGATTCTTAAATCAAGCACTCTAGATACCTGCGAAAAATCTTATTTCTAGCTCTTTGTAACTTTACAATTTCCCTGTCGCCAGAATGCCCATAGATTTGAAAGCGAATCTACGCGATTGTTGTTGTATCGAAAACTGTTAAGGGTATAGCGTCGAATATCGCTCAATATCATAATCGGCGATGCCAATATATCGACCTGCTGATTATATCGGCCAATATACCGGTATCGGAATCGAATTTATTACATCCCTTCTTTCTACCAATATACTTACACGTTTGTATATTGAAACTTCATCTCGATTATGTGGTTTAAATTATTTATTCTTCAAAACTCAAACAGAAATGTATTCCTTTTAATTTTTATCCAATATAGCAAGCTCAGATATATACTATAATTAGTTTTCCTTTTGCCAAGGCCAAATGTGTTACTCATACTTTCAAAAAATGATTGGTTCTTTATTTTTAATTCCACAAATCACATTATATTTTTAAGCTGAAAAAGTTACTCAGGCACCATGTTCAAGTGGTTCAAGTTAGCAAGCATGCAGTGTATATAAAATCAAATGTAACAAATTTGATTTGTAAATTTGTTATGGATTTTACTGAGAAAATCTTTATATTTATTGGGATTCATTAAAAATATTGTTAGTTGTAGTTTAACTGTAGTAACTTGAAACGGTTGAATTTGTTCATTCAAAAGTTAAGATAATATGAAAATATTATTTGTGATTGTTATCACAATCACTTTATTGGTTGTACTACAACAAACAGGGGCTGTGGTTGTCGAAGGGGAAGGGTAAGTTATGTTAAAGAATTAAATTAAATTTTATTTAGAAGAAACAAGATACTATTATACTTAGTATATTATAATTTAAATCACTTTCAGTAAAGTTTGAAATCCTTTAACTGATCAAATAAAACAACTGTATAGTCTAAATGTTCTTATAAAAAGATTAAAAATCAATTTCGACAAGAAAACGATCAAAAAGTTTCCATATTATTCTAGTATTGGCAATAATTTTTAAATTTACTCGTTACGGTTTTTAAATCTCCTACACTAGTTTAGCATGAGTGCAAACTAATATCTTTGTTTTGCAGAATTTATTATCTATTAATTTTAGACTCTTTATTTTAAATTTTTTTTTTCACTTTTTCGTAATTTTGATTAAACGACGCCTTATTGTCTGTCATACATAGATGTTATGATAATATTAGTTTCCATTTACAAGGACTTTCAAAAAATGATTTACAATTGAAAAAATAGTTCTTTGATAAAGACTACTTGATTATTTTTAAAATATGTTTCTATCCAAAATTTGATCCATCATTTCCGACTATTCCGGTGGTCCGATCCGTATCAAACTTTACAGGAACACTTTCCAGACTATGCTAGAGTTTCCCATGAAATTTTATCAAAATTGGTAAAGCGATTTCGGACTCCATAAGAAGCAGACATACTACATCTGTATACAAAGACTTCTATATAAATAACATATATAAATAATTACTTTAATAGCTTTTCCTATTTAACTCAAACTAATATCTCCAAATATTTACTATACAGACAATACATGGTCATTAGTCCAGAAGTACTTTACCCAGATCATGATTATAATGTTGCCGTTACAGTGCATCATACCAAAGAACCAGTTGATCTGGAAATCAGTATCGATGGACCAACGCCTATTCAGAAACAAGCAATAAATTTACCAAATCCGAATGAGCTTAAAAAATTAAGTCTGAAGATACCAAAACTTGATGATGGTGATTACAAATTGAAAGTAAAAGGAGTCAAGGGTTTATTGTTTACACATACGGCAAACCTGTCTACAAATGATATAAATTTACTTACATTTATACAAATGGATAAGAAAATATATTGGCCTGGTGAAACAATCTATTACCGTGTCCTATTTTTGGACAAAAGCTTAAGACCAGTCCAACCAAATAGTAATGTGACAATTGAGATTGAAGTAAGTATTGTACATTAGAAGATTGATAAAGAGTAACATGATTATCAGGTAAGAATCTTAATTAATACGGAGACAAGACTCTTTTGGTACCATTTTACCTTAATTAATGTCAATGTATTTTCATAAAAATTATATGTTTAGAAAGGTATTCATCTCTAGATGTGCCGAATATAATTTTTATGCCAATAAATTGATGTTACTACAGTAAAAAAAACAGGTGAGAAAATGTAGTGGTAACAACAATACGTTATGTTTATCGAATTATAATTAAATTATACATACAACATAAAGAGTGAGCGTCGAACTTCAACCATTGGTCGATACTAGTAGTACATTATCACTTTGCTTTAACTTGGTTGCTTTGACGTTGGTAACGCATATAAATGTGTGGAAATGAGGAGCGTGAAAACATAATTGATTACGCTATGCCTGTCATTTCATTATTTCGTTCGTTTCGCCTCAAGTGAAAAAACCATTTGAATTTTGACCAAAACGCTGCGTGCGTTTTAGGTAGGACAAAATCGAAGTTCTTCTTCAAAAACCGCAATTAAAATGTGCAAATAACTCAATATATTCTAATATTGGAAGTTAATATTCTTGTGGTCTTGCTTATTGAAACTTCTTTTTTCTTTTTTCTAGGATTCTTCGGAAACTATAGATGTGATAAAAAATTTCAAAGTAGTTAATGGTGTTTATACTGGAAAATATGAACTATCACATAATTGTTCCGTTGGCGACTATCGCATTTCTGCAGAATATTCTAGTCCATACGAAATTGGAGATGTTGCACATTTTATTGTGATAGAACCACCTATATCATTCATTGAATTTCACAGTGACATTTTGGCTCCTGGTGAGGTAAAGGTTGTCATAACCTCCAAGTAAGTGCATTAATATTGATAATATTGTATCTAATAGATCAATGTAATTGTAAATATTGTAATTCACTCCACTCATTTCTCTCTCTCTCTCTCTGTTTTTCTCTATTCTACTACAGCATGAATAGTAAACCAGTCAATGGAGGAGCGAATTTTTCTATTGAATCTTTGAAGAAATTTTATAAAACAGATATGATTAATGGTACGGCAATATTTAATTTAAATTTTACTAGAGAAGAGCGAAGACATGAAGGAAGCATTTCAATCGCTACGGTAATTGTTAGGGACAATGCAACAGATGATTATCTTCAAGGAGGAACTCATCTGCAGATCAATTCAAATCGCTATCACTTTAAGTGCGCAAAAGGATTCTCATGCAATTCTTATCATCCGAATAAAGAAGATGTGGTTGCTTTCAAAATAACCCACAAAAATGGAACGACCGTCGCTAATACAACTTCTATTGTTCGCGCTATCTATACAGAGAATATTGTTTATTTACATGATAAAGTTGTTATAAATGAAGGAAAAACATACACATTTGAGACCCATTTAAATGAGGCGAGCGTTGCTATGTTCAATGTTCTATTGCCAGATCTATCAGCTATTCAAAATGGACATCATTATTATACTTTAGAACTGGAATATGATGGTGAAATAAAAGAAATATCAACATTACATTCGGATACCACAGAACAGTCCCCAGATAAGATTATTTCCACAGAACCATCAATTGAACCATTGAACAAGAAAAATTGGTTTAAAATCACAACCAATCAAAGTGCAATCGATGTTGGAAAATTTGCCATATTTACACTAAACTCCAGTTCACCAATGAAATATATAAATTATTACATTGTTGGACGAGGCAATATAATAGAAGCAAAGGATATTCATCTTTCAAAACCTGAAAATATTTATAATCTGAATATAGCAACCACAGACTTGATGATGCCAATTAGTCGTTTATATGTCTATTTTATTGATGATAATAATAATGGTTACATTCATTATACTGAGACTGTACTTAAAGTTAAATTTGAATTGCAAAATAAGGTAAAGTAAAATCGTTTTATCATCATCCTTTTCCTAATAATATTTTTTTCTTTTTTACTTTGTATATCGATAGATTGAAATTGTAACACCAGAAATAGTCAAGCCCGGTTCAAATGTTACATTTAAAATAAAAACTTCACCAAATTCTCTTGTTGCATTAACTGCTGTCGATCAGATGGTTGGTTCTGTTATCAATGATATCAGACTATTGGAATTAAAAAGTAATAATTACCTTGGCAAAAATAGCAATATTGAGATCTTGACAAATGCCAATTTAAATGTTTATAAGAAATCAACATTATTTGATGATGATTTCAATGATGATTATAGTAATGAAAATGCTATGGATGATGAAGATGAATTCCTAAACAATCTTAAATCTGAAATTGCAAAACATGGTTTAGTTCTAAGAAAGGATGAAAGTTATGATGTCGATGATACTTGGATATTTCAGAACATAAATAACACCCAATCGGAAATAGTTGAATGGACGACAACAATACCAGAAAAAGCTCATAAGTGGCTAATAAAAGCATTTGCAGTGAATCCCGACAAAGGTGTGGCTCTACTAGAAAAAAGCATAACAATTGAAAGTAAAGAGTAGAGATATTAATTTATCAGATTTGAATTTGTATTTTCCATAGAAGAGGTAAAATGAAATAAATAATTGAAGAATTCTAAAAGTAAAGAGGAAATAAGAATATTTTTATTTTACAAAAGCCTTCAGCTCTGTAGGAGAGTTAGAGTTAGCATTGGAGGAAATTAGAAAAGCGCAGGACCAGACTTGAGCGGGAATCGAACGCGCGACTCTGGGATGTCAGCTTGGCGCACTAACCAATGAGCCAACGAGCCAGTCAGTGGTATTTTAGTAGTATACTTTTAGAGGTTGGGGGCTTTCAGAAGAATTACGGGAGTCCCTTGTTTCGTCAGAAATACCAAGCTGGATAGAGACCTCAAGTTGCAAACGGTAATAATCAATTTATTCAGCAGTCACTATTTGACAAAGCTTCCAATGCATCCCAACCCACTGGCCTTCATCCACACCCGCCGCACAATAAGTCAAAGATTAAAAAATCTTCACCCACAAGAAGGTAGTAACAGCCTTCATCTACATCTCAGTATTCTTTTATAAATCTAAAAATGTGTTATGCAGTTTACTGAACAAATAAAATTTAATATAAATTATAAATTAGTTATGGATTTTATTAAGAAAATCATTACTTACTTACATATATATTTCATCAAATTCTATAAAAATTTTGTTAGTTGCAGTTTAACAATCAATTGATGAAATCAATTTATAAGTTTTAATTCTAAGCCACATTTCTTCAAAAATCGAATGAAAATATTATTTGTGGTTGATATTGCAGTCACTTTGGTTGTACAACAAATGGCTGTGATCGTTGAAGGGAAGGGGTATGTTACGTAACGAATTAATGGACAACGAAAGCGAGATATAAACATTTTACCAAAAAATATTGTGAACTTTGAGTTTTATTGAAGATATAAAAGAAGTAACAATAGTGTTTAGAAGTGTTGAAGTCGTTTCACTGTACAATAAAGATGGTTTCTATATCGGCCACACTTAAAATCTTTTAGTACCTCACACCAAAATCAAAAGCATATGTATTACCCAAAGGCAGATTACGACAAATGTCAATAAAGATATTTATAAAAAAAAAAAAAAAAACAGATCACCTGGTAATTATTATCATCATGATATTGATATTGATCACGAATTCATGCTGAACAATATTATTACTTATTTTCTTAGAGATGATCTTCTTACTTTCTTAAAGATGAACAGTTTGTATGTGATGTGGACAAAACTTGGATATCCCATGACATCAACAGCACAAAAACGGTAGAAAGGGCATTTGCAGTGCAATCCGAAAAAGATTTGGCTCGACTGATATGTGACGGATGTTTTAAGTGAAGAGACACCTTAATTATACAACAAGTAACTGCGCTTTCAAATAGGTTGTAATAAGAGATATTGCACACCGAATTTCTATTCATCAAAATACCAAATAACATTATAAATTTTTTATGGCGAATTCAATTTTTATTTATGGAAGGGAAGTCTTATTATGTTTTTAGAAATTAAAAAGAAGATATTTATGTTCCAAAAGAAGGTATTTAAATTGGAAAATGATTTTTTTTTCTTTCTATTTGTTTGTTTGTGCGCGCATCATATAAAAGTCACTTATTGGATTCAAAATCGATTAACTGGAAGATATGAAGATTTATTGTGGGTAGCATATAGCGTTTAATTCATCAAAATCGTCCAACAGAATCGGTTGAAATTGGTGGATCAAATTTTGCATACTATAAATCTTAAAGACATATTTTAAAATCAATCAAACATCTATATTTCCGGTGAATAGCAAAACACGCCGGGACAGCTAATCAGTCTACCATATGTGGCGATAACAGGAGACCTGTTGTTCCCAATTAGGAATCAGATCTCTGAGAATACATTGGCACCATAATGGACGAAAAAACACAAAAACAAAAACACCGATGGCATTGAGCTGCGTACATTGGGGAAATGCCACCTGAGATAATATGCTTATAGTGATGGATTGCGTTATCCCATGAAATCCAGTCTTTCATTCAAATGTGAAATTTAACTAAACGGAGAATGTCGGCCTATTTGAATACAATATGTTGACTGTGTGCAGTGATTCTCTTAAGGCGTGCTTAGCACGGAAGTCAGCCAAGTATTTTTTACATGGCCTGAAACCCACATGATTTTAATTATTTGTGCTGAAAAAGTTGGTCGCGGATAGAAGAAGCGATTGTGATGTTGTTGTTTTCTTTAATCTACATCTACAACAGCAAAAGAGGTTTCTTCTGAAGTAAATAAAAATGTAGATGTGTTATGAATTGGATCATGGTAAACTTCATTGAAACGAGGTCTAAATACTTCAAATGTAATATTTGTGAAACCTATTGAACCGAAGAAGATCAACAGAACTAATGATTTCTAATTAGGAATTAATTTACTAGAATTATATTCTTTAGTTTCATCAACACCTTTCCTACTCTTAACTCATCAATTAGAACTTTATCGCTTTATATCTTCGAGGGTTTATAAAAGTGTCAGAAAGAAAGAAAAATAAAAAAAGAATAAAAACGAACAAGATGAAGAGCAACAAATATTATTTTGCACCTTTCGCTGATATTTTTTGTTTTATGTAAATTTAATAAATATTTGATTGAAAGCCGCACACAATATTTATCGATTAGCATAAGAAGAGATACGAGAAGATACACACACCAAAACGAACATCAAAACATAACAACAAAAG
Source organism: Amiota mariae (assembly GCA_035041805.1). NCBI lineage: Eukaryota > Metazoa > Arthropoda > Insecta > Diptera > Drosophilidae > Amiota > Amiota mariae. Next base: position 285,172 of record JAWNKV010000338.1, on the reverse strand, counting down.
ATGAAGGGAATTTATATTTATTAACACAGAAACAATAAAACAAATTTATTAATTTCTTAATCGGTTCATGCGTTGTTTGGATTTCACTCTATTTGATTTCATTTGATTTGATTCAACTCAACTCAACTCAACTCGATACCATGCTGGATAGTTATGAGTATGTGTCTGCAACGGGGGCCTAATGAGATTTGTTTTTAACTTATGACAAGTTATGCAAATTTCTTATTGGATTTTGATAAACTTTTTTTAGCTTCCCACATAATTCTTCGGCTGTTTAAGTAAGTAAGCAAGCAAGCGAGGAGGAGTGGCAACTTGAGACTTAAGCAAATGTCAGCAAGATGCTGATGATGCTGCTGTTGACGATGATGATGGTGCTGCTGCTGGGGATGATTATGATTATGACGGCGATGATGCTAGACGGAGGTCGTCTTCAAGTTCATTTTAGCCTAAAAAAAAAAAGCAAAAAACAGGTTGCGACACACACACACATAAATATTTAAACAAATACACTGTTGACCACTATAAATATTTAGACCAACAGGCCAAGACTAGATTTTTTGGCTTAATCAAGTTGAGGCGTCTAAACTTGTTTGCAATCAATTAAAAGTTAAAATATCAAAAATAAATTTCGACAAGCGAATGAACAAATTTTCGAGTTGAAAATTTGAAATTTATTATATTTGTTTTTATGTTTATTTATTTATTTAAACATAAACAAAAACGTAAATTAAATTCAAACACAGAAAAATTAAACAACAATAATAAAAAATAAAATTAATTTCAAATTAATAAATATCAACTCAAGAAGAAGAAGAAGAAGAAAGTGCCCTGAGGACTGTGGTGAGTTAATGCGTGAAATTCCAAATAAATAATTTAATAAATTGAGCGCTTTCAGATCAAAAGAAACCAATGAATCGCAATCGAAATATGTAAATATAGAAAACCAGATTAAGTAATAAATAAGAAGAAGTTTAAAGCAAAAAACAAAACAAATACAAAAAAAACAAAAACAAAAACAAACAAAAATTAAATAAAATATGAAATTTATATATATAAAAAAAAAAAAAAACAAAACAAAATAATAATAAAGTCAAACGAGTTCGAATTGCGGGGGACGTCAAACTCAAGCAAATCAACTGAAGCAAAAAAAATAAAAAATAAATTAAAAATAGCAAATAAATATTTAAGGTAGACAAAAAGCGCGGCCTGACACGGCGACCAACACACACACACACACACACAATCAACATCAATTACATAATAGTACAAATCAAACAAGAAACTCAATACTCAAAACTTAAAACTCAACTCAACTCAACTGAACTCAACTCAACTCAATCGAAATACAAAAAGCCACAAAAATATTGTTAATTTTGGTTATAACCATTGTATTTGTTGTTGCTAATAGCTAAGACAAGTCAAGTCAAGATATAGCAACAGAAGCAGCAGCAGCCGCAGCAAGTGAGCATTAGAGGAAAGGAAAACAAAACCATATACAAATACAAATACCAAAATGAAGAAACGAGAAGAAAAGAAACTTGAAATGTAATCGTTGACGCGAGCGATCAATTGAAAAAGATCACAAGACAAAATTATATTTAACTCATAAAGTAAATACGAAAACAATTTTGCAAATAACCAAAAATCCAAAATAAAATAAAAAAAAAAACAAAAAACCCGTTTGTATTTGACTCTGTGATTGTGGCTTTTGTTGTTTTTGCTGTTATTTTATTGTCTATTTCTATTTCAACACCCGCAAAGCCTTTTTTTTTTTTTTTCAATAATGAAAAATCAAAGACAAGTTTCATTTATTAAAATTAATAATAAACATTAACATCAAACATCAAATGCAATTGTAGAAAGTTATTTTTATGTTATTTGTTTTATGTTACGTGATGCAAAAGCAAAAGCAAAGACAATGGACATATGTTTTCTAGTATAAACCAAACTACTCAAAGTTATCTTCATCTAACCAGCGAGGATATACTAAATATCTCACAGACTTTTGTGGACTAAGGAATAATATTTAATGAAATCTTGATCCCTCAGACACTTTAAACTCCTTTAAACATTCTTTATGAATATCCTGCTCCAATTACCAGAAAAAGGCTTTCCATTCTGGAAGCAATTAACTCTTAGAATAATAAACCTTATAATGGGATTAAAATTTATTAAAAGCCACATCTTCCAAGGTCTCCATGGTTAAGTACAATGGACCTGGAGAGGTAACAATCACTAATAATATTATTATATTGTATGTTATTACTACTAAAAAAATAAAAATATTTATCAAATGGGATATTATGTATTTAAATTGATTTTCTAAGAAAGATGTTTGTCTTTTCAATATGAAAAATCCCGATCAATTTGACATAAATGTTAAATAATTGGGAAGCGAAATATGTACTAACAAATAAATGCCTTATAAACATATTTTACTATTATCACAAGTATTTCAAACATTCATTATCATGCTTTACCTACTTCATAATTCCTAGGAGCTTACTGAAATATATGTGCATATTTGTGATAATTTTCTTAATTTTTATAGTTAGACTTCATCATGTTTCAACATGAAGTAACCAAAAAAAAAAAAACCATTTGTTTTAAAAGAAAAATCATTCCTCTGCTTATACAGTAAATCTTTTTTAATCCGAATATGATAGCCTAATCTATGTTTTTCTGTAATCCAGAAAGAATTTTAAAATTCAAAATTTCTATTATCTTGCGTGTTATATAATGCAATGATCGATAATCAACATTTAGGTATGTTATATTTGCTTGGACATGGTAGTCATGACTTAAAAGTGGTCGGAGCGAAACTGTTTATCATCTCATCTGCCGTGCATCCTTTTCTTCTATTATAAATCGAACTTTTCTCTGCTAGAGAAAGAGGTGCTCCATGAAGAAAAACATAGAGAAAGGTTTGCCTGTGCAAACGAAAATGACCAACATAAGCTTAAAATGATGGTCATTGAAAACTAAAAATTCCCAGAGTTTTTAATAAATTCCCATTGAATACTCATCGACAAAAAATTCCTGTGTGACTTCAATTGATTTCGTAAAATGGTCTCACGAATCGTTTGCCAAATTTTAATTTTTTTTTTAATGAAAAAACTAATTTATTTGTCGACAATGTCACGCATCGGAAACAAAGTTAATAAGCGATGATGTTGATATTATAACATTGATTTTTTAAACTAATTGCACTCCACTTATTAAATCCATGGACAAAAACGCAAAACAGTCAACCAAATTCGAAAGTTGTGAAAATTCTCACCATCACAGGATGCTGTGTCTTTGCATGCGAATTTTTGGATCAAGTAATCACCTGATGCAAAAACAAAATGTTGAAAAAGTAAACTTTGTTATTTAGTAGAAAACGATTATGTTAATACCAAAAATGTCGAAAAATATTCAAATGATAGCATATCGTTGTGGATTCTTAAAGAAAAATGTATGTCACAGCTTGTTTGAGTTCTAGTTATTATACTCGTATAACTTGATATGTAAGTTTTTATGTCGAAAGGATCGTTTTAAATTTTCTTCAGAATATGTACAATAAAATCTACTGCGGGAGGACACCCACTGCTTTGACCATGAGATATCGTAAATATGTCCATCTGTGGGAGATATTTGCAACTAGAGATTTTACTATATAATAATAAGTATTATATTTGTTATCTAATCTAATCTAGTATGTAGAATATATAAAAGTTAGTGTTTTGTTTGTTCGTATGTTATGCGCTGCTATGCTCGTCATCTAATTGCATTGCAATTTTGTGAATGTGTATCGTTGGTTCCCGGCTTGAACATAGGATAGTCTTAGTCTCGATATGTGTCCTCGTTCCAGAGATACGGGATAATCAAACAACACGAAAAAGTATACTACAAAAAATAACTAAAATAGTACTTTAATTTTTCGATACTCAAACTGTGTTCTTTGTTGATACTCAAGCATTTTTATTAATTTTAATATGCCTTTGGTAATTCGAAATCCCGACTAATCCGGATTGAGTCAGTTTTGATTTTATCCAGATAACCGAGGTTTTACTGTATTTATAAAATTCTTCATTCTTGAGTTGAATATCGTAGCTACTATTATACAACTTACACATGATTTGCATGGAACCATCGTTTTTGTGTTTACAATATATTTGATTTCATTCCATAATCGACTCATCATACTTATAATATTTTAGTATGTAGTATGTAAATAGTTCATTAACATTATTTACTTATGTGAATACGTAAAGAATAAACCTCAATCAACCATTAACACCAACAAAGCAAATGCATTAGTAAAATAACTTAAGTTAAATTATCGAATAAGAATAACAACAAAAAGGCCAGAAAACGAATCAAACCAAGCCTTTTAAAAGCACAACATGAAACACTTACGCAGGACATCTCCAGCTGTGTTGAGTTAAGCATTTAGTTAAAGAATACTTACTATAGAGCAACTTTTGAGTAATGCCACCTGCTGGCAAATGTCACACCTAATCGACCTACAATGGTTAGTCACAACCAACCTCACAATCTCACACTCTTCTCATACAAACATTGACGCACTTACATGCATAAATTCATTTATTTACGTCGCACGCAAAACCAATTTAACGCCTTTCTAGGCCAAGTCGAAGAACAAATGAAAGAAAAATTACTACAAAAAATAAAAGGACAACGAAACAGAATGTGTATGGTTAAGGAAAGAAAGAAAGGACGACACAATGGACGAGTGAATGTATTTCTAATTAAGTAAATTGCGGCAAATGTTAAACTTAAGTCACTAACCTAAATTAACTGAAAACAAAACAACACAAAACACAACAAAACACGAAAAAAAAACAACAACAAGAAAGTAACAATAATAAAATCAACATAGAAATGTATAATAAATCCAACACAACACACACATACACACAAATTGTGGTACAGGAAATGGTAAAAAGACTAAGTAAAGTAAGGGAAAGAAGCGTGTGAAACACACACACACGAACACACACATGAATTACTATAAATAACACTTTGTTACGCGCATTTATGGCTTTCTATGTTTCGCTAAATAACTGTTTTCCTCTTTCTACTTTTTCTTCCCCCATTCTTTACCTTTCCTTATATCCTTCCTTACTTCCTTCCATCAATCAATCAACTAAGTCAATTCAATGAGAGAGTCTTTTATTCATTTTTCCCGCCCCAAGAAATTAAATTTCAGTTCAGTTCAGTTGAGTTCCGTTGCGTTGTGTTGAATTGAGTTGACTTGAGTTCCGAAATAGTAGCAGCAGCAGCAGCAGTTGAATTGAGTTCATTTCATTACATTTAAACAAATAAATTGATTTCCTTCTTTTTATTCTCTACAATCCATTTTTTATTTGTTGTTATTGTTTTGTTTTGTTTTAGTTTGAAAAACGCAAACGGAAATAAGCAACGCACGCATGCGTGTATTTGTTTTGACAATAGATGATATCTGTGTGTGTGTTTGTGTGTGTGCGTTTGTGTACTGTTGTTGTTGTTGTTTGTTTCCCTTTGGCATTTTTTTGGTTTATTGTTCCACTTTTCATGTCAAACTTTATTGTAGTAGTAATTGTGTTAAGGCATTTCCTGCATAGACTTCACAATTTCAACGACAACAACAATCCACTCCCATAAGAAAAGTCTATAGTCATTCATTCCTTCTCCTCGTCCTCATCCTCCTACTACTCATACTACAAACATTCTATTTCACTAATATAGATTTATGTATGTGAATGAATGAATGAATATGTGAGTATGTGTGTGTGTGTGTCTTGTGAAAATTATGAAATTTTATTTATAAATAACATGGCATGTGTTGTGTTGCCTCCTTTGAGTTCTGTTTTTGTCTTTAAGTCTTCAAAAGTCGATTTAGAAATAAAAGCTTCACTTTTTTTTCTGTGTTTTTATACTATTGTATTTTCCATTATTACTTCTTCGTCTTCGTCTTCGTCTTCTTCTTCTTCTTCTTCTTCTTCATTTATATCTCCGTTCTTTCTTTCTTGATTGTCTTTTATACTTTTCTTTTGTCCTTTTGTACTTAGTACTAAGTTCTCTTGAAATGAAACAAACGCACTGACATCTGAATGAATTGTATTCAATTTCTTTCTCTCTGTGTTTTTTCGGTTTTTTACTTGCATTATCTCTCTCTCGCTCTCTGTCTGTATCTCTTCTTTGATAATAGTATTCTCTTTCATTTTCATACTTTGCTTTAGTATTTTTTAACGCACATCATTATCATTCCATTTGTATTTTCAACAGGAGCACAGAAAATCATAGCAAGCGACAGTCATAACAGCAGCAAAAGGACACACAACGCTGTTGTGTCCTTTTTGTGTTTTACTCACTCACAGCTGAATACCGTTACACTCAAAACACACACAGAACACACTCAGCCATTCGTTTACACATATAGAAAAGCAAAAATAGTAGAAGCATATGATTTGCTCGTTTGCTTTACTTATCACTCACATACAAACTCACTCACTAACTCTGACACTCATACATATGTACATACAATATAAACATGTATATGGAGACATTCCTTTACTCATTCTTTGTGCTTCAATATCTACTTCTTCTTCTTCTTCGTCTTCCTCTTCCTCTTCCTCTTCATTTCTTTTCATTCATTTGTCGTTGCCGTCGTATAATATTTGAGTGCCCATTTTGCGCCATTTCTTCTTCTTCGTCGTCGTCTTCTACCTTAAATCTTTGCATAAAGCGAGGAGATGATGACGACGACGACGACGACGACATTGTTGTTGAACTGACATATGGCTTTTGGTGATGGGAAGGGGAGCGGTGGGGGAATGAGAAGAGGAGAAAAGTGAAAAAGTAACTGTTGTTGTGCGAGAGACAAAGTTTTGACACTTTTATGTGTTACGTCTCTCTCCCGACCAATCTTCCTCCTTTCCTTCCTTCCTTCCTTCCTTGCTTGCTTCTTCTCTCTTATGAACTTTGCTTTTTACTCCTATCTTTTCCTCTCTTTCTTTTTTATTACACAATATTTTTCATTCATTTATTCATTCACTCACTTGGTTTACTTCATTCACTCTTCACCGTTCCCTTCTCTCACTCTTTGTATTGCGTTTTTTTTTTGTTATTTTTCTTTTGCCGGTTTCACTCGTTGCTTATACATATTTCGTTATCAATCCCCTCTTCCCCATTCCCCTCTTGCATCTCTTTTGGTTCTGCTGTTGGGCTACCAACACTTTCAGCGCCAAAGTTTATACTTAATTTTCATTTTCTTTTTTTGTTTTCATTTTCTTTTTTGTCATTTTAAGCTTTTTGTTTGATTTTCTTTTGTTGCTGTTGTTATCTATACATATACATACACATATATATATATATATATATGTGTGTGTGTATGTGTATGTTTGTTTCTGTGTGTGTGTGTGTGTGTGTGTGTGTGTGTAATAGTTTTATATTATGCGTTTTTTGTGCTGCTTTGTACGGATATCTTTGTATAAGTATAATTTTGTATAGTTTCTGAATTTTTTTTATTTTTTTTTCTCCTTTTTTTTTTTTGTTTTTTCCTTTTTTGTTTTTGTTTTTATCTCGTACTTTTTGTTTTTTTCGGCATTAGCACCATATGAATTTCATTTTCAAATAAATATTTTGTTGGTTTTATTTTCCATGCATAGAAAAATGCTAATATGTTTGTATGTAAGTAAGTAGAATGTCCTTTGCATGTATTTAAGTAAATAAGTAAAAAATTTAATTATCTGCTTGTGTGTGTGTGTGTGTGTGTGTGTGTGTGTGTGAATGTGAATGTGTATGTATGATTATATTATGTCATCATCATCATCATCTATCTACACGATTACATAAAATTATTTTGTATTTTATTTTACATATTTCTTTTATCTATGAGTAAAAAACCCTCTAAAGTATGCTATAAATAATTTTTATATTTTACATTCCTCATACGCAATATTGTATTATTATAATTTTTTTAACAAGTATATCTTTACAATCAGTTACAACAAAACCTAACCATAAGTAAATGGAACAAATACAACAAATGAACATTACAGTAAATGGTAGCAGATTACCTATCATTCAGGAAACATGAAAGGCAGCTCCACGGGTGACTCCTCTTGAGTCGCCGGGTGTTGCTATCAGTGACTAGCAGAGATCAGAAGAATGTGCTTCAAGACGTCATACATGAAGATCTCCATGTATGGTTGTAGTTCTGATATACTATGGTGCATTCACTAGTCTAGCAATGAAGTATCATAATGTTGAAGTGCGAAGCAGACCCACACATCAGATTTTTTTTTTTTTTTTATTAGCATAAATTCATACAAATAAAAATAATACTATAACTTTTTATTATTGTTATCATTAGAGCACTAGACCTTCGAATTTAAGCAATTGTTGTGATATAAGATTAAATCAAGTTTTTTATCTAAATTGAGTTTTCAAACAGAATTGAGGAATGATGACAATTTTGAGTAAGGAAAAAGGGTCATTTCTAATACTATGAAGATGAGGGCATTGATCCAAAATGTGAATCGCAGATACCTTCGCATGACTGCATTGGTGATAAGATGGATCAATTGAGTAAAGAAGTGTGGGTGATGACCCTGTAAGAAATTCGAGATGCTGAATTTATTTTTGAAGCAATTATTTGGGCAATGAGGTTGTGAGTGGATAAGACAGCTTAATCTGCAATTTATGAGATTTCATGATGTGTGTGACTATTCGATATGCTTATTAAAAGGAATGATGATAATAGAAGGTGAATGAGCCACTAATTTAGCTGCAGCGTTCGCCTTTTCGTTACCAAAAATTCCTCTGTTGCTGAGTACCTACAAAATTCTTATTCCTATATAGGACTTCCCTATAAGACAAATTAAGGAGTTACGGTTACTAATGTTATTTATAGGATCAAATGTCTTTGTTACATTGCACAAATTAAGCCAATTGTATTATGGCAACTGCTTCGACCGATAAGATAGGAGAGTACGTCGGCAGCCACACAGCAATTGATTGATCTGCTTACAGAACGAGAGAATTATAAGGTCCCGGGAAATGACATCATTACTCACGTACCAAGATTTCTTTGCTTGCACGAACAACATTTACCACATCAAAATTCCACCGATCGGAAGTTCAAATATTTTGAGATTTACTGCACTTTTTTATGATCAAAATACGCTTCTATGCATCAAATTATGGGTGGTCCAACCCTAAAAACAATGAAAATACCCGCGCCGAAATTCATCAAAACCGAATATGTTGAAGATTTCATATTTTTACTTTCGACACTTAAGTACATTGAAGATGCCATGATTTTATTCCACTATTTGCTGCGAAAATTGACTCAAGCAACAATGTAAAAAAACACTGCGCACAGAACTCACTGCTTCCCCTGGCACATGTCCAATCCTGATAACCTTCCTCTATATTCAAATATCTATACGATAATATGATGAAGCATTTTTAATTGATGGGCAAAGTTAATATAAAAACCGGAAAAGAGTTTACTTTACTCATGATCTGGATGGAACACTCGAATGTGTCGAAAGTAGAAGCAATGAAAACAAGGAGATTTTTGTTTTCTATTCTATAATTAGAAACAAAATCGGTAAGACTAATTTGATGGATGAAGCGATAGCAGAGAGTGTTCCTTTTTTTATTAAATGCTAATGATAACATATTAAAATATGCATCTATTATGAGCAGAACTAAAGATAATTCAAGCTATGTAATTTAACTTACATCCTCCAAAGCCCCAAATAATTGATGATTTACTTAATAAAAAGAGAAATAAAATATGAAAACAATAATTTTTTTTTTTTGTCAAATTATAGGCGAAAGCATTCGAGTATCTAAATGAATAAACAAACAAAAATAATTTTGTTAAATTGTTAATTTGTAAATGCACATGTATTATGAATTTAACATTAAGCATACGCAATATTGCTCATACGCAAATAAAATTAATAAAAATTTAAAATCTAATAAAATTTATTTAAAATAAAAATTATTCAAAATATGATAATACAAATTTATACTACATTTATAGTATTTAAATGTAAATTTATTTAATTTATAGAAAATAATAATATTTGTATATACTTACAGTCAATGCCATTTGAATAGCACACCACCCACCATACACAAAAAAATGGGACTTCATTTTGTAAATTTTCAAATGTAATAGCTATGCTCCCACAAATCTTGAAAATAATAACTGGATTCATAGGGAGACCCTTCTTATTAAACTTTTTTCATATCTGAGAAGATAACGTAATTCCAGTGTAGTTTAGCTCTAGTAAAATGATTTTGATAAAAACTATCGTGTTGCGCTTTGAGTTTGGTATAAAATGAAAGAAATGTTTTCAATCCCTTTGATTATTTAGTTTTCAGAGAAAGACGTCGAATAGTGATAAGGCTTACTTTAAAACTAGTTTTTTCGTTAATCTTGGCTACCAAGTCGTGCGTATTTGCTGTTTTTTTCAAAAAAAAATCCTCCGTCCACTACTCCTACTACTACTAAGCACATTAAGTATTCGATTTTTCATATTTAGACTCATCAACTATAAAAAGCGGATATATCTTTCCGACTACATATTATGATTGTTCAAAAATGAAAAATTAAAAATGAATGTATAGTATTTTATACATACAGTCCACTATTATCACAGAAAGCGACACCACATTCGGATCAAGACCGCTCAGACTGTTCAAGGATGAACATGAGAAACTTCATCATATAAAAAAATAACTACAATTCACTCTACAGCATAAAACAATGCATATGACGTTGAACAAGGAGTGTCCTGTTTTCTGATGAAAAGAAGTTCAACCTGGATTGACCTTATTTCTACAATTATTATCATGACCTACGAAAGAAAAAATGTTGTTGAAGGCACCACCATATTTGTACAGGGGACATAATAATGTGGGGGACTTTATCATATTATGGGACTTGTGATCTGCTGTTTCATAAATCAAAATGAACGCAGATTTGTTCCAAATTGTACAATGAAAGGCATTCCTTCAATTCTCAGATAATTTTGGACGGATTTCATGAACCATGGACCATCACGACAACGCCTGCCAGGGTGTTAAAACAGTGGATAAACGACCAAAATAAGGAAAAGTTTATGAGGATGGGAGGCAATTTGACAATTCTTCGGCCCCTATTGATACCATTAAAAAAGCCTAGACAACAATTTCACTTAGAATTATTGAAAAATAATATAAGTCTTTGCCAAAACGTTTGTACATATAAAGTTATATTCAGTTGAGTAGCAGTGTATCTATGTGTAATAATAATACAATAATAATAATGTTATCATCTATGTATGCGCATACACGTATCTTTATACTCTCGAACACTCCATGTATTTCTATGTGGGAATGTGTGAAAATTTATTTTAATAAATTGTAAATGTTATTATGCTGATTAAAAATTGACTTTTATCCTTTTTTTCTTATTGCAACAAAAAAATATTGCATTTTCTACTATCAAAAAAAAAAAATAATAATAATAATAAATAAACATAAATTATTTAAAATGCCAAATGAGATAAACAAAAAACGATAGAAAATTTAAAAAAAAAAAATTAAATAAATAAATAAATTTCCATGGAAAAATACCAACAAAAATGTGTAGTAAGCTAAACCCTCCCCTCTCCACATTTATTGGTTGTTGACAAATAAATTCAATATATGCAAAACAAAAGTATGATAGAAATAAAAACATATTTAATAATGTGTTAAAGTACATGAAAAGTGTGTATGAGATTCAATAAGATGAGAATGAATCTCACTAAAAGTGAAGAATAATGACGAGGGGATAGAGAAGAGAAGATAAGAGAGTGAGTGAGTAGTGGGTAATGGCATGAGTGGCGTATGACATATGCAAATTTATAAATGTATTACATATTTTTGGTACATTAACATAATTTTTCTTCTTTTTCTTTTGGCAAAAAACACAATTTAGTCATACATAAAAAAGTATGTACGTTACAACAACAACAAATGACAACAATAAAAAAAAAACAAAGACATAATAGCAACAACAAATACAATAAAATAAAATACATACCAAACAATATTAGTAATAATAACAACAGCAAGCAACAGAAGTAACAACAATTCTTATCAAAAATAATAAATCAAATAATAAACGAACCAACTCACAGTGTAGAGGAAAATGAGTAGGTGAGTGACTAAATGAGTGAGTGACTGAGTGAGTGAATGCACAACATTAAAAAACAACTTAAGTCATTAAGCAAAATAAAAAAAGAAATATACTCATAAGCACATAGACACACACACACACACACACACAATCATCATCATGCATTTGCATGTGTAAATGCAATAGGAAAAATGAATTTCATTTTACAAACATATTAACAACTTTGTAAACAACAAAAGCAACAACAACAACACTATCAACGCCAGCGGGAGTAGCAGCAGCAATGACAGCAGCAACAACAGCAGCAGCAGCAGCCAAAAGTGACAGACACGACGAACGACAGCGATAACGATAGCACCAACAACATTTGAATAAAGCAAGCAGCGACAACAACAGCAACAACAACAGCAACAACAACAACAATCAATTGGCAATTTACATTGTCCCACTGAGTAAATAAGTGAGTGCAAAAAATATTCATAGTCACTCTTTCATTCCCAACACTCAACGTACACACATACACACACACACTCACACACATTTGAGTGCATAAAAACATTTAAATATAAATGTTTTACTCTCTCTCATATGCAGAGTGCACTCACTTACTAAATGCATTCTCTCACACTCTCTGATTATTTACTATATGTATTCTCAATTGTATTACCACTGCTGAGAGTATTACCAGTGTTACCAATGCTACTACAATTTTTCGGGTTACTCTGTTGCAAACTTAAGTTCTCTCTCTCTCTCTCTCTCTGTAATAAAATGATACCTCTCACTCATACATGTTTATAACCAGTTTATATGGTACTCTCTCGTCTTACTCTCTTGCTTCACTCTCATTGCAGAGACAGCAGCAGAAGCAGCATAATATTGTGGCAGCAACAATAACTGTGACAACAACAAGGAAAGCCAATTTTGTTACTTAAATGTTTACGCTTGTGTTTATCTTTTGTATTCGGTTTCTTATTAGGTTCTCATCTCGTTCTCATCATCGTTAAACAATTGATTTTTGTCGTTGTCGCTGTTGCGCTGTTCATGTTGTTGTTGTACACATCGTCACTGTTCTATTCTGGTTGTTGCTGTTGTTATCATATTGCTTTTGTTGTTTTTGGGGGAAGCCGTTTGCTTTTGCTATCGAAGCAAAGGCAAAGTGATTCGAATTGTTGAGTGCTTTTGGCGCTTTTGTTATTGCTGCCACTGCTACTGCTGCTTTTGCTTTTGCTATTGGCGTCGTTAACATCAGCAGTCGGCATTATTCGTTCGTTGGTCGTTTATGTGTGTTGTTTTTCTTCTTGTTTTTGTTTTTGGTTCTCGTTTTGTTCGTTGTGCTTTGACAGTTTTGTTATTGTTGTTGCTGTTTTGTGTATGAATGTTTTTTGTGGCTTTTGTTGTCGGACTCGATTCGATTTTTCTTCTTTGTTGTTATTGTAGTTGATTTGATTTTTGTTGCCCCTGCCGATTGCTATGTCCTTGTTGTTGTTGTTCTGGTAGTTGTCTTTGTTTTCGGGTGCTCAAAATTTTTTTTTTTTGTTCTTCTCTCTTCATTCTGCTTCTGTTACTTCTTTTTCTTCTACAATGGGCCCATCATCATCATCATCATGATCATCGTTGTTGGCTGCTAATGAGTTTGATTTAGACTTGTCGAGCTGGTTTATTGTTGCTCGCTTTGTGGTTACTTTTTTGCGATTTTGCTTCTTTTTTTTCATTTTTGCTTTTGTAGTTCTTGTTTGTTGTTGTTTTATGTTTGTGTTTGCGCTTTACTTGTCATTGTTTTTTTCTTAGCTTTGCTGTTGCTTCTCATTTTGTATTCTTGTTCTTGTAGTTGTATCGGCATTTTATTTGCCTTTTAAGCAGAAAATAAATATAAATAGTTTTGACAGCTTCAAGTGTTAATTTTAATTTATGCATATTTAATTGTAATTAATTTTTTCAATTTTTGAGATTTTCATCTAATTGCATTTATTTTTGAGTTTTGATACTTTTCATTTGTTACCAATTTTTTTTTTATTAATAAAAAAGTTATTTATATTAAAAATAATATATGTAAGTACGTATTAATATTTATTTAAAATTTTTTTTTTTAATTACATTACTTTCCAATATTGTTCTTGATTTCAATAAATTTTTATATTTATTTTTATATTATAAAACACACGATTTCTCTCATACAAACATATATACACACTTACAAACATAAGTATGTATGTGAATACAATATCTTTGGGGTTACCCAAGCAAAAAATAACACAATAAAAAAATGAACACAGCAACACTTACAATTGATGATGATGATTGTATTTTTGTTGTTGATAACAAAACTAGAATAAAAATGTCAACAACAACAACAACCACAATAATCAGAACAACAACAACATTTAAGTCAATTTGCGAAATGAGAACATTTTGATATATTAATATACGTGTGTATCTGTGTGAGTGTAAGTGTTTGTATTGTGAGTGTATGAAAACATGCCAAGCTTTTGCGGTCGAATGAATTCAACAGCAAAAACAATGCCAACAACAATAAGGAGAACAGTAGCAACAACAATGAGGGTAATGAAAACTACTCAGCGTCGACTGCGACGCAAACATTCATACACACACACACACACACACACACACACACACACATACAACCGTAAAAATCACATCACAGTATGTTTGTTGTATTACGGGTCGACGACGACGGATTAAGTATGACAACGACGAAGAAACCAACTGATACCATGTCAAGCTGATAGCTTATGAAAACTTATATGATAATGGAAGTGGGGGGGACACACACAAATTGAGCGCAACAAACCTCCTCAGAGAGTGCGAGCGAACGTGTGCTTTCCTCAAAAGCACTCAAAGACTTGTTCTAATACAACATGTTGCATGCCAACATGTTGCAAAGCGACACGTTATTTTGTTTTGATTTTTCATGTTTTGGCTAGGCTAATGAGGTTGTGGATGGCAACGGGTGACAGCGCGATAGTGTCGGGCGCCTGCAGCGTGTAAATCATGCTTATAAAAACATATTGAGGGCAGGCTGCAACAGCGGCAGTGACGTTAACGTCAACACCGGCAGCAGCAGCAACGGCGACTACGACGTCGACGTATCAAAATGAGACGAAGAATAATGTTAATATGTAAAAACATTTGCGCCAACACTTGAACTGAGCTGAGTGAAGTGCTCGTGTTATTGCTCGTATTTATATGAATGAGTAAAGCAGAGAGTGAGTGAACGAGCAAGTGAACTTCGTTTTGCGCTCAATTACAAACACCAGCACACGTTCTGCTTATCTTGTTGTTGTTGTTAGTGTGTTTGCTTTTGCTTTGGAGACGTTGGTGACTTTTGAATATTATGCTCTCATTCACACTCTCTCTCTCACTCTTTTGGTTTTGGACTGGTCTTCATCTCTCACACAACACATCAAAACAAACACATTTTATCAACTCAAATTGTGCTGTGCTGTGTTGTGTCGTGTTAAGTTTTACATCGTGTTTCGGGTTCGTGCTCTCTCTGCTCCATAATTTGTTTATAGGTAGTGGGAGCAATTGGGGGTCATTCGTTGTTGTCATCGTCATCATCATCGTTGTTGTCGTTGTAGTCGGCGGCATTCATTCGTTCGTTCGCTCGTTTATTCATTGCCTTTGTTGTTGTTGTTATTATTATTATTATTATTGTTGTTGTCGCTGTTATGACTCGAAACGCAACCTGCGAAAAACGCGCTGCTGTCGGTGTTGAAGTTGTTGTTGTTATTGTTGTTGCTGTCATTTCGTACTCGTTTTGGCTTTGAGTTGAGTTGATTTGTTTTTTATTCTTGTTGTTGTTGGCATCTTTTTTTTTTTTTTGCTATTATGCGCTTTTGTTGTTGTTGTGAACATATTGAGCAAACAAGTTCGCTGCCGTTTTTGACCGCGTAGTTGTTTTTGGGAGCGTAGGGCAGCAGGTGGGTAGGCGTTGAGGGTGTTTTAGGTTACGTTGAGTATTTTGCTTTTTCTTATTGTTGCGTTGTTGTTTTTATTCGTTCGTTCATTCGTTCGTTTTTGGTGGCAGCCGACATCGTCGGAAGTCAATGTAACAAACAAACATGCAAACAAACAAACAAACGCACATGCACATATCAAAGTATCAAGAGAGAGGGACACACTCACACTCTGAGTACAGACAGTAGTAGCAAAGCAAAGCAAAGCGTAGCAGTTATTTAAGCTCTCTTATTATTTCATTTGTCGCTTTTAGCTTTTGTATTTTCACAGTTGTTGTTGTTGTAATCGTCCTCATCGTTTTTTGTGTTAAATGAGTGCGTTGTTCTACGCGTCGTGTGAGTATGAGGAGTTTGTCTTGTTTTGTTGTTGTTGTTGTTTTTGGGTTCATCTTCACTGTGCACCCCCACACCCCCGTCACAAAATATTACTCAAATATGCTTTGCTGTTGTTTACTCTGAGCATCAACACCACCTCCACGACCACCTCCATCGCCTGCACCAACAACCAAAAATATAATAGAAAGAATAAAAAAAAAGAAAGGAAAAGAAAAGAAAAACAAAGGCATGTGGTAAAGTGCGAAAGGACTTTCGTCATGCTTTTTTTTATGAAGCTTCTCCTTGCATCGCCTTACGTTGCCTTTACGTTTGTTGAATTTTGTTGATTTTTGCGCGTTAAGCTTCCGTTGTTGGTTGTGTGTCTTGCTGTCTTGCTGTTTCTGTGTGGTTGTTGTTGTTATTGTTTTTATTCAGGTTTATTTCTCGATATTATCATTTGAGTTTGTTTTTTGTTGTTGTATTTTACGCTTGTCATTATTTCTCTTCTTGCTTTTGTTGTTGCTGTCGTTGTTGTTTGTATATTGTCAATGATGCTTCTTTCTACATCGCATTTGTCGATTTTATATTGTTGTTTGTGTGTTTTTATATCTTTTGGCATTTTCTTTTTTTGTTTGTTTGTGGGTTTTTCGGTTTATGTTTTTTTATGTTTTTTCGTATCCCAAAGGAAGCATAGGATTTTATTAAGTTTTTTCGGCAGCCCCCACCACTCCTCCTTTCTGTTACATCTGTGTATTTGTGTATGTAGGATTGAGTATTTACGTTTTTGATTTGTTGGAATATTTAAGTTGCTTTTGTTATTACATACGTATTTTTGTTTGTTTGCTGATTTTGTTGTGTTGTTTTGTTCTTTGTTTTTATTAAATTGTCATCAAACTTCACTTAAATCTCCTCCTTGGAATACCCTACCCTTCTTGCATTTAAATTGACATGTGTACAAGGCCAACTAAAATCCTTTTGCCTGAAAGCATTTTTACACGCAAATACCAACAAACAAACAGAGTGCGTATGAGTAATAAATACAGGGTACCACATATTTACCTGTATGTATTACATATGGAGAGTTCTTTCATTTATTCAAATATGCTTCAGTTTATCTTAAATAAGATAAAGTTGAACCAACACTAACAATTTTATATGTTTCTTTTACCATTAATAGTAGAAGTAAACACGAATTCTTTGACTACCCGGATCAAGGCAAAAACAATTTCATGATGATTTCTGAAGTTACATAAACTACGCAAATCAAGTGGCCAATGAAATCATCTGATTTTTTGTAATATTACATAAAATTCAAAGTTGAAGCAAAGAAAATTTCATAGAAATCAAATTACAATGATATCAATCAGAGATCTGCAATGAATCAGCAAATCAGGTGATAATGAAAATTAAGTTCTATGCAAGCCGAGTAGGAATGAAGAGTAAGCAAGTGTGACTGTCTTTAACTTGAATACGAAGAAGAGAGTATGTAGCATGCAAACAGTAAATCACTGTAGTTATTCGCTTTGCTCCGAATCACAAATTAAATCTCAATTATTCATAAATAAATGGAAATGTTTATTGAGTTGCGAGTCAACGAATAAATACACACAGGTTCACGAGCTATTCGCCTCTTGCTTGTATCCATCCACGATGAATCGTGAACAGCTTAACACTCGTAGTCAATGAAGTTTGTAAGCTAAGGCGAAGCAACAAATTAAAGCACAAGCTACACATCATCACTATTTCCAAAGCAAGCTTGTAGTTGTGAGGATAACTTCGTTGGGTGGGCGCAAGCATAGTTTGATTCGTGAGTATTTCATGAATATTTTTGTAAAATCACAAGCTAAGCTACTCTCTGACATTGTCTACATCCAAGATCAAATAATCACTATAAAAAGCGTCTTTACAGTGAGCAAGATGCAGCATATTTCAAAGATGCTTTGGAGTTGTTAATCATTTTGCTTCTTATTGTTTTAGTCCAAGAAGATGAGTCTGTCAAAGATGTTGTGATTTGTTTTTGATTTGTGGTCTTTTTTTTACTGTTTTAACCATTTTTCAGGGAAAAGAATATAACAGAGCTCAGAGGAACGAAAAACCTACCCATATTCATTAAATTTATAATTTCTTCACCTATTTTCTCTTCCTGCTCCATTAACAACAAAGTAGCATCATGTTCAATAATAAATATTGCAGTCTAAATCATCAATTTTTCAAAAATTATCCCTTTTGAATTTCTCATAATTAGCGAAACGTTTGATATGTGTGTATAACTAAAACAAAAAACAGCTGTTCATGATAAGTATAGTATTCTAAAGATGTGAAAACGGCTGTGTAAACAATAAGATACATCACGCATATAAGTATGTATATATTGGGATTTATCTAACAAAAGTCTTCAAAATTAATTCTTTGCAACACTTATAAGAAAATCAATTAACTTTATCGATTATACAAAAATTATTGTTTCATTCCAAACCTTATTTGAGAAACATTATATACATAATTTAATTGTCTAGACTTTCTTCAACTGATGACTGACTGACTGACTGTGTAACAGTTATAGTATATACAGGCAGTTCGAAGTACCAAACACAACAACAGTAATCTGGATGTGATGGAGAAGTCCAACATAAAAACTAATTCAAATGGATCACCCTGTTTCTCAATTTAATCCAAATACTCTACTCTACTCTACTCTCATATTACATTGGTTGATGGTGGTGGCATCATAAAAGATTTAACGTAATGTCATAAAATCGAATGATATTATCTGACTGGCAAAACGCATCAATTTAACACAAAGCACCATCACAACATAACCATCATATCCATCCACCCATTTCCAAGTGCCTACACATATACACACTCCACTCACACTCATCTACATACATTGAGAATCCATAATTCGACAATCACACGTTCAATGATGTCCGTAGGCTTTTGATTAGCTATAGAGTGAAGTTATTATTGGCGAATGTAAAATAGCAAACAAAGCAAAACAGGTGCGTGCTATCAACCATCATCATCATCATAATCATCATGATTATTATCAAACTTCATCATCATCAATATCAATATTATTATCATGATGTTGATGATTATCATCATCATCATCAAATATCATCATAGGCCAAAACATGCCAACAAAAATGTCTTCAATACAAACAAATTTCTCATAAGCCCACGAACGCACACACGCAGCACTGAAATGTGCATTGAAGGCATACCGATGAAACAAGCCACAACCGCACACACCACTCCATTCCACTTCTACACCACTCTATAGCTTCTAACTTGGATGATGAACCATGCCCATCCCAATCCCCTTCCACCACTGTAATCCTGTGTGTTGCCTACCGCTGCCGCCCATCGATGCCTCCCACAATAATCAACTCGAACCACATAAGCAAACCGCAAAAGAACGCGTTCGAAGCGAAGCGCGCGAACATTTCATTTTCATTTTCATTTTTCTGTTTTTTTTTTTTTTGTTAACGTGTTTTCATCGTAAGCTCCCCCGCGTCAATGGCGCCAAATGTTTGATGGTATTGGTATTGGTTATGTGTGGGTGACAGGCGAGAAGGACCGAAGGACAGACAGATAGATATGAACAGACATAGGGACAAACACATTGTTGTGTCTATGTTCGTTTGTTCAATGAAATAAACCAAAACAACAACAAAAAATGGAAAAAGGCATTTGGGAGATTGGAGGATTGGATTTTGTTGTGTTGAGATAACATTTTTGCGCTTTGTTGGAAACAATTTTGTACGCTATTTATGTGCTACTGCACAGCTCACAATCCTCTCCCTTCGATTCTATGACCATTTTCATATTTATTTTCCCTCCTTCATCACACCCTTCTTTTCTAACCACACTCTCTATTTCAACCAATTTT
Source organism: Amiota mariae (assembly GCA_035041805.1). NCBI lineage: Eukaryota > Metazoa > Arthropoda > Insecta > Diptera > Drosophilidae > Amiota > Amiota mariae. The sequence continues at coordinate 264,813 of JAWNKV010000338.1, read as the reverse complement.
TTGTGTGTTCAATTTTAGGCTGAAAGTCCTTTTTTCATTGTATTTTTGTTGTTGTTTTTGTTGCTTTGATTGTGCGTAAATGGATTTTATGTATGACATATATACACACTTATATATATACATATGCACTAGATACATGAACATTTATATGTGTGTGTCTGTGAGTGTGAGTGTGTGTGTTTCAGATTATGTAGGTGTTTATTGGTTTTATACAAATTCAATATGGCGCATGTTATAGCATTTTATTGTTTTTTTCCTCTGTTTTTTTTTTGCATGACATTCGCAAGCTGTTAATACAATTACGAGTATTTTATATATAAAATAAATTTATTTTTTTTGTTATTTTGTTTAAAGGATTTTCCAGAATTTGTCGAAAAAAATAAACCAAAACGATACAAATAAAAAAAAAAAAACAGAATTTATGTTATTTCTTTTAATTATAAATAATGAAATACATGGAAAGCTTGCGTTAACAGAATCACTCCATATATTCAACAAATGTAAGTACATTTATGTATGACAAGGCCGACATCCTCCATTTAGTAAAATATTATATTTATGAGAAAGAGCTGATTTCATGGGATGTTCGCCCTTATGCATCAACACTTATTACGCGCCTTCATCAACGATGTAATGACGTTACAACAGTTCTGCACCATCTATTCTTCTACTCTCAGTCTACAACTCAACACTGCAAATAAACTTGGCCGAATTACTGGGTAATCCAAATTCAACCAACATTAATCTAATCTACGATTTTCTCAAGTCAACCCAAAAAATTTTGAATGAAAAAAATGTATAATTTGGTTATTTACCCTTCATGTTCTTATAGCGTCAGGAAGAGGGGACGGGGTATAAAAATCACTGACGGATACAAATCTGACCATGACACCTCATTCGCTATAACAAGTTAAGAGGGCGCATATAAAATTGAACTATATATTACTTCCATATTTCATTATCTATGCTACCGAAATAATCGCTATATATATATGAAGCTTTCAATATAAAACACGCACGTCAACTTTATAATCAATTCGGACTCCAAACGAGCTCTGAAAGCGATTAAAAACATAGAAAATCTTAACTACATACAATGAACAACATTACCACAAAGTAATATTACTCTGAATTCCGCGGCTCAAAAGTATAAAAGAAAACGAAATTGGAAACCAAGATCCAAAGGAAGCCCAAAGAAAAACCCACTAATATATACGTACGTATAAACTCCTTTAAAACAACCAAATGTTAAAAAGGACACAATAGACAAAAACCAACATTGTACAAACACATAATCAATAAAAAATAATCATCAGACCAATTTACCAATTCTATAGACCAATATTAAATATCAAGAATCAATCAAACGAAAATATACACTAGGCATATATAGTACATATGTTTGTACGTTTAAGTCACACGAATATTAACACCAACACTAACAGACTCCATCTTTGCCAAATTAACATAACAATGCAACACGACAACCTACTACTTTTTTTTTTTACTTTGTTCTCTTTACTTTGTGACAAAGTTTTGCCTACGTGACGTCATCCGATTTGATGCTGTTGCGCCGGCAGAGGTAAAAAACGAATGCATTTGCCGAAGATAATATGGCCATCGGAATACATTTTATTATATGAATTTTTTTTCTACTGTCTTTGTGGATTAAGAAATTCATTTTATTTAAGATAAAATTAACTTTAAGCTTATGACGTACATACTTTTATAACACAATCACAATCATAGAACAGAACAAATTTTCACTAAGCCAAATTAACTATTAAACACTTTTATTTAAAAATTGAATAAGAATATAAACTTTTATCAACATTTTTTGCTTATTAATTAACGACACGATGTGATCGCGATGCGTAAGCAACACGAGTTGATAATCTAATGAGGTGACTTATGGTAAGGTAAAGGTGGTGAAGTGATGCGCAGCATGGAATGGTTGCATTTAATGGAGTAATCGATAGTAGTAGTAGAGAGAGAAGATCATAACCATTTTTGACAAGTGAAAGAGTGTCTTCCATGCACAATAACAATACGATAATACGAGTTAAGGCTAAAGCAAAAAAATTATGTAATCGATATCACATTACACATCAAAGAAATTGATGATCATCAATGCATATTATATGCATTTGTTTGAAATTCTTATGACAATCAAATTTGAAGGAATTAATAAAAAATAAATTTATTTAGTGTATACAAAGAATAAATGCCATTGAAGTGATTAACTGACTGTATTGGCTTTGGATTTCATTTGACCTTTTTGAACTCTGAGACAAAATGATTTTCTCAGAATAATTCTACAATAATTGAATCGTACATTGATCCAGTCTTGTAATACAAATAAAGTTATAATACAAAACAATTAAATCTAGACAATGAAATTAATAAATAAAGTCCAAGCTCCATAACAAGCGTTGCTACCCGTAAGATGTTACCCTCTTAGTGTTTCATCCATAGACATACTACGTATACTTATGCAGAATCTCAAATGCACAGATATGTTTGTCTATTATTGTTTAATTTACCAATCTGAAAATATTTAGTCAGGGTTTGAGGCCGTAATAATTCCCCACCAGTCAAAACGCTCCACTGACAACAGCGAATGTATTTCTCAATATTCATCAGAGTGCCTTGAAATAAAAACAGAAACCATAATTGCAAATTGAGACTTTGAATTCAATGACAACGACGACAACAACAGGAACAACAACAATAATAACAAAAAAACAACAACAACAACACCGATTAAATGTCAACGAACTGTAAATGCTTAAATGAAGGCAAAAAGAGTCAAAAATGTCAACAGCAAACAACAACGCAAAAAAAAAAAAAAAAAATGCATTTAATTACAATAATATTTGAGTATATTTTTAGATAATTTAGTTGTTGGTTTGATTTGGTTTATAATAGTAGATCAATTTTTGTTTTTATTTACATTCATTCATACTACGTGTAATAAAACTAGTTTGCATACTATGTATTTATTTTTAAATAATTTTTTAAACAAAAATAATTAAATATTTAATCAGCTAAGAAAATAAAAGTAATTTAAGTCAGCAGTTCTTAAACTGTGAAATGCGGCCCTTGGTAGTTCGAGGTGCCATTCCCTGGGAGTTTGCAAATCAATTTTGATTTTAAATTCAAATATTTATGATTTGTATGCAAAATTCAAGAGGTGAACTACGTCAATGAAAGGGCCATTAGTTTAAGAACCTCTGAGATAAATGAATCAAATTACCTCTTTCATACTCATTAAATCGACTTGAAACAATCTTGAAACAAAACAAGAAGTACACACACAAACTTGGTCACTTTATAAGAAGCAAAAAATGTGGAGAAGTAGAAAGAACAGAACAAAAGTTACACACTATCACATGATCGCTGTATGCATTGTAGAATCTCTCTTTCTCTCTGTCATTTGTGCCTCCTCTAGCACTCTCTCACTTAATCCACCATTATGCACCATTTGCAAAAAGCAGCATATCAAGATTTCATTAAACTTCGTGTCAGTTATGCTCTTTGTGTCGACTCACTTCACATTTGACTTGCATTGTATTGTATTGTATTGTATTGTATTGTATTGAACTAATGCATTACACTACTCTCTTGGAGCCACTCAGCTAACAATTTGTTTCTCTCACACTCTCTTGTGCTCTCACACACAAAACTACCTGTATTATTATAATGCTTTGTTGATATTGTGTGAAGTGCATGTGGCTCTGTTTAGCTGAGTGTGCGTGAATGTAGCTTGCGGGGGCGCTTATGTGATGATAGCAAAACCAACATTATTGTGTTTTTGCTCTTTCCGCTTGTCTCTTTGAATGTATGTCTGGCTGTCTGACTTACTAAACTTATATGGTTCGTTATCGGCGTGACGTTCTTAACGCTTTATTGTTGCTGCTGCTGTTGTTGTCTGTTTGTTGCTTCTGCTGGTGCTGGTGCTGTTGCTGCTGTCGCTATTATTGTCGTTGTAGCTTTTGTTTTGTCGTCTTCGTTGTTGGTTAAGCAAGCAGATTTTATCGCTAAACTTCCATTGTCTTCATTTGTTTTCATTGTTGCTGTTGTTGTTCCTGCTGTTGTTGGTGTTAAATGAGCAAATTAATTAAATGACAACAGGGCGTTGCAAAGCGATACTTAACAGGGTGTTTACACACAAACTCCACTCTACGATTAATGATTTCATTTAAAATAACACAAATTTGCGTCAAATCAAATCGCTTGATCTTATGATCATGATGATTATTTATCAAAAATTGTTGCTACCCATTCATTTGTCTTTAAATCTGGTCATATGTACTAAGTGCAACAAAAGATGACAAATGATTTTTCATCCATTACCTACCATGTACACACATATTATCTTTTGTAGCCTTTAGTCTTCTTTATTTATTTGTTTCGCTTATTAGTTGCGCATGCGTCACTGTACTCCATTGCATTGACGAGCTGCATTGCATTAAAGTGTCGCGTGGAAAACGTGCGAAAATGTCTGATTTTGATTTTTTTTTTGCTTCAACACTTGCAATTTTTCACGTTTTGTCAGCCATCAACAGCAGCAGCAGAAGCTGTCATGGTTGATTTTTTAAACATTTTGTTGTAATTGAGCAGATCCACCGACAGACAGACAACAGAAGATGGATCATGACGTCTTGTCAAAAGTGAATTGCTCAAATGACACAGTGAGCCAGACGATAGTCGGAATGTGGTGAGGAGGCTAAGCTTAATCAATTTTGACATTAATTTGTGCGATGCTTTGTCAATTCACTTTCATCGCTCGTTTGCGGCTTGTTGTTGCCCTTTTGCGTTGTCATTCATCATCATTCCTTGTTCATTCAATTCATTTGTACGATGAGTTCAGATACTCATTCACTCACTCACTCACCACTTGCTAATTTCCTCTCATTCATACTCATTAAGATACGCCATCTGTCGGACGAAAGTGATTCTTATGCATGTCAGGATGAGAGATTATCCACTTTAAAATGATTTTTGCGCATTTCGCTTCAGAAAAGAAAAAATAAAACAACAAACATCTCAGAAGCAAAACGATGAAGACTCTGTTTGTAAATGACAATTGTGCACTTTTTTATACATATTATTATTATTGTTGTTGTTGTTGTCATCACTGTCACTGTCACAGAGTCGTTGTCGCCTTGTAAATCATTGACATGTATGTATATTTTTGTTATACTTGTTATTATTATTATTGTTTGTGTTGTTGTTGTTTTGACAGCACACCGAATGCTTAAAAATTTAACAATAATTTGTCTGAAATTGACTCATAAATTATATGACGCGTTTCATCTACATTCATTCAGATACTCAGTCATTCACTCACTCTGTCAGTCATCCATCCATTGGGTATGTGTAATCTTGAGTGCGACTTGTTTGTGCACTTGTCTGTTAAAGATCAACAGGGAAGAAGACCTTTTAAGTGACATCATATGTCACTTTCAATGCATGCAATTCATATATTTATCATACATACAAACAAGATACATGTAGATACTTACATACATACATACATATGTATGTCAAAGAAATCACAACAAAAAATATTTTTATAAATGAAAATAAATACATATGTGTTTTATAGAGTTTATATTAAAAATGTCTTAGTTTTATTTTAAGAATAACATGAAACAGGTTTAAAAACTTAGATATGTTTATTCTGCAATTAAAATTAAAGTAACCTAAAATTTAAGTTTATGGTCTTTCCAACCAGTGACAAAGACCTCAATACAGTCTATGGACTATGGAAAGTATATTGGTCACTCTGAGGTTATCGATGAATGGTTGCCATTTTTTCTTAGACAAGTCAAACAAGTGCAACAACTTGCCTATACAGGAGCTTTGAATGAAATCTTTAGAAAATCTCTATATTACAACACTGAGCAGGTCCATACAATAGTATTGTCTTATAACACAAAAGCTTATTGTGCAAAGTAAGCCTCAATCTCTCAAAAATTATAGAGATAATCTCTTGAATATATTAAATCTACCATTCAGTGTCTCCTATAAACCAGCGAGGCTGCTTGAGGAATAAATCTTAATGTTATAAAATGAATACTTTCATAGTTTTGAAAAATGGGTCAGAAGATGAAACATGAAGCTCAAAGACGACAAATGTACCAATGTATGTTTTACTTTGAAGAGAGGAACGTTGCCGGGTATCCACCTTAATGGCGCATTAAGGTGTCAATGCTCTAATTCTAATAGAAACATATTTATGCCATGACATATTCTAAAGTTCCATACATTACTCACATAATACTTGACTACACTTGAAATCCTCCATCATAAAATATACTTTAATCAATCAACGCAATAAACATATCACAAGCAATAATCACTTCGCGAAAAAAAAAACAACATAATTAACCATAGCAATGCAACCTACTGTAACCTATTACTACTATTTTTTGTTTTGTTTTTTGGAGTATTTGCTCTTTTTTCCCAACGTGACGTCATCCGATTTGATGCTGCTGCGCCGGCAGAGGTAAATAACGAATGCATTTGCCGTAGATATGGCGATTGGAATATATTTTATTATATGAAATATTGTCATTTTTAATAAAGAAACAGTTATACTAGATAAATACATACCATTTTATAGTTTTATTGCTTTTGTGGTTTTATTTAAGATAAAATGCTCTTTAAGCATATGACGCCGCACTTTTATTACACAAATACCCGAATGATTCCATACTAGCACAGTACAATCTTTTACTAAGCCAAATTTACTTATTGAAATAAAGAAATGATGATATATTTGTTAAGCACACATTACTTTTGAAACACTATGAAGCAGTTTAATTTAAACATTGAATAAGAATATGAACTTTTATCATCATTTTTTGCTTATTAATTAGCGACACGATGTGATCGCGATGCGTTAGCGACACGAGTTGATAATCTAATGAGGTGACTTATGTTAAAGGTGGTGAGATAATGCGCAGCGTGAAATGGTTGCATTCAATGGAGTAATCGATAATAGTAGAGAGGTAGAAGATCAAAGTGTGCGCCATGACCATTTTTGACTAGTGAAATGAACAATAACAATACGATAATACACCACAGCACATAGAGTATGTAATCGATATCACATTAAATCAAAGAAATTGATGATCGATTGTCAATCAATTGATTACTGGATATTAAAATATTATTAAATGTTGAAAATTCCTAAAAATATCACAATGTAAGAAATTAATAAAAATTTAATTTGTTTAGTGTAGATAAAGAACAAATGACAATAAGATGATTGATTGAGTGTATTGTCTTAGGATTCCATTTGACCTTTTTGAACTCTGAGACAAAATGAATTTCTCAAAATAAATGTACAAAAATATAATCGTACATTGATTCACTCTTGTAACACAAATAAAGACAATGAAACTTTGTAAACAAAGGCCAAGTTGAGCTACTTTCAGATTTCACTGGCGGGGTGATTTCGGTATTTCAAGCCAGCTGCCTTCTGATTACAAAATGCAAGAAGCTGCCGCACCTTCTTCGCATTATTTTCTCCTTCTTCTTCCTCGTCTTCTTATTTATTCTCGTCAGAACATTCCATGTAGTCATAGCGATTAGCAAGTGCTGCCATGGTGCTGATTTGATTTGTCGTAACTGTAATATATTATTTCAGATATATGATTATTTATTTAGTTCTTCAAAGGTTGCATGTTTCAGAGATCCATTTCCATAAACTGAACATGAATGCAGTATCAGTTAAAGTTGATAGGATTTTACATAAGACCCGGTTTAATATCTTGGAGCAAGAAAGCACATGATTCCTTGGAATTATATTCTTAGGTACAACTAAATTAGAGTACAATGGGTAAAACAACTTCTTCCTTCATGTGGAGTTGTGTCTTCCAAAAATATTAGATAACTTAGTTCTTAAGTACCCTAATCCCTTATAGGAGCCCACAAACAGTACAAATGACTACGATATATAAATATTTTATCTTTAAGCCTAAGAACCTGTGAATCTATAAAGATTCATGGAGGCAATCTGTTTTTTGTCCTTAGTCTACGTTACCCTTATAAAATGGATAACACCCTTCATAACCGAAAAGGTACATTGAAAAAAATTAAGAAAAACAAAAAAAAAAAAAATGTTTTTAAGCAATTAAATTATTTTTGTATAAAATTTCGCTTAGTTAAATACTTGAGATGTGGTGCGATGAGATGCCTGCCATCTTTATGTAATTTCATGATGTTCGTTCGCATTGAATCCAATTCAGCACAATTGCTCTGACTGTCAGTTTGTCTATTTCTTTGTCTGTCTATTTGTCCTTCGCATCATCATCATCATCATCATCATCATCCAGATTGCCACATAAAACGTCCCTTGTGCTTTCAATTCTATCGGTCTCATTATTTTATTGTACTTCTACCCTCTAAAATTAAAATTGCGTTTCGCTCTACCACCTCATATACACGTAGTGTATTGTGTATCTTGTATCTACCCCTGACTACCTGACCTGACCACCGAGAGTAAAGCAATTGTTTAGTACAGTGGCGCTGCTGTTTTGTAAAAATTAATTTTAATAATTTATGAATTAAGCAAATTTCAAGTTGTTTTTCATTGTTGTTGCTGGTGCTGCTGATGCTCCTGATGATGCTGATACAGCAGACATTGTTCAAGGATTCTCTTTTTTGTATTTTTAAATTTTCGGAATTTACTGCCAACGTTAAGATGAGTTCGTGTTACTTGTATTTTTGTTGTTGTTGTTGTTGTTGTTTACATAGCCACCCTCTGCAACCTATGAAATTTAATGAAGAAAAACGTATTTTCTTGTTTTGCTTTCTTCTTTAGCATTTTCCTTTTATATTTTTTTTATTGTTTTTTTTTTTTCGTTCGCCGTTGTAATTGCGCGAAAACTTTTTGACTTTTGAAGTTTATTTGACTAAGTAATGTCTTTTGCACCGTCGTAGTAGTAGTCGCCGTCATCATCATCGTGGGCGTCAGCATTACAATTGCCTTCTTCCTTCCATAACTTCAAATATCAACATTCAAAATTGCTATGGGCAACACAACCGAGAATAATAATTTCTTAGAAGATGAAAAAGCAGCAGTGGAAGTAGCAGTGTGAGTGAAGAAAATGAAGCAGAACATATACTTAGATAAAGACAAGACAAGACAAAGACAAAGATGAACGCGGGGCGTATACTTAATAATTTGGCAATAAATGCAATTATGCCTTGCTTATTTGTCCTTCTTGTTCTTCTTCTTGTTGTATTTGTATTTGTTGTTCTTGTTTTGTTTCTCATTTTAGATATAAAAACCAAAAAGAAATAAAGTAATAATATTTTTTTTTTGTGTTTTTATGTTTTGTTGATTGCTTCTGGCGTTTTTGATGGTGTTTTCAGAAGAAGAATTTTCTTGTTTGTTTTTTATTCACTTTTATTTTGTTACATTCAATTTCAAATGAAACTTGTGGTTTTGTTACAAAGGAAACGGAAGCTCGAAATTTTTGAAGCTAATAAAAAGTAATAAAAATTATTAGACAAAAAGAAATATAAGTACAAGGAGAAGAATTGTGAATAAAAAATATCAAATAAATATAAATTTTTTATTCAATTAAGTACTTACTAAGTATATGGGGAGCAACTACACAAATAAAAATGCTGACAATGTAAATTGACCAAGAAATTGGTGGGAAAGACAAAATATATAGAGAAGGAGAAAGTATGGAATTAGACATATAAAAGTATTTCTTTTTTTTTTATAATATTTAACAATTGAAATATCACAATAATATTTTGAATGGAAACTACACCTAATTTAAGTGGAGGACGTCTACTATTGTTCCCCAATAAGTTGAACTTGGATTCATCGCTCCAATCTATTTAAAATTCATCATAAACTCTATCAAACACGGTGTCTTATTCATAATCTTTTGAGGTGTTTTCCTATATTCAAGGTAGAGCCAATAACCAAGATTAACGGTATAATCACAAGCGAACTTTATAAGAATAGGTTAGGTTAGGTAATACTGGTTGGATAAGGCCACGCATAGACCAAAGGTCCATTGCGATATCAAATGGAGTACCTACTATATGATTCATTTTAGCAAATGCTTGCGATTTTGGAAAATCCTGGTAGTTGATTTGCCTCCAGTTTAGCAATGCCAGGTAGAAACAAACGAGATGTTCCAAGGTTTCCCTATCTTCCATACACTTCCTGCACCTTTCACTGTCAGTAAGTTCTAATTTGAATGCGTGCACCGCTATCATGCAATGACCGGTTCAGACGCCTATCAATGTTCTGCAGCTCGTACGACTCAGCTCTGTAATTGATTCTGCGAATTTTCCACTATAGCCAATAGACTTATCTTTAGCTGTTCTGCAGTTGCTAAGATTTCGTCATCTATCCTTGGTTTTAAGCGCATGTAAGCGCATTTCCAGATTGCTGTATATATTATTGAGTGGCATCAGTACGTCGCTTATTTTATCGCTTGGTAACCTACATCCGTTTTTCGCAATTTCGTCAACAGTCTCATTTCCCTCTATGCTCGGTACCTAATAGATACGCAGTTTGGTCTTCTCATTACTACCGTGCACTGTAGAATATTTGTGGATGATGACCAGTAAGACGTTATTGCTTTTATAGCAGCTTGGCTATCTATGAAGATATTTGATTTGTGAGAGTTGATAGTGGTATCTATACTACATAGAAGTTCCGCAGCCATTCGTGCAACGAATACTTCTATCTGGAATAAGTAAACCGGAAGAATATATTAAGCGAATATTTGGCCAACGACTACGTCAAAAATTTACCACGATGCATGGATCTTTCAACATGATAATGAAACAAGACAAAGTTTTCGATTTGACCAATTTTGACTATACTCATACAACCCTTTTTAGGTTCTTGAGTGATTCCCACAAAGTCCCGACTTACATCTAATAGAGAACTTGTGGCGCAGCAGCATGAATACCGACAAATAATGCAACTTTGTATCAAGATAATTGGCATAAAGTTACTCTAGACCTATGTGGGTACTTCGCAGGCAACATGCCAATGCGATACTTACACTACACATATAAAACACAAAAGGTTAACCATCTAATTTTTAAGTCAATGTAATGTAAAAAAAAGGTGACTCACGCCAAAAATTCACGAATTTAAATTTTTGTGTTTTAGATGTTTTAATTATATGAACAGAGCATTGACTATTATAAATCTTTGCCAAAACGTTTGAATGAAGTTATATTCATATATTGAAAAAAGAAGGGAGTACTAACTACAAAATCATACTTAAAGATTATGTTTTTATGATAAAAATAATTACAACTGTGAGTTATTTATTACTTTATATATATTTTTTTTAATTTAAAGTTTTTGAGTTGAGCAAAAATAATTGGGCATTTGTTTTGAATGTGTTTGTTTTTAAATAATAATTAAAGTATTTATAGTACATGTGGGAGAGACTTTCGTGGTTCATTAACAATTGAATATTCTGTACAAAAAAACTGATCTCATTAAAATCGGTAGGTTGGTTGAAGAGATATATTGCCATTTTATTTGTAAAGAAATGTTTAACCTATTCAGTTCAACGGCAGTGTATGTACATATCACCTTATTTTTGACGTTTTTGCATTTTATTTGGTGAAACTACTTACTATATACTTACATAGCCCTCGCACTTTTACTGCCATCCCATTATAATGTCTAGTGGAAACTGATTAAATGAGACTTTACTTCATAAGGACTTCATTTCTTTATTACACATAAACGCAATAAGACATCACTTTTTCTTTATTTAATATATTTTTATTTATTTATTGATCTCACATAAAAGTTATTTGGATTCCTAATTTCCATGATCAGACATTAACATGATTATAAATTTATTCTTATTGAATTTAAACAATAATATGAGGATCAAAGAATAAGATGGTTAATGAATACAAACAAAAATGTTAAGTGTCATTTCCATGACTTAAAAATGCTACTATAGTACACTAAAACAACATGTTTTTGACAAATAACTTTGGCAAAATCTCCTTTTCGAAGATTAAATCAACTTTGCCTAAGCAGACTAAAATGAATAAAAATGGTTTCAAAAAAGTTGTCATTATATTAAGATCTCAACATCAATCTGTTCGAACCATTGCACAATTTTTTAAATTTCAATTGGAAATTGTCACTTGCTTTCCAAATCATAGCCAAAGGCAAAAGTGTAAAGGTGACAGATTGATTATGCAGTAAACAAATTATAACAAAACTATTAATATGTTACTAATAATAACAAATTATTTATCTATTTATTATCTGTGTACTCGTATGTGACAATAAGTAAATTAAACTAATTAAATAAAATCACAAGAAATTAATTTAAATAGAAAGTGATTAAGCTGACTGAATATAAGAGTAGTTTTTTTCAATAATCGACATCGTGGGGAAATATTTATCAAAAATCCACCTAGACTAGTTTTGAAAACTTAGTAAGTACATCCATCATTGAAGTTCTGGTTGAGCCGGACTATCCTTTCAACTACCATTTCAACATTTGGTCGCTTATGCAAGTCGGTTATAGAGTGCTGCAATGGTAAGTTATAGTCATATTTCATATTCAAGTCGATAGTATAAAAAACAAAAAAAGTTTTTCTAATAAGAACATGAATTTGGATTCAGGTTTGTATGGGGGATACCTCTCCTAGAGGTACGAAGGTCTTGAAATTTATATGGTTGCTGGATTATGGTCAGACATTGCGTAAGGTGAAAGGAAAGCTCCGTGCAAAATTTCAGCTCTCTAGCTTAAAAACTGAGGGATTAGTTTGAATACATACAGACAGACAGATGGGCAGTTAAATAAACGGACATGGTTAGATCAATTCGTTTTGATGCGCTGATCAAGAATGTATATACTTTATGGGATCTCTGATGTATACTTATATATGTTACAAACTTCATGACAAACTTATAATATTATTCACTTCCGTGAAGAGTATAAAAACAAATTAATAAATAATAATAAATAAGAATAATATGAACTACTTAGAACTTATTATATGACGTGCATAAAACTCGGAAAATATCGTGTAGGGCATAGTTAGTAATGCATATATTTAGAGCTAAAGTGACGAAATTTCCTGTCCTACCAGAACGACTAGGGATTCAAAAGTTTAACTGATTTAATAGCTCAGGAGAATCAATTTCCCTCACTATGAGCTCATGAAGAAAGTTAATCCCTTGAGCTATACAAATATTAATTATTGTATGCTATTTAGTGATATATTTCTTTAAGATAATCTTTCATTTTCTTTGCCCGTTTGCTGTATGAAATGATAATTGATACAATATTTCTACTCGTATGTAATTTCACAAACACACATGTCAATCATTCTATCATTTAGAATTCTAAATTACTTTATTACAAGTATTTGTCATAAGTTTATTTGTATTTAAATAAACATAAAACAGCTTTGCTGACGGATCTACTTCATAGTATGTAGCATAGAAAATTGATTTTGCACGCCAAATAACCTGACATTAATTGTTTATTTACATACACTACTAGTACAGTTTAGTAAATGATATACTTAGTAGTTTAAAAATTCTAGAAAATTTGAACTTAATATAATCTTTCTATATGGAACTATTAAATATTGTTACTTTATAGAAATAATTCCCGCACTAAACTCTGTTTAGCCCATTCATATTGGATTCAAAGTCAACTGTTTACATAAAATATGAATTTGGGAGGACTTTTTTCTTGATAAAAAGGCTCATTTAGAAACAGACGCGTTGGTGTGTAAGCTAGTAACGATGATACACAAACCTCTTCACTCGTTTAGTAGTTGGCGAGAAGTCAGTTTTGTTGACAACTTAAATACTAACAGCTGCCTTAATGTTGACTCACTTTGTGTGGCTGTCTGTGAGACCACTTATAGGCAGCTAGTAGAGTAGAATGGCTCTCAACTTTTCTAGGTATATTGTTTACAGTCTGCTATTTACAAGTTAACATGATTGCACTGGACAAATTTACTAGCATATGGTGAATTCACTGGCTACTAGACTGCAAACTAGCTAAATGGAAATGAGCCTTAAAGACTTCATAATGATGCAATTTTAGTAATCAATATGTAAGCCGAAATAATTTTAACTGATTTGATCTATTATCATCTATTTCATCACATACGTAAATAGGTCACTGGTGGGTCCCATTGTAATAATTATACCATGAACTTGGGTCACCAACCCATGAATTTTGTCTAATACCACGAGTGGTCAAGAGCTCACGGAACTTATTCCATCCTGGCCAGCGGTTACGGCGTATTGTGTTACAACCGGGTACTGTGACCCATAGATCAGCAGAAGTTTAAGATAGGTCTCAACTTCAGACCAAAATAAATCTGCCTCGAATGCGGATGTATATAAATCCAAGGGCAAATTGATAGACGTTTATCAATTCAGTGCTCGGCACCATGATCTTTAGTCTCCACGACAGGTGTTCACGTTTAACAATTCAACATACATACATAGGTTACTGGTTTGGTGAATTGTAATCAATATACCATTAATGTTGTCACATTTATCGATACTGGGCAATAAAGTTTATTTTTAATATTAATTTATTGAAATATACAAATTTGTTTTTATTGAAACATATTAAATCTTCATTACAAATGAAGTAAGCAGCATCATTTCTTGTTTAATAAAAAATATCTCTAATCTTAAGATATCTTTTACAAGATTCAATAATAATATTTGTAATACTACATACATGTAGTTATGTGCATAGATTAATTTTATAGATCAATTTAAATGTTATAAAAATCTAAATTGACAATAAAGAAATATGTATAAAAAAAAAAAAATAATAATAAAATCATGCGAATGCAACGACGAAATGATTTCGAACGACCTATGGACAGACTGATCGATCGACTACTTAATACCATATAATATCGTATAAAATCATATAAAAGCTTATAAAAGTGTCATATTAAGAGGTGCCTACGACTACCTACGACAAACGAAGCAGTGGCAACGACTAAAAAAGTCACATATTTATGGAAATTCTATGTAAATTCAACACGTCAAAGATTTATTGCGCTTAATTATTTTGTACAAAATAAAGAAAAAGAAATATACTACTTTATTGTTTGTTGTCAGGTTTTGACTTGAGACGTGAAACAAACCACAGATTCAGATTCAGATAAAGATACAAATACAAATTCATGTGTGTAGGAAAAAAATGAATGCGTTTTTAAATACGACGATTTATGATAAATAGATTTAAATAATTAATATATAAAAATGCTTAAAATAAAATACAAAAAAAATATGAGAAAGCAAACAAGATACGACACAACACAACACAACACAATATAATGACAACAATATCATAAAATCCTATATAAATTTTTGTAGGTGGTGTATCTATGTTTCTAAATAGGAATGTGTATCTATGTATGTACGCGCGTGTGTGTGTGTGTGTGTGTGTGTGTGTGTGTGTGTGTGCATGTCAATGTTTTGAATGCAAATACTAAATCATAATTTGTCAACATTTTTATTGTTATTACTAAATTGTGTTTGGTTTTCATTATTGTATTGTATTATAATATTTTTTTTCTGGTTCTTGTTGCTGTGTTTTTTTTTTTTTGCTGTTTTCAGTTGTCAAATTTATTAATTGTATCTGTCAGATATGCGCTCATTAGCATTAGGATGCGATTCATTTTCATAATAAACAAAATGAACAAATAAATAATAAACAAACAAACCAACGAACCAACAAACGATTAGATGAAGTAGCGTTGGCGTACTCAGTTTTAGTTCTATTGTTAATTTCTATACCTTTTTTTTTTTGTTTTTTTTTTTTGTTTTTTTTTTTTTATTTATTGTATCTTTTGTTAACTAAAATATTTTAACAAAAATATACAATTATGATTTGTCTAACTTTCATAAGTCGGAAATTGCAAATTAGTTTTGGTTTCATTGATATACAAACTAAAAACAAAAAAGTTAAGTTTTAATATAATTAATTAAAATCAAATTAAATTTTACCACACAACAAAATCTTATTTCATTTCATTTCATTTCATTTAGAATTAAGTATATAGATATTCTTATTTTATCTTCATATTGTTTCTTTGTTAATTTCTGCCTAAACTTCATCTTGACTTCAACTTCAAATAAGAAATTTTTTTTTTATTTTTTTTAACATCATAAATCAAATGTTTTGTGTGAAAAATAATAAAGAAATATTATAAAATATTAGCAAAATCTGAAGATTACTTAATTTATTCAAAATTAATCATTGGAACAGATTATTAAATATATTTGTTTTTACTTTTTTCCTTCCGTAAAATACAACAAATTAGCATCGGCTCTTACCATAAACACCTCCAGGAGGAGGCTTAAATGTCTCCACCCTGATAACCTTTGGGTGCACGTACGCAAAAGAGGACGTAGGCTCCGTTTCTGAAATACTCAAACAGAAAACTTCCTTAAAACTACTTGATTTCATCTATTTACCCTTAGAAATAAATAATAACATGCAACAATTCCATACTTGGGACAAGCGCGGGAATATCATCATCTATTCGAGCAATTCATCCAAATGTGACTTTAAGCTGAGTTGCGCATATTGCTAAGTAAAATTCCCAAATTTATGTAAAATGGCTGTTACGCCCAACCTGTGTCGAATAGAAGATTCATATAAAGGCAAATAGTGTTCCCTGACTTGGCTCTACGCTATTAAAATTTGAGGCATTACTGCCGCGAACAAAATAAGAAAAATACATGCTGGCAAAACAAGCATCTAACCGTAACAGAGCTCCATCTCATGAACCGTAATAGGTAGACAGTAAAAATTCTCACAGAATTTGTATTTTGGAAAGTCCACTGGAAATGTTGGAAAATCTCAATAAAGGACTAATTATAATAGCTTATGTTTCAAGCAATGCTTTGTAACTTAAAGTAGTTGGTTATTATTTAAGTTATTTCTGTTAATGATTTTCACTGTAACTAAAATAAAAAAAAAAAAAAAAAAAAATTGTCTCTAAACTTTATATGCAAAATTTGATCCACCAATTTCAAACGATTCTGTAGATCGATTTTGATTAAGTAAATGCTATATCTTACTCACAATAAAGTTGCTTAATTTTCAGTAATTTCATTTTGAATCCAATCAGTGGCTTTTACATGAAGCTCGCACAAGCAAACAAACCAACAGACAGACAAAGTCTACGATTTTATTAAATGTATGTATGTTTAGATAGAAGAAGTACAATACTATAAAATAACAGTACTTAAGGGTCAAATAAATGACAACAATTAATTACGAGTTGATGATTATAACAACTTTTATTTTTATGATTATTTCTCAATTTTAAATAAATTTTTCAAAATTTTTTTAAAATTTTAAATGTTTCTTTAACTTGACCTGGTTATTTCGCCACAATTTTCAGAATTTTCTTTTCTACAGTCAAACCTTCCTCTGGATGCACAGCGAAAACGCTTAGTATCCATGTTGTGGGACCAGAAGTATTCGGTACAGTTTTCGTCAAACTATATTCATTTGTATTTGTCTGCACAATATTATCAAATAACCAAGTACTGGAAAGATTATTGTGAATATTATCATAATAATTATCAAATTTATCATAATCGATATCTCCAAGCGAAGGTAATTTTACTGGATCTTTATCTGTTATTTCTTTAGTATTATAAACAATGGGATTGGCATTGGTTAAGGCCAAAATATTGGTTTTCTCCTTGCCGGGTTTTGAGGCTTTTAAATGAGTATGTATTTGGTGAAACAATGAACTGTAATTCAATTTAATGAAGTCATTCCCATAACCATCTAATTCTACTAAGCCTCTATCAACAGCAGTCAATGCGACAAGAGAATTGGGTGCAGTTTTAACTTTAATTGTAACATCTGTTCCAGGTTTCACTTCTTTGGGTGCAAGAACTTCAATCTGTTTATAGTAATTAAAAATTTATAGTTAAATTGAATTGAATGGAAGTGACAAGAATAATAATAATAATAATAATATTACGGTACCTTATTCTTTAATGCCATTTCAATTTTCATGTCAGTTTCTGCATGATAGAACTCATTTTTTTCATTTAGATAGTAGACATACAAACGACTGTAGGACGCCATAAAATATGTGGGGTTCAAAGAAAGACTATAAGTTTTCGCTGGATTCGGAAGTTCAACTCGTTCGGCCTTTAAAACAGTATCATGTCCGAAAACAATATAATTGAAAAATGTGATTGGTTTACTTGAGGTTAAATTGAATTGCAATGAGTCATTGACACTTAGAATGTTAAGTAGTTTATGAGTACCGGGATAGATTTTAAACCATTCTTTCTTCTTTATCGGTGTATCAAGACTTCCACTTCTCGTTGACAATTTAATGGCTACTTGACTATACATTTGATACCAACTTACTACATTTTTTAAGGTACGTTTTTCACCTCTGAACTCCAGCTCTACCTTATAGACGCTAAATTTATTGGGCAATGTTATATAGAAAATTGCATTACCGAAATCATCCAAATTAGTTTCATAATTGAATATACTCAAAGTATTTGACGATTCGTCTGATTGATTTTGCTTTTGCTCTGTGAATGTGACGCGTACAATGGATTTGGTATCATTGATAAGAGAACCATTAACATGAATTATATGGAAAGGCATCATTTCTCTTTTGGATGGAAAGAAGCGATTACACATTATGCCAATTGGGCAAGACATTCGATAACGGAATGGATATAAGGTAGTAGTATCTGTTCCAATAATTTTCTCACCACTTGAATCTACTGTAATGGTGGCCGTTATGTTTGCCAATATAGTTAAACTTCCTTTTAGTAAGGGTACATATTGACGTAAGTCTAAATTCAAATGTGCCTCGCCATTAATCATAGTTGTACTGTGAGAAACTTTCTCATTTATTGGCTCCAGTTTTGCCAATCCATCCTTATGTATTGGATTGCCATCATATTCCCCATAAGAGATTAGCTTCAGATCAACCGAAACTTTACCATTTATTGGTTTGCCATCATATTCCCTTTAGAAAATATAAGAAAGCAAGACATTAAGGATCTTTTCAACATTCATTAAATAATGATTGACTCACTTGGCACTCATTCTAATCTCTAGTTTATCTTCATTTATGTACACACCCTTTGCTACTTTTACCTTAATCAAATGCTTGGGTTTTGCCACCACAGAAAATTCTCTAGTTTCATTGGTTTTTTCTACTCTAAGTACCCAATGGCCCAAATCACCATCATTAGGTATTTTGAATTGATCTGTGAAGACACCTTGAATTGTTTTGAAATTTGTCTTCTCATACACGCGTTTGTTATTGCGATCCTAAATGAAGAATTTGGTTTTATTGTTTATACTATTTTTGTTTTTTTTTCTTGCTAAAATTCTTTCATTCTTACCGTTACATATATAACTGCTCTTCTTGATGGTTTCACTGGTCTCAAGAAATCATTTAAGAATACCACACGATAATTGACAACATCACCTGGTCTATATTGTAGTCGATCCGTTTGCATTAAAACATTTATATGAGTATTTCTTGGTAGCAAACTCTTTGTATTTTTGAATATTAAACCCTTAACACCTTCAATTGTTAAATTATATTTGCCCGTCTTCTTTAATGAGGATATTTTGAAACTTATCAGTTTCAAATCCTTCATTTTTGCCATTTGTAGTATTTGCGTCGGAACATTTGGGAGTCCTTCGATGCTAATCTTAAGCTCAACTGGTTGTTCATTGTTACACACCGAAACGGAAATATTGTAATCAGAATTTGGATGGATTTTCTCTGAAGCAATGACTGTATAGTGTCTAATAAAGAAGAATTCGTAAATTCATACGTATTAACAAGTAATCAAATCAATTCAGGACATTTTTAAAAAGTTCCGATTTGATTGATCGATTGATTGATGGATAATTTTCGGTAATATTCAATTTCAAGGCAACAATCACATTTAACTTCGGTTCTCTCTCAATTTTTGCCTTAAATGTGTTAATTGTCATTTCGAATCGATTTGTAAAGTTTCGTTTGAAAATTTCAAGGAATGCAAACGTCATTCATACAAAAAGTATGAATATGTTTGATCAAATTGCTAAGTGAACTTAGACCTTTAGAACTAAATATATTATAGAGATAAGTATGTATGACGGATAAACAGATAGACGGACATGCATATAATGATAATCCACGTCAAGTTGATCATATCAATGAACGATTATATATAATCAAACTATTAATAATTCACACTGATGTCTTTCGAGTCGATGGATCTGCAATTTGATCAATCTATTAGCTTACCCTTCTCCATTGACTCTTGTTACTAGTTGCTGGGAGCTTAAAATGGCAACAATCACCACAAGCAACATTTTTCTAATTGAATTTTCTTTTATTTTTCTTTATAAATAGTATAATATAAATTTTAACCGAACCACTCAAAGAAGCTGAACTAAAGAAACTGAATAGTTTCTTTAAAGATTTATAGATATTTTTAAAAAAAATCGTAACAAATTCATTATTAATGCAATTCGTTTCGATATCAAAGTGCATCGAAACGTGTTTGAAAATTAATATTTCAAAATTGAATCAGATCATGAATTACACAATAGAGTATTTGCTATACTAGGTAGAGTAAGTCAGCCTGGTTAGTATGTCAATATTGGGGTAATTTGCCTTTCCCTTTGTCTATGATAAACAATTAATGGCACCAGGATTTTAGTCAAACCATAGTCCTGCCCTTGAATTTTCAAAATAATAAGGCAAGGAAATTTCATATTTTAATAAATTTTTATTTTTAAACAGAATAATTTGCGGTACAGTGTCGGATGATGAAATGCTAAAATATAAAGTCTGGACAACCAAAATATTTTGATATGATATTTTGAAAAAAAAAAAATAATACGAATTTGTGCGTAATTCGAAATTTTCATACGCATACACTTACTCCAGCAATAAGATTTTCTCTGAAGCATCAAGTTTTACTTTAAATTGAATAACAGATCTTTATTGTTCCATGATGTAATTGTTTAATGAGATATTTGACAAGATATTCAATATCCAAATCCCACACTCGCTGCAACAACTTAAACAACACAATACAATTATGACAAAACCAATAACAACTCAATAAAGCAACAACGTTTGGATATAATAGTAAAGAGATGGTGGTGGTGGTGATGGTGTTTGTTGGCACCATTCTTGCAAGTCCTTAGAGTTGTCAATAAAAATTATAAACATACATAAAATATTTAAGAGACCACCAAAACAAAGAATTAAGACTTTAACCATTTCAGTAAAATGTGGCTTCATTGAAGAACTTCGCGTGATATTACTGGCCACTTTTGTAATTCCTCAGACGTCCAATCTATGTAAGGCAAAGAAACTGTTTAGAGTTGCTACATTATTTATAGAACCGCCCTCATAGATAAATTCTTTTTCGTTGTCTTCACTTGTATCGCATAAAACGAGTATTGATCCAAAATTCAGGTACAGTATATTATTTCTCAAGCGATTGTGAGGCATTATACAATAATATTGATGATCTCAGGTTTTCCTTTGTAATAATATACTGTTTTGTTAAATTGCTTTTTTGCTGACTTGGCACTCAATAAGATGGATTTCTAAGGTCTAAATTGAGGAGCCTTCTCCAAGCCAAATAACGGCAAATTACTTTCAGAAAGATTGCAAGTAATTTTGATCACCTCAAGCTTTGGTTTAATTTTTGATATTTTATACAGGGAACTTTTCACTGTTCCCGATATGATTTTTTATAATGAAAGTAAAAATTTATCAATATTTTGATTTAAAAATGTAAAGCGATGTCTTCAATTTTATTATAGATACTTTTTTGGTAATTAAAATTTTGACTTAAAATCAACAAATTTTGTAAAGTCACAGGATTGCTGAGGCTCCAGAGAGCTCAACCTTTAAAAAGCTGGTAATTACTATATACATATAACATCTCAATTTTCAAAATTTAATATAATCTCTAATCAATGTGGAACTGAACGTTCCTCATCGCTGTATTGCACACGTTCATATTGGTTTTAGAATTGCCTTGTAGAGTTGAATTTTGTTCTCTAAGGTAAGTTGAGACTATGGTCTAAGGAGCTTGTATATCTTCATCTACTTTCCATTTTGAGCTGCATCTGGGTGGTAAAATTCTTTGGAGGTAAATCTGCAAATTTCATTTGGTATCACCTAATGGTTACCCAGTTAGTGGAGTCTGGCCCAAATGAACTCCTCTCAGTGGATCTGCTATCTCAACTTTTCATTACATTCATTGGTATACATTGGTCGGTTTGACTAATGCAAATATTAACTCTGCAATTTCCTGATAGAAGCCTGAGACTACACAAATACTTTTCCGTGTTTGTCCCAGTATTTCTTGTGTTCTTTTGCGAAATCTAGAAGGCATGACGTTTTTCGCTAATGTAATATTCTCCGTGTCTAATCCAATATTGATGTGATTTCTCATCTCCAAGGCAGCATGTAGAATGATTGTGGACCAATGAGGGTGTTTGCAGCTCCTTTTATGGCATATAAGCAGTTGCACACTCTATTTTTCTCTAAAGCATAGTTCTTCTATTGCATGTATTTCAGCCTGCAAGACTGAGTTTTTTTGCTTCATACTACTATTGTAAATAAGCATTTTTTATGGTTTTTCCCCCATGAACTCCCGCTCTAAATCTTTGGTGTCCATTTTAGACGCATCCGTATACCACACATGTGAATCACAGACGGGTTTAGATTTTAATTGTCGATATAAAACAAAAGGTTTAATTTTCTTCAAACACAGAAATATTTTGAAAAATTTGTAAGAAAACATTATAACAAAATTATCTAAATATTAAAAGGCAAGACAAGCAAGCAGACCAACAAGAAGAACATGTTGCATATTTAAGCATAAAAATGACAAAACAAAAAAAGTATGTATATTATTATAAATGTGTGTATCTTTAATACGATAATAGATACATTCATACTCGTACTCGTATTCGTATTCGTACTATTCAGAATAGTCAAGCAAAGAGAAGGAGCAGAGCATCATGGCAGTTGCTCAAGCATTTCGAGCATGATGGCATTATTAATTAAGTGGCATATTAACAATTTCACAGATTTTTAAACAACAAAATGTTAAAGAAAATATACTATAGAATGTGATCGTATATTCGTTCAAAATGCTAAAAGAGAAAATAATTATGTATATTTATGTCGCATTTATTTGCTTCATTTTTATGTGAGATTTTTATTTTTTTATTTTTTTTGTTGTTGTTGTTATTTTTGAAACAAATGTCTACATTTAATTTGCTAAGACTTTGAGGGCTGCTATGTGATTCAATATAATGTTATTTTGTTATTTTGTTGGTTGTTTGTTTTAGTTGTTGTTAGTTGTGTCAAACAAATGTGATAAGCTCTCATAAAATGTGAAATTATTTTTAGGTTTAATATTCAATATATATATTTTTTTTTTTTTTGTTTTTTTTTTGTAATAAAAATACTTGTGTCCCCAAATTTGTCAAACATGTCGTATGAGTAATCAATATTCCATCTACAATATTTTATTGTTATTGTCAACTTTTTTGTTTGTTTTGTTTTATATATCCTTGAAGTGAAAATTGAATTGAACAATAGAAAAAAAATTATTTATTTATGCAAGAATGATTTCATTCATTTATTTATTTATGTATGCCTACTTTATTGCCTTCCTTCTTTTCTTCCTTTCTTCCTTTCTACCTTATTTTGTTTGTATTATATTTATATGTACGAGTATGTTTCCCCTAACCAAATTGTATTCTTTATTAACTGGCAAATAGCAATTTTATACTACTTCTAGAATTCATTCATTCATCCATTTATTTATTTATTGATTCATTCATTCAATTTACTAATTCATTCAATCGTTCAATCATTCTTGAAGTCAATTCAATTCAATTCAATTCGAAATGTCAACTTTTGTTTATAGCCACAATTTTTTGACGCCACCAAATCACTGACCTTGGGCCACTTTGCGCCTTTGCGTTTAACCTCTTTCTGCACCAAAAATGTTTTTTCATCTATTGACTTTACTTATACGCCGCATACGCATACATTTCCATTTCCATTACCATTATTTTTGCTTTTAGATATTTCACGCCATGTCAAGTGTAGCATAGCCTAATGTCAGCAGACAACAAAAGGAACAACAATGAATACAATGATGATGACAATGAGATGTATGTATGTACAATATAGTAATACAAGTATAGTAGTAGAGGAAGGAAGATGTTACTTCTTTGCTTCTAAGAGAAAGAGAGAGAGATAGAGAGAGACAGAGAGTGTGAGTGTGAGTGTTGTGTGATTGAGTTAGGGTTTTATTTTTATTTTCGATAACAGTCAATTTTTATTATTTTATTTATTATTATTGTACTACTATAGTACATATTTATTTTTCTGACGCGCTTCTCTTTCAGTTCAGTTCATAATAAATTCATGAGGAATGGGTTTCCTCTTTATTGACTTGATTTTCGATCATCGTTGTCGTCTAAAGTAATTTTATTTGGCATTTTCTTTTACTGGAAAAATTATTTATTTATTTATTTTATTTTGATATACATTTCGATGTTATCTTTTACTATTTTTCACTTCCTCATCTTATTGATTTTTAGTTGCGAGAATCTTCTGTTAAATTCAATTGATTTATTTTAAATGTAATTTTCCTTTTTTTTTTCGTTTCATTTTTTGAATGTTTATTTAATATCATGTTTACCATCAAACATTGACAAACACATGTGTTCAGATGATGTGTAGCTATGAGTATCTGTCAAATATACGAATGCATAGAATTTACATACATTTGTATCTAAATATTCTGTTGTGCATTTGTATCTTTTTTTCATCATTTTAAAATACACTTTGCATTGCTTTATATTTCATCATCATCATCATCATTATAATGATCATCATCATCATGATTATTATGATCATCATTAACTATCGAGATATCGCTTTTATCTTTCGTTGTTTGTCTGTTTGTTGTTCTGAGGTCGTCGTCGTCTTTGTTGCTGTCACAAAAGATGCATACATACAACGACATGAGAACCAAATTAAATATAAGTATTTTCAAAAATAATTTTCACATTTTGTTCAACGTTTTCTTATTGTTCTTTTTGTTGTTGTTGTTGTTGTTGTTGTTGTTGTTGATATTGTATACTGTTTTTGATGAGATATAAAATTGTTCATTCGTTTAAAGTTATTTATTTATTTATAATAATTTTTTTTTTTTTTTTTTTTAAATTGTGTTTATTCATTTCTTGGTTTTTGTTTTATTATAATTTTTGTTGGTTGTTGGTTGTTGGTTGACTTTGAAGCTCATAAATTGTCGCATTTCATGCACTCTTAGTATGTTGCTTTCTCTCTTCACTTAGTCATTTGTACGTATGTTTGTTTCTCTATAATTCTCATTCTTTCATTCTTTTTGAATATGTGGAGTAATGTTAAATAAGTCAAAAAACGCATAAATAATTTTTACTTTTTGTTTTTTCTTTGATTTTCTGTTCTTCATCATTCTTTTTGCTTTGTTTTGTTTTGTTTTGTTTTGCTGTTATTTATATTAAATTGTTTTTGACTCTGCAGCTGCACTCTTTTTTCTGTGTATTAAATATATAAATACTCTTACAATACTTGAGAACTCTTCAAATCATTGGATTTTTCCATGAATTCATGGTTGACATATAAATGTCTTATTTATAGATTGTTTTCATTATTTATTATTGTTCTATAGAAATCAAAATTGTTATTTTATGAAAGTGTCTTTCTGTTGATGATGAGAGAAAGTTTATTTTTACAACATAAACACTTAGGGTTAGACTCGGGGTAACCTGTAACAAGGTTCTATACATGTCAAAGATTGATGATGTTAGAAGAAGAAAATGAGAAGCTATGATAGAAATGCTGTACAATGTCCAATTAAATGATTGTCAGTAGAAGCTAAGACCGAGAGCAATGTCCTACAACATCCTACTTAGAGATAGTCAAAATAGGAAAAAGTAGTGTCAATAAGGTAGTCAAAGCGATTGAGGGTAAGATATTCAAGGACGTCTTATCGTATTCTCAGTCAATAGAATCAAGAAATTGTACATCAAATAAGTATAAGCACCTTCATGTAGATCAATCACTGTGGTGCATTATTAGAAACTCATTAAAATTTGTATAAATTGCAGAAACACTGTCTGGGGTTTTCTTTTATTTTACCAAAGATTCCTGTTTATTAAGGAAAATAAAAGTTATAAATTTATAATACTACAATTAACTCTAGTTGATAATAATTATTATTACTTGGCACACTGTCTCAAGCTGAGCACTCTTGTACCTCATACTTCTCTGTTTCCAAAGATTCCTATTACAATTTCTTTGGATTTTTGAATGTTTTTCTAAAGTTTTTCTCAGCATAAATTTAACAATAATAATAATTTGTCAATAATCAACTAGCTTTAAGAATATATGTATATAATATACCAAAATACAGAGTCTTCATAGGATCAATGCATTCAGAGCTCTTAGAGAAAAGTTTTTAGAAAACTAAGTACATAATCCAATTGATCAGTTCTAATAATAGTAGAAAAAAAAATGGTTATTGTTAAAAAAAAAAGCAGTTTCTCCTTATATATGAATAGAAAATTTGAACTATGTGTGTCTGTTGTCTATGGATTTCGAAACCACTCGACCGACTTTGATGAAATTTTCAGGGAAACTCAAGCATAGTCTGGAGTGTGTTAGAAGCAAATCAAATTACTGAAAATGGAGGATAAGATTTTGCATAGATATATTTTGAGATATATTTTTGCTCCTGATATGTAGCGCTGTTTGTCGAGATCTAGACAATTAAAGGATAAATGGCGCACAATAATATTTTCTTTTTTTTTTTTTTGACATTTCAATTTCGGATTGGTGAGTTCTGA
Source organism: Amiota mariae (assembly GCA_035041805.1). Classification (NCBI taxonomy): domain Eukaryota; kingdom Metazoa; phylum Arthropoda; class Insecta; order Diptera; family Drosophilidae; genus Amiota; species Amiota mariae. Next base: position 237,841 of record JAWNKV010000338.1, on the reverse strand, counting down.
TATATTTCATAAAATAAACTAACAAAGTAAAACAAAAACAAACAATATAAAAGATACATGTGACTGATGCATGTAATTCTTTGTATGTTAAATGCATAAATCATCCGACAAGAGTGCCATACATAGAAGCTAGAATAACGTTTACGGGTATTTAGTACTATAATAAAATTAAATAGAATAAATGACAACAAAAATTCATTATTTGCAAATATCATTTCTTTAAAAATATTATCATTTTGAAGTATTTAATTGTAGCAAAAGCTATTGTGTCTATAAGATTAACATAGGAGGAAGAAGGTGAGTTCCAGGTTCGATTAAATACATACATATCTTCTTCCAAAGAGACAGAAATCTTCCATTAAAAATATAGTCAAAGATCATTGCTAATATCTCATATCATATATTGATTAAATCATGACTATTACATTCAAATTCAAATCTAAAGATATAAAATATTTATCTAACAAAAATCAATGCTTATTTCAATTTTGAATGAAGACAATTTAATTTTTTTTGAAATAATAATATTTCGACTATTACTATAAATACCGCAAGTCACCATATAGTATATACCCAACCCATCTTAAATAAATCTTTTATCTTTTTCTGTAAGTAGTATAGTATAAGTATATCGATGCAAACAGAGACAGCGCAGCGCAGGCAGAGTGAAATCTTCTTCGCCTTAACATGACATTCTTAATTTTGTTGTGCGTTTTGTTGACAGTTTTGTCAACAAGCGTTGAAAATTGGCTAAATATATTACAACTTGTTTCGTTTTTGTTGCTTTGCAACATCATTTTGAGTTATTTATAAATGATACAAAATACAATATATCAGAGTGTAGTAGAATAGTACGAGTAGTATAAGAGTAGGTATACATACAACATAAAGATAAAGGCACAACGGCAGCCAAATAGTCTTCATCGCCACCATCATCATCATCATCACCATTATTATTATTATTATTATTATTATCAGTCATCATTATACTCACGTATTCCCATCATCATCATCATCATCATCATTCTCATCGTCATCATTCTCATCAGCAAGATAAACATACAGACAAACTGATAGAGTGATAGTCATTCAGTCAGTCAGCAACAAACGTGGCCACTTGGCATGTGGCATATAAAGTCAGAGATACACATGTCTCACATGTTTGCTGCCGTTGCTGTTTCTGTTGCTGTTGCTGTGTATCGGGATGCTCTTGCCGCCTCAAAGGCAAATTTGCTTGCAGCAAGCATGACTTGTAAATAAGTGCACGTTAAATATCTGGCAAAGTGCAAAATAGTTTGCCATAGCAGGGAGAGATGACGGCGATGGGATAAAGTAATGCGGCATCATGCGTAGCACGCAAATGTATTGTAGCTGAACATCTATCTACTCCTATACTCCTATACATATATTGTATATACGTATGTACTTGTAAGTATCTGAGTGTTGAGAGTAGAATCTGTGTGGCTGCCATATGCGTGAGCGCGTCTGTAATGCACGGGGTACGCACTCATCGCGCTCAGCCGTGTCATGATAAATGTGCCGTTGCTCTACGCTTGCCGGATGAATGTGATTATGGTTGTGGCGGTGGCAGTGGCAGTGGCGGTGGCGGTGGAGGTGGAGGTGTGAAAGGAGAAGCAATGATACTCCTCAGATGATCTCAAACAGTTTGCGGCTAATTAAAAAAGTGCGGCAGTTGTTGTTTATATAAACTTTAACCATCTCTTGGCATAAGCAAGCATACGCATGTGTTAGCATGTTGACCTCTGTTTCATCCAATTCGACCAATGTATGCCACCCACGAGCATATCACACGCCCACGTGTCAGTTAGATACCGTCGTTGTTGCCGCCTGTTTTCAACCTGTTGACCACAAAAGGCAGTTGCCGAAATCAGTTGCCGCTGCCGCTTTTAATGTAAACAACATTAGAACTTGTTAGCGCGTCTAATACCAATTAATGTTAACTGATCATCGAATGGATCCATACATTGGTGAAACGGATGAGGAAAGCGTTCAGCAAAAAAAAAAAACAAAAAAAAAAAACAGAACCATAAACGTGAGTTATGAGCATCGGTCGCCCGACTCAATTGCCCCTGGTACCGCAAACCAACAACAAACAAAAGATTTATGACGCCCACTTTTGTTTGTTGTTATACGCTTGTTAAGCCGATCCGACTGTTATTTCCATCGATAGATGGAAAGATATTGTATAAAGATACAGACATAGATCGATCGTTCAGTCGTTTGTTTGACTATTGAATGATGCTGATCGTTGCCGCCGACATGTTGCACATAATTGGCAATATGTATGTAGTTGTTGTTATTAAGCCGCCATGCTGTTGCGTCTCTAACAAGTTGCATTGCAACGTTGATGGCGCCTGCGTAACGAATTTGAACATGTCACAAAAAATTGAAAAAATGCTGCAATTAAAAAATGAAAATTACAGTACAAATATTAATTAAAGAGATTTAAAAGTAGATTTTTAAATTACAACAATACAAAAAGAAACAACAATCAATAAATATTATAATATGAAAAATATAAACAATATTATTTGATTAAATCAGCGTCAACCAAATGAAGGACATTAACAAATATTCTATCTATTGTATATTTATAAAACTAACGACTAAACTAAGCGTTAAAAGTAAGGCTGGGATCACTTAATCAAATAGATCCCGCATGTTTAGTGAGATCATAGCCAACAATTTTGTGTTTGGTTCAATTTCATAACTAAGAATCCTGACATCATGATAACCCTGGAATTCAATTTATTAATACATGGCGTATCACATATTTCTCACATGCGAATGGGTCGCCATCAATGACTTGCTTGGATAGAATATATAAGGAAAGAATGATCGATAGTTTCTAGTAACAATCTCACTGTAATAATTTTGTCATGAATTCAATAAACCATTATTTAGATGTCCGCCTGAAACCCAAGAAAAAAAATGGAACTTAACAGTGAACGGTGACCAATGTAATGTAATGAAGAATAGGAGACAGCACAGCCACTGTTAGGGTCTAAGTTGGACCAGACTCCGCTATCTGTGTAGCCATTATTTGGAACCAAATGAAGTTGAAGTCTTGTCTCCGAAAAAAAGTCTTGGAATTCTTGATGAATAGCAGAATCTTGGAGGAACTATAATTTTATTGGGGCTGTCACAAAAGGCCCATTTGTGAACGCAGTAATAAGGTGTAGTAGTTCCTGCTCATGTATCTATTATTATCTATTATCTATTAACCGAACCAAATACACTTTCTGATGTGGAAGAAGCAGCTGGCAGAATCGAGCTTAACATCAATGAAGATAATACCAGATATATGATTATTTCCAGAAAAAACAAATCAATACAAAACACCATACAAATTGGTAATTATAACTTCCAAATGATGAACACGTTTAAAATTGAGTAACGATCACAATGGATTAGAGAGTTCAAGCAGTCAAACGCATCACCCATATGGTTTTCTAATCAAAACTTATTAACAGATCAAGAAAAATGTCATTGTACAATATAAAAGCATCGTCTAAACAGTCTTATATTAAGAATCTGAAACATAGACACTGAGTGATAAAGATCTTTGAAAGGGAAATACTCAGAAATTTTTTTGGAGCAGATAAAGACTCCCACTGTGTATGGCGTGTAAGATGGAACTACGAACTAGCGTAACCAAAAAGATGGCTAAATCACGTAATAAGAAAAGGGCAGAAGAAAATTGTAGATGCCAAGGCTTCTAACAACAAAGCAATAGCCAGACCAAGATCAAAATGAATCGACGTAATGAAATTGAATAATAAAATAAAATATTGTATAAAAAGATAATTCTGTGTTTCAAAAAATAATTTAATGAAAGCAAAATACTATAGAATCAATTTTAAACAATTTTTTACTTATTTTTAAATGTATTTATTTTATTTAATTTTATGCAAATTTACCAAGATCCAAATTATTTGCAAATCTCATTTATTTTTTCGCACGCGCAAAATTTGCCAACCGAATAACATAAATAAACAAAATCAAAAAAAAAAAAAAAAGTAAATAATAAATTAAAATTTATCTCATGACAGTCAACAATCAATAATCCCAAATGTCAATGCGACAAAATTAACAAAAAAAAAAACATACTTATATAAACAAATATAAAAGAATGTTACGAAAAAATCGAGTTGACTAAATGAACAAGTTACTGACTGACTGACTGATTGATTGAATTTAGTATGTAGGAATGAAGAAATTTTAAAAGGTAAAATATAAGAAAGAAAAGAACAACCGCAAAAAAACAGAAAAAATTGTTTTGATGTTCTTAATAAAATAAAAAAAAAAAAAAAAAAATAACTTAACAAGAATAATAGAATTAATTTAAAGATATATGTCGATGTCGACTTTTACATATCTTTTATATCCTTGAAAGAAAAGTGATGCACTTATCAGTAAAAAAGTGAATAAATATGATGATCAAAAGTCTGCTCAAACGAATTTCACTTTAAAGCATGGAAACTGTACCCCCAGCAAATGTAAACAGTATCACTATACCATAAAGCGATGCGACCAAATGCATTGGGTTGCATCTCGATCGAGGGTTTACCTGGAAGTTCGAGATTAAAGCGAAACAGTGCAGCTTTAAATAAAAAATAGAAAAATGTACTTACTCCTTGGACTATCGTCCCAACTTAGCAGGCAGTTCTAAAGACACTATAAACATATGAAATGCAGATCTTACACATAGATTATGTTAAATTTTAAGATTAAGAAGTTTTATGGTTGAGATTTCTAGAGCCTCACTAATCCTGTGATATAACAAAATTTGTCGGTCTCAAATACAAATTTTATTCACCTAAAAACATTTTGTGTTCATTTATAATTGTTGTTGATAACTCTAAGGTGCCAAGATGGTATATCATCTCCATCACCTCAACCGTCATTATATAAATTCCCCCATATGTTCCTACCTAATTGAATTGTTATTGTTTCTGTTATATTCTATATTGTGTATAAGTTGTTGCAGGTTTTTATAAACTTTGGAGTTTGAATAAATTGTCAAATATATTGGTGGCCACTTGCGACAAATCAAAGTTTTAAAATTCCTTCACCAATTCAAATCAAGTTTAACATGATTAGCTAAGAATAATATCATGAATCTGTTATTCAAGATAAATCTTGGTAAAACGGCTTGAGACTCAATCCAGTTGCTGGGGTGGGTAAGTGTATGGCCAGACTCCATATTTAACCATTTCATCATCCTATACTTTACCGTAAATTATTCTGTTTAAAAATTAAAATGCATTAAAATTTGTACCATTTATCTATCATCATTTTGAAAAACCAAAAAAGAGAAAAAAAAAAAACATATACTTCACGGGTAAAAGATAACGACGGGACTATGGTATAATTTGAATCCTGGCGCCAATATGTGCTGATCATATAATAGGCAGAGAAGTGTTATACTTCACATAATACAAAAAGGGTTTTTTTTAAAAGAAATTTTATCATATTTTAAGCGTCTTAAGATGGTTTATTTTAGTTCAGAAATTAAAAAACTGTGTGTATGTAGGATAAATCAATGAACTAGGATCAAGCGATTTTTCTGCTTGGGTCTCATGTTCATGTGCCCTCCTATACTTCATGGTCTCAGTTTGCTTCACTCAATTCCAAATCAAAGTGATAATATCTCTTCACTAACACAGTGTGAAAGTTTAATAAAAAACTTATATGCAAAATAGTGCCACAACAATAATAATAACAATTCTAATAAGCATTAAATCTGTTTTCATTCTTTCTTTTGTTGTTTTTTATTGTTTATTTCTTCTTTTTTTTTTTAGGTAATTTCGAAAACAAACTTTTAACGTTTTTTTGTTAATATACTATATATTTTATTTTTTTATTATTTTTTTTTTGTTTGTATCTCGTTTGATAGTTTTTTGTTGTTACTATTTTTGCTGTAGTACAAACTCCATAAGAAGTTGGTTGTTTTTTGTGTGTTTGTGTTTTGCCTTTTGGGTCATCGATCTTAAGATATTTGAATATGAAATCTGTAAAAACTCTTTGCTGTTGTTGGCTGGTAAGTACCGGAGGAGCTGGTCATTGATCTATTGCTGTCAGTTTTGATAGTTTTAACTAATTTAATGATGAATTTTTTTCCTTTTTTTTGGGATTTCTGATTTAATAAAAAAACAAAAGAAGATGAAACAACATAAGGAGGACTGAATATTTCTTTAATTATAATAAAATAGCAAAAAAAAAAAAAACAGAGAAAATAAAAACACAAAGAAATAAGTAATAAGAAATGTTTTGACTTGATGATTTCATAAATCAAATGAAATTCTAAATTTAAATTCAATTTATTTCATTTACTTCACTTCTTTCTTTCCCTTCATAGATGCCTTTTTATGGCATAATTACAAAGTATTCAAATGTATGTACTTTGCCAAAAAATATATAAAAACATGGATCATTTGAGATAGAGGAGGTGTTGGTAGTTCTTTAAATTTTAAATTTATGTACATAATTATCTTATAATTATCTTAATTGGGATTAATTTCATTATCTTAAAGAGATTTCAAATATTCAATATTTAGGTGCAAATGAGATCATATTTTATAATACAAAAAATAATAAAAAAGAATAATGAATGACTTTGACACCTGTGAAAGTTTTTAAATGTTTTTCAAATTTATTGTGTTCGAATGATGTTTATTTATTAAATACAAGAAAAAAACCAGTTATTAATTTTAAAATAAATAAAATATTTCGTATATTTTAAATTTGAAATATTTGACTAAATATTTAATTATATTTAATGAAAGATATTTTGGTAATTAAGTTTAAAAAGAGAAAATATATATCAATATAGCCATAGTCATATATCTATTCGTCAATCTTCTTGTTGTTGTCTATGAAACTTAAAGAGCTTGAAAAATCTTGAGCCTTGAGTATTGAATGTATAAGTTTACTGCATTGGTTTCATGAAAGATTGAGATTATTTTAAACTACTGGTTTCAATACTCAGAATGTACAACAATTACGACCTTCCTTCCTTTGACCCCGTAAATATCAAATTGATACAATCTTTTCATCCCTTCTTCACCTTTCAGAACAAAAACTTATTGCAATAATTAAAAATTCATAAAACTTAATGTTAGTTAGTATGTAATAGAATCCATTGGTTTAGAGGCAAATAAAGTTTGTTTTACATATTTTCAACATAATTATATGTATGATATATGAATGGTTCACTTGCCAAATCGTTTAACTCCACGTTTTGTGTTTTATAAAATTTAATTTATAGACTCCTCACACGTAAAAATTGTAGTAATAATAACGATTTAACCCATCTAATATTTTTAATATCTCGTTCGATAAAAAATACATCTCTAGTAATACAGTCTACATTGTTTTTTTAAATTTTTAATTTATTCTTCTCAACTTTTTCTTTTTCCTTTATGGAGTAAATCGATTTGAATCAAATGATGTTTTTCTAGTTCTACGACCTATATTTGAACGACTACTTGGCATAATTGACTGAAATAACTTTTTTAGTTTATTCACAACAAATTTTAAAGTATATTGCGCTGCACTTGAAAATAAAATTCATTTCATATTGATAAAATTATCTATGCTCAATGAATGATTCCAACAAAAAGAGATGTTAGACAAAGACAAGTTGATTTTAAAAAATGTCTCTAACCCACCATATAATTAATATACAAATAGTTAATTAGATTGCGTTGTACGTGTAAGCCATCCGCAAAGAATTCTTTAAGTGACAGTGAAAACCGCATTTGAATCCATTGTGTGGTTTCGAAGTTTTGCGTATCGGTATGGACAGGAATTTCGAAATTCTTTTATACTAAGTTTAAATATATGTAGGATGCCAAACCCCAGAACTGGATGCCGTATGTCCAAGATGGCTTAATGATAGTTTTGGAATACTTCTGAAGAATTATTTTAGTCACAAATGAATCGTTATAGTTGGCGAAAAAGAATTATGTCTTTAGAATTGGTATTTTTCCAAGATAGTGTCTCAGAAACATATTACTCATCCACAGGTTACAATATTGGATATCATTTCATCAACAAAAAAATGAGTTCAGTTCAAATATATGTATATTTTGATTCAAGTCATCATTTTTGAAGTTTCATTAGAGAATATTATTAAATTAAATAATACTATGATAAAAATAAAAAATCAAGAAAAGCTTGAATTGCACTCTCGGTAATTGTAGATCGGTAGCTCTTAAGATTCCGTAGAAAAAGCATTCTTAAGAAAAGCACAAATGACTTTATATATACATTATGTTAAAAAAGTACCGGGAATTGTCGATTTAAATCTGGCGGGGTAATCGAGGCAGGTAATTTTTTTCCTAGGTTGGTACAACTGCCCTTAATTACTATGCCAAATTTGAGCGGGATCTGTCAACCAGTTTGCTTACAGCAGCTGGTTAAGTAAGTCGATGTCAATAGTGCGTGCCGATTTTTTACTATGGGTGATTTCGTTGAACAAAGAATTTGTTTAAAGTTTTGTGTCGCGAATGAATTTTCGTATGCCAATGCATTGAGAATGTTACAAAAGGCAATAATGCTCTATCGAAAACTCGGGCATATGAGTGGTACAAAGCCTTCAAAGACGGTCGTGAAGTGGTCGAAGACTTGCCTCGTTCCGGACGCCCATCGACGGCTTCTACTGATGATAACGTCGATAAAATTAAGGAAATGGTGCTCGAAAACCGTCATACCAGCTTGAGAGAGATAGCACATGAGCTCAACATATCCCACGAGTCAGCACGTACGATTTTGATTGATTTTTTGGGCATGAGAAAAGTGGCCGCGCGACTGGTGCCAAAAGAGCTGAATTTTCTTCAAAAAGCTACGATTGTGAAGGATTTTCTCACCAAAAACTCAACTAACATCATTGAATAACCACCGTATTCGCCTGTGACTTTTTCCAAAACTAAAATTGCCGCTTCGTTGCACCCGTTTTGAGTCCATTGAAGCCATAAAACAAAATTCGGCGCGTGAACTGAAGAGCCTATAAAAAATGTTTCGATGATTGGCGCCTCTTTTGAAGGCGACCCAATAAATTTGGATGATTAAAGGTAAAAATGTTGTTTTATTTATAAATTCCCGGTACGTTTTTGACAGAATGTACTTAGATTAAGACAGATAGAATATAGCTAAATATAAGACAGAAAGATAGATAACTCTTCTGAGATCTTTCAGCCCATAAAATAACTTTTTCACTTGGCATCTAACACATAATCATCTGTTATGAGGAAGACTCTATTTGGTATCATCATTTTTTTCAACAGTTTGCTGCCTTATGCCATGCAGGGTATTGGAAGTACAGTGATGATGGTACAAACTTAGTATTGATTACTAACATGTTCCCTACACCATCATTTGCCATCTAATACTAATATTTTGTTGTACCTCTGAAATCAAATCTACATTAAATTGATTAAGTATTTTATACTGTTAAATTGTTTATCAAAGCATTAAAATTTCATGAAGAGCTACAATTTATCCACTAATCGTTCCCACTTAACCTTAGATTACTCATTTGTAATCATTATATAATGAAGAATGATAGTTTTCTTTTATCTTTCCATGGAAAATACTACATGATTTCATTTCCCTAGAAAATCTCATCAAAAAAATATTAAAATTCTGAAATCTCAACACAATTTGCCAAACATTTTGACGTATGATGATGATATTTATTGTTCAATAACTACATACATATTAATCCCCCTTTATAACCATTTCACACCAATCTAACGATGAGTGAATAAATCACAAGTGACACTTGCGCTGTCACTTTAGCTAACGCGAAGCTGACATATTATTATGCCAATGGAGGCGACCACATACAAATCCAGTCACTCGTCGTTTGCTTGCCCACCACCACCATCAGCACCAGCACCACTTGACTTGTGGCACCCCTCAAAATAGAATTAATAACCCAGAAAAACGACAACAACAACTATAACAATAGCAACAATAACAATAGTGGAAAGACAAAAACAATATTAAACAGATGCAAATAAATCTTATAAGCAAATGCTCGACATAGTTTTCGCGCTCATTTCGGCGCTAATTCGATAAAACATAAAATGACAAAACAAAACTAAACGCTCATAAATAAGTAAATAAAATAAGTAAGTAGTCGAAACGACAAAGAGCAATGAATACTAGATACAATACATATGCATATTTATGTAGTATGTACTAACTACTATGTAGCAACTGTATTCTATGTAACTCAAAACTATAAACTAAACGAATTAATATATGAAAAGAAATGCGCAACATAATATTTTATATTTGTGGCTACCTAAAAAATCAAAATCAAAACCAACAACGAAAACGAAAACAGTAATAACAACAAAAGCTTCAGTAGCAATACAAAAGTAAATATAATAAAATGAAAAATTTACATTTTTATCAGCGGATACAAATCAAACGACAGATCACAAGCCAAGTGAACCAAACTAAATGCTACAACACACACACACACACACACACACACACACACACACACACACACACACACACACACGATCCAACGATCATTCAGTCGCTCACTCATTCATTTACTATACATAATACTATATGCTGTTGTTCCCTTGATATATCATTTTATTCATTTCATTTCATTTCAATTCAATTCGATTCGATTCAACGTTTCAACTTAGATTCGTTGAAATTTTTCGAATCGCTAGCGCAACAATTTGCTAATTTAGCGTGATAATTACTATGAGAGAGCGAGAATGAAAAAAAAAAAGATCATCGTTTGTATGAGAGCAAATATAATAATAAATAAATAAATAAAAAAAAAAACAACAACAAACAAATTTGAAATGAATAATGGAGAGCAAATAAGCGACTGACTGAGCAAACGACTGCTCGACTGCTTGATATAGTAGTACTAAAGTGATATTAACTCACAAACAAAGATATTTACACGTAGATACGCGGATACGCTGCCGAAAAGTCATAAATTTTATTCGCTTGTCCGCCGACTGCTTTAACAGCGACATCTGTATCTGTTTCAATGGAAATGGCAATAGCAACATCAACAGCAACAACAACAAGAACGGCAGCGTAGCAGAACGAAACGTTTAACATTTAAAGCCACAAAATGACAAATAACGAATTAACAGATTAATAAATATAAAAATTTTTAACATTTATGAATTTGTTCAAAAATTACTTAAATACTACTATATGAGCTGAAAAGATATATAAGTATACTCGTATGTATAGATACATTTAGTATTTAGATAGATTGAGAGATATATCCATGCTTTGCCATGCCATATGGTAGCGGCAATAGACTTTAATGTTGCGTATAAATTTATTCCAAAAGGTGAAAATGAATATGCTTGCACTGGCTACCTGGTGATCAGTGGTTGTGGTGGTGGTGGTGGTGGTGGTGTTGGTGGTGTTGGTGGGCAGCAACAGTAGTAGTTAGTAGTGACCGCTGGAACACGCCCATTTATTAGTTGCATATTAATTAAGCAAATGCGACAAGCATCTCAAACGAGGCGTTGAAGCGCGGTTTGCATGCTGAGCTAAGCAATATTATTTAATGTTGTTGTTGGTTTTGGTTTCGGTCGTCATTTGGCTTAGTTTGAGTCCACAACGTGTTCAAAATATGGTGATTATTTGATGAGGAGAGATGAAGGGGAGGGGTTTCATTTATACTATACACATTTAGAAGTTAAGGCTTTTGTTTGTGCTTATGGTCATATAGAGTATGTGTGGATATCTGTGTGGGTTGACGTTTAATTGGTTAATGGGGCGTGGCGTGTTGACGTCGTTTAATAATGAATTTCATGGTGGCGGCAACGTCCTGTCACTCAGTCAGTCAGTCTGTCTGTCTGTTTCAGTCTCAATCTCAGTCTCAATTCTTAGCAACTTCCTTCATCGCTTTGATGTTTTAATTTAATTAAGATCTTTCAAGTTTATTGCAAAATCTCCGTAATTATGATTTACAACTTTGTGTTCTGTTCTGTGGGTCTCAAATTGAAATGTTGCAGAATAAATTGTTAAACAGATTAATTCGGGATTTTCATTGTACAATGAGATACAACAATTTTGTCATTGGACATTGGAAAGAAAGACATTAACAAAGGGAACACAATAATATTGTATAAGAAATTCAAGATTTCAGAAATTTGTCTGTGGGTAGAAATAAATTGCTTGAAATGAAAAGTGATTTCTGTGGGTGTAAGCAGGAAAACTGAAGTGATGAAAGAAATTGGTATATAAATATTTTGCTCTTCAAATCAAAGGAGCTTCTCCTTCACAAACATTTTATGTCATCAAAACCTGCTTGTCCTTTTATGTTGTTGTTGTTGTTGTTGTAACAGCAAGAGAGCTGTAAGTAGAGGAATGCATGCAATTAATAAGGAAAGGGAAAGGTAAAGGAACCGGAATTTTGTGTGCAGCAGAGGGGGCCTTTAATATGGTGCGGGATGCTGTCTGCTCATCGACGCAGTCTGCCAAGGGTATAGTTCCCCAAGGGAGATGTCTACCTACAACTTTGTACTCTCTCTCTTGACCCATAATTTGCCCATCACCACATCATGTTATATACTTAAGTAACTCAGACTTTTTGATTGCAACGCATGCAGATGACACAGTCATTCTTATGAGTGATTCCTGTGTGTCTAGTGTGACAAACGCCATACAAGAATACCTACATCAGTTTGACAAATGGACTTGCCTTAAATGTCAAAATTGGGTCAGTGCTTGTTGTTCTTGCTGAGGAGAGATGTATGCCCAGGTTTACTCGAACATCCTATCCAGATCTCTCCGTGCATATTTAGACAAGCGATTCACTTTAAGAATGCACATTATACGAATGGTAGTTTCGTTAAAGGCTAAGGTCGACAAGATGAGCTGTCTATTGCACCATCGCAATATGTTGTCCCTTCGCAACAAAATACTTATATACTTATAAGAGCATTATAATCCCGTGTTGAAGATAGGAATTACAAGTTTACGGTATCGCTGGAAAATCAATTCTTGATAGTCTCTATAGTCTTTCAGGTTAAAACTCTTCGACGTATCACTGGCACTCCTTGATATAAGTTAACATAAGTAATAAAAATAAGAGAATAATTGTTCCCAATAATGTAGGTAGGCGTAACGGCGTAATGTTACTTTATAAAGACAGCTTAAACAAAGAACAACTGTAACATTAATCAAACATTAAACCTGTTTGCTTGGTTTGTTAAGCTTCCTTAGCTTTCCTATAGTATTGGTTTTTTGAATCTGTCATGACAGACTCTTTATGAAACAATATGTTACCCAAAAAATATTAAATTAAAACCAATGACCTGTGCATGTCCTTCTCGACGGAAAGAATTGTGATTACTGACAGTGACAGCGATACTAGCTTAGCTGCCGTAAGCAGCTATTTCATTTCCGGCGATTCCTTTATGGCTAAGTACCCAGAATATTTTGATGGATGGGTATCTTGATGCAAGCGTCACGAATTTGGCAAATTGTATGGTTCCGATTAATAAAATGTTTGATGGCATCGACTGTAGATGCCTCTAGTTTGTTTTGCGATTTGTACTGCATTTAAGATGGCAACTGTTTCGGCTGCAAAGACCGAATAGTATCCTGGTAGCCATTGTCTTGGTCTACACAAGCGAAGGTTGTGTTTGGGGTCCATCCGTGTACAACCATTTCCAATTTTTAAGCTTTAACCTGGTTATTTCTTCGGAAAGACTTCACCACTGGTATCATTTTAAAATAATAATAATAATTAAATATTATTTAAGAGTGCATCCCTTTTCTTACTACAATTTTTAACTTATATGCGGACCAGGGACATTGAAACAGATCTTGGCATTCCGAAGATAGTTGACCTTATTCACATTTAATCCACAGCATATCTGAGGAGATTATTTGCTCAATAATACTTAGATATTCTATTTTATTGGATGACATTTCAACAAGATGTTAAGACATTAATGATATGTGAAATGATTTAAGATTCATAAGACTCATTCATCATAAGATACATGGAAGAAAGAAATTAAGTGCAAACTTGAATGTAGAAATTATGAACCGAAGAAAGAATCAAAAATACTTCAAAATACCAGAAAGAATCGACGATATAAAAACTAGAGGAAATAGAGTCAGCCCACCTTCGTGGAATCTCAACTGGTGAATTGGATACTTAATCTACTTAACCACCAATCAACTAGAAGATTAAAGAAAGGTTAGAAGAAAAAACAAAGAAATGTAACCCAAATACGCACAGAACAAATGGGGTAGTGAGAAGGATTATGGATAGAAAAGAAAGCAACATTGCTTTTATTAAGGAAATATAAAAGTGATTTGCATAAAGTGCTATATCAGCAAGTGATTGAAGGGAAAACACTTAATTTAAATAACAAAAGAATTAATAATCAAATTATTAACATGATGAATATGTAATAATAAAGTAGCAGACAAACAAAGTTACCCTCATCATCATCATCATCATCATCGTCAACATCATCCACCTCATCTTTCATATTAAATATTCATTTACATTACTCATACGCATAACAATTGCCCTTTTGAACTTTCGAACTGCTGTTGAGCAGTTAAAGTGTTTTTCCATTTTAAATCTTTTACAAACGAACAACAACAACAACAACAACAGCAACAACAATAAAGAACAACAAAAGAAGTAGCAGCAACAACAACAACAACAACAACATTACAATCATCTTAGCCACAGTTTAGCCAATAATAGAGAGCGAAAGCATCATAACACCGTCTGGCAGAGGCGCCACATGCGGTGACTGCCACATGCCGAGATAAGCTGTGTTGATTTGAATTGAGGCATGTCGTCGTCGTCGTCGTCGTTGTAGTTGGTTGTTGCTGCATGCTGCTGCAGGTTTAGACAGCAATACCATTATAGTAAAATCAAAAGCAAAAGCAAAAGCCACAACCACAAATGCAGCAGTGACTACTATGTTAGATACTATTGTATATGAAAATTTTGATTTTGATGTGGATTTCTGGTAATGTTGGTGGGATGCTGTTGCTGCCAGTGCCACTGCCACTGCTGTTGGTTGTTGGCTGTTGGTTGGTTGATGCTGGTGCCAAAACAATTCGTTACGATTGAAATAAAACCGAAAATGTATCAATACTAATCATAATTCCAATTAGATATTTTGCGTTAGTGGTTTTTACATTTTCACAGTGTTTCTGCAACATTTTAGTACATTCAATTTTCTTTTCATTTTCGTTTTTTCATTTGTTTTTTTTGTTTAGTTTTGTTTTTTTTTTTTTCAACCAAACACACAGATTTTCCCGCCAACAGCAAAATTGAAAGCGGTCAACTATGGTGCTGCTGCTGCCTGATGTACCTTCCTGCCTTCTCTCTTAATGAATATTTGTGAAGGTGGAAATGGAGGTGAAGGTGGTGGTGGTCAGCATTGCCATCATGTTGTTTAGTGTTTTTGCTTTTGTTCTTGGTTAGTTGGTTATTGTTGTTGTTGTTGCTGTTGTTGTTGCTGTTGTTGTTTCTGCTGGTGTTATGTTGGACGTGCGCAAAATTTAGTTGAATAAATATTTCTATTTCTCTTTTGTTTAGTTATTTGATTTTTAATTTCATTTCGTTTTCACTTAAATGATTTATCTACAAATTTATTTGCTCATCGAGCACTGGTTATTCTTGTTGTACTTGTTGTTTTTTATTCTTTTTTTTTTTTTTTTTTTAATAGAAATTCATATAGACAAATATAGTAGCAGATACATCACTCACTCATTCACTCATTCACTCATTCAGTTATTCATTCATTCATTTATTCTTTCAATCACTCAGTTATTTATTCATTCATTCACTCACTCACTCATTCACTTACTTACTCACTTATTTATTTACTGTGGCTAATAATATTATTTTGAAAAATGAACTATTTTGTTGCCTTTAGTTTTTAGTTTTTTGTGTTGTTTGTTATATTTTTAATATGATTATTGCATTTCAAGTATGTGTATCTGTCCATCTGACTTATATGTCCGTCTGTCCGTCTGTCTGTCCGTCTGTCTGTCCATGTGTCTGTTTGACTATTAGTAGGTTGCTTGTATCTTTTTATTTAGTATACTACTACATATTTATAGGTAGATATATGTATGTATTTAGATACATATTTGTATGCCATAGATATTTCTACTGACGCTTTTAATATTTTATTGAAATTTCAAAAAGTCATTTTTTTGTTTACGATTCTATTTTTCTATCTAAGTATATTTCTCTTTCTCTATACTATGTGTGTATTTGTGTATTTATCTTTATACGAGTATATTTTTGTGGCTATTTTGCATTTCTCTGCCTAACCCCTTGTTACTCTTTTGTATTCACTGTGTGGTGTACAAGATTTTTATTCTCAAAATAATTGTGTATTTTGTCTGTTTTTCAATTTATTTTAGCAAATTTTTACGGCAATTGAATCGAGCAGACAAAGTAGATATTTAGATCTGTGCGCTAATATAAGTGTATCTACTACATACATATCTATCTATCTATCTATCTATCTATCAATATAATGTATATACTTGTATCTACATATATGTTTACATATACATGGATAAATGTGTATGTATTGCATAGATCGATCGTTGGATAAATGTATTTATCTATCTATCTATCTATTTATTCACATACAAAAGTATTTATAGAAAATCGTTTTGTGGCGCATTTTTAGCTACAATTTATGTACGTAGATTCAATCAAATTGATTTCATTGTTGTTGTTGTAATTGTTGTAATTTTGTGTTGCCTAAAAGAAAAACGAAAAAAATCAAGGAAAATTTTATTAAACAAATTGTAAAATAAATGAAAAAATAAAACTAAAATATACGTAATTTAAATTTTGGCTAATTTTTGTGAAAAATTCTCAACAATTTTATTTAGTATTAATAAAATGTATACTTTTATTTTTTGTATTATTTATTTGATCTGCTTTGCTTTGCTTTGCTTTGCTCTTTTCTTTTCTGTCAATAATTTTTGAATTAAATATTCACCCAATCACGTAAATAAAATATTGTATCTCACATGTCTTACGTAGTTTCTGGCATTTTCAATTTGTATTTATTTATTTATTTGTTTTCTTCAAAAATTTTAATAATAAAAACAAAGTCTTGTAGCTTTTTTTTGCTCTTAAGCCAATCATGCAAAATGAGCATGAATATTTTTTTTCGAATAATAAAATAATTTATAAATTTTATTATATTTTCTTTAGTTTTGTTTTTAATTTATTTTTTGTATATTTTTCACAGTTTGAATAAGTTCAGAGGAGAAGGAAACACCATTTTCTTTTGCTATTGATGTCTTTTGCTTCTTCGTAGTATGATGACCTAAATCAATACACTTATTAGATTTTGTATATGAGATTTAAATTTGATATGTTTTTTATGAATTAGTGTCTTTCTGAGAGCCGAAGTCAGTCTTTTATCTGGTTTTATTTCAGTTGCTTATTCCTAGGATAAGCTGCTCCTTGAGCAAAACACTTTGGCTGCACATAAGAATCGCTACGAATTATCGTAACAATAATATGAATTTCGTGATTTCCTTTGCACGATTTGATGCGTTACATGGAAAATCAATATTAAATACAGGTGAAAGCAAATGAATAACAATTATCATACATTGATTTATTCAAATTTGTAAGGCAAAGATTATTATTTACATAAATATAATTAATGTGTTATAATGGTTAAATCATCTTTTGTTTATTTTAGTTTAAGTACTTTTTTTTTATTATCACCGAATATATTTTGTTTAAATTGCATTTATTTTTAAGTATTTTAATATTTTCTTTACACAAATCTTTTTTTGTATAAATATTTATTTTAAAATATTTGCTTATTATTATTAATAATTTTTAATTGCAAGCCATTTCCGTTTGTTGTAAATTTTTATAAATATATACTTATGTATTTTGTTTTTGTTTTTGTTTTTGTTTTATTTTCCAAAAATATATTGCATTTTGAATGTTAATGACTTTTTTTCGAAAATTCATCGTCTTCATCTTCTTCTGCACTGATTACACTTCTTCCTTCAATTGACTGCTACTTATTTGATATGTGACTAAATGCGTTGAAATATTTTGTATATTGTTGGTTCGAAAAGTATATTCTTTTATTTAATTTATTCATTCATTCGTTCGTTCATTGCTCTATTCCAGCTACATACAAATACCACACAATACAACAAAGAAATCAGCAATCATTAAGTAGTAGAACATTTATGAAAATATATCTATGCACAATTGGCAACAACTTTGCTAATTTCGCTTATACGAATTTTATTATTATATTTTCTATAATTTTTATCTTTACATTAAAATAGAACTAAACTAACTAAGACATTTAACAAATTGATAGCAATTTCACTACAAAATAAATAGTTTCAAGTGCTACTAATATTAGATCATATTTAAAAGTATTATTATTGTTTTTATTTTTAATTAACATCAAAATACGGATAGTAGTTAGTCGATTCCAAAGTCCAGCATTCGTGCATGGTCGACTGGTCGTCAGCCATCGGACACACATATAATGATATGTTTACACTAGGCGAACGAATACAAACGCATAAGAACGAACGCATTCGTTTGCTTGCGCTAGGTTTCGCTCGTGAGACGGACAATTAAGGGTTCGTGCCGTAATTGTGTGCACCGGTGGTAGTGCGACTATGCCCTTTGCGTGGGGGCGGCTAGAAACAGACCTCCAGATAATTGTAGTCGGGTGGAGAGAATAAACTCTCTTCAATAAAATATCATAGAAGTCAGGCTAACAATTTGCTTCACACATCATACCTACTACATTGTTCCCAGAAGCAAAATTAAAGCTTCAGATATATAAAAGTAATGTTTAAAATTATTGGAAGGAACATCTAGAACCATTTTAGGAAAATATCGTTCTGAAATTGGGGAAAACTCTGTGATTTGACTAAAAGTCATAATTTTAAGTTTTACATTTAAAGATTTGTAGATGTTGTCAAAATTAATGCTCTATTAATGAAATATTTAACAGATATTGCTAACAACTTATATTTTCACACATTCTAATACTTTTCATGTGGATTTTGTTTCGAAATAAATATTTCTTTTTAAATTACCCAACAATCGTCTCATGTTCTAAAGAAGTTCATAACTACAGAAATTGGAATTAAAAACTGTAATGGTCTTAATTGAAACAAATGTTAAGCGGAGAAGCCAATGTCGGTTGAACATGACAGATGAGAGGTGATTCTTCTGATTTAAGAAATACCACAAAACATAATTTGTCAGCACACTCTTTGTAATCCTTTTATTTCTGTCTTCGACTTAAAGACATTAACTGAAGTCGATAGTGAACTCTTTTGATTGATTTGTTATGATATTGATTTGAAATCATCATGATTTATATGTTTCATTAAAATCGAACTTCGATAAATCAAATTACCATAAATGCACAAATGCATCGACTTATGGAAGCTTTGAGTTTATTCAAACTACGAAATTTGAGAAAATGTAGGACAATTATTGAATTACCCCCAATAAGTTAAGTCAATAACTTAATATCAAGTTTTCAAATTACAGTTTCTTAAAATATTCAGTAATTAGTATTTCAATATGTATTTTATTTTTTTTAGTTTCAGTAAAAATTGATTCTAATTTGTTAAATGTTTGCCCCTTATCGTAGTAAAATTGCAGAATATATCAGGTTTTTTTCCGAATTATCACACATTTTCCCTTTAAAATTACTTTTTATGGAGCGAATCAAACTATATAAAATTTTAGATAGATATTAGTTATACAATATATAGTATAAGACATTTCAATAGAATTAGTACACTGAAAGCCCCAGTAGCTTTGAATGTTACTCTCCTATAGCTTAAGTTTAACTATAAGCATACAGTGTAAACATATAAATATAAATAAATAAATAAAATAAAAGTTATGATACTTCTAAATCAAGTGAACAGAAACGGGCCAAATATGTTTTCCTCAACATAATATTGCGTTGTAAATATGTGAAATGTGTTGAATAGATTCATTCTTCTTCCAAACTATTGTCATCATCTTCCATGGGACCTGGATGGTATATTTAATAGTTCTGAGCGTTAATGTCTTCGTGCTGTGCAAATCACATTGTCCACATCAATATAATCATGAACAATACAAGTGGAAGTTATTTAGGATTTAATCTTATACTTTGCAATCAACTTTCATCAAGTTTCGATGTTTATTATTATTTGGCATGAAAATTATAAGTTCCATATTCTAATTATTGTCCCACTTTGAAAATATATCAAATCGAATTAAAAAATTTTTATTGTTTGACAAATGACATCTACACATAAAATGTTCCATATAATCTGTGATTTACCCAATAAAAATCGCAATTAATTTGCAATATGCTAAATTTGTAGAACGAGTTATGGAATTTCGAGATTATGAAAGAAAAAATTGTAAGGAATTTTCACTCTTAACATAGATTTGTTTTCAGTTATAGAAAATTTGAACTTACAGAAGTTTTTAACAATTCTATTAATATTTATGCAAAATCATCTCTTAAATTATATGTGTTTCCTTACAAAATATGTTCCTATATATCAAAGAAGCTAAATAATGAAATGACATAGTACTGTGTTTTGTTTTTTTTTTTTTTTTTTTTTCCCCGTTTATTATTTAATTTTTCCACTGTTCGATTTCGTGATCTCAATCTACACCACAAAAATATTTATTTTAAATCATTTAGTTGGAATTTTACTTAACCAATCCAACACTCAATTATTTATTTTGATGGCAAGCTGATGTACTACCTAATTTCAAATAAATATACTTCTCAAAATATACATACATTTTTTTTTTTATATTTATATTTATATTTATATGAGTATATTTTCTAATGCTGCTGTTGATGCTTCTACTAGTGACTACTTTAGAAATTTATGACAAAGATAGACACAACTGTATAGATACATTATACATATCTACAGTACTCTATAGATAGACGAATGGATAGACGGACAAATGGATAGATGGATGGATGGATGGACAGAAAAGTCAACATCACACATAATGAAAGGCATAAAGAAGAAGAACGCAAATCATGAAGAAAACAAAAAAAAAAGAGAGATATTAATCTACTTCATATCAACAAGTTTTCTTTGTAGAAAATGAATTTTTGTATTTTTTTTATTTACATTTATTTTCTAATTTTTTTCATTTTTTCCTTAACTAAATGTGAATGTGATTTATTTCGGTTTTATTTTGAGCACAATCACACACACACACAGTCATACACATTCATACACATTCATACATTAAAATAAATATGTAAATACAAAGATACAACGATGCTGAAAATACGTTGAATTCTATTTTATTTTGATTTGTTTGGTTTTTTTTTTTTTGTTTTGTTTTGTTTTGTTTTGTTTTCATAATAATTTAATTTTTAATTTTCTATTTTATGCGCAAATTTCAACAATTTCAAGCGTCAACGCAAAGAAATCGCTCAGTGGCAGGCATCAGGAGCAGCAACAACAATTGAGAATCGACAAAAGAAAAGTGTGCGAATTATGATGATTGAGAAGGAGGAGAAGGAGGTGGAAGCGGGGGCGGTTGTATAATATGTGAATAAATATCGCTCATACGCCTGAGTGGCCCACAAAAGAAAATAATCGTCTTCGCCTGCTTTGTTGTGCCTTTTGTAAATATTTTACGAATTCAATTGTGTGTACCGAAGACGACAAGTAGTGATTTGCATAAGGCTTAGTGTATCTGTGTGTGTGTGTGTGTGTGTGTGTGTGTGTGTGTGTGTGTATTTGTATGTAATTTTCTTCAAAGATTTTCATTTTCACTTCTTAGCATTTATAAGTTTTCTTTCTTTTTATTGGAAAGGCAAAAGGGGAAGTTGATATAAAGAGAAAAAGCAAAGATCTTTTTTTTCACATAAAAATTACTCGCTAAATAATTTGTATGCCGGGGTGGGTAAACATTCTTCCCTTCTTTCCTCCACAAATGATGGATGCCTACCACCATTATGATGATCATCATCATTGGACCCAGGATTTTTCATTAGAACACTACATATTCATTTGATATTTAATTATTTAAACGTAAATGTTTGTATTGCTATTGCTATTGCTGTTGCTGTTGCTGTTGTCGTTATTGTTGTTGCTGGTAAAAATTTCTTGGCATATGCAATCTCAGTTGCAGCTAATCAAAAATAATATTTATATCACCGTGTGGCGCATTTCTTCCTTCAAATACATTATTACATTCATACACATATAAGTAAGTATATTTGTATCTAAACGTATATGCATTTTCTATGTGCTTTGCTGCTGCTGCATTGATTTCTTTCTTTCTTTCTTTAATTTAATTTAATTCTTAAGTCGTTTTCATGTGGCAGAGTAAAAATAAATGATTGAAAAAAGCGAAAAATGTGCATTTGAAATTAAACAGGTTGGGTCTGCTGTCTGTATTTATGTATGAATGTATGTATGTGTGTTTGTGTGTTCAATTTAAATTGAATCGCCTCAGATTGCATTTAGTTAAGTTGATTTCATTACATTTCATTTCATTTCATTTGATTTGAATTCATTTCTGGCATGAAGGCAAATTTTATTTATACACATGAATGTATGTATTAAGTAGATGATGTTTATTTCAAGAAGAATTATTCTTATGATTATTTTCCAGTTTATACATATGTATATAGTATATATGTAGTAGAAATTTGTATATATTTTTCTACCTCAATGGTGGTGGTCAATGAAGAGTTAAAGCAACCAAACAAACAGCCAACACCTACGCATTTTGATCATTTACTTATTTTGCTGTTAACTAGATTCAATGTTTTTGCTGTTGCTGCTGCTGCTACATTCTTGTCAACATCATTATCATTCATTCTGATGATGAAGATGGTTGTGATGTTGATCATCATCATCATCATCATCATCATCAACATCAACATGGTCATTATCAAGAAGATTGCGGCATAATTTACAATAATTTCAAGGACAAACTAAGTAGTAATATGTTTGTGTTGCTTTTGTTCTTGTTATTGCAACTTGGGTATGTACAATGTCTGCAACTAGTTGTTGTTGTTGTTGCTGTTGCTGCCATACGTGCCAGCAATGCATAAAATGCATATGGATGAGCTTGGAGTGAATTGAGTGCATTAAACCAACATCAACATCAACACCAACACCAACTAACCAATCAACCATCCAACCAAAGAAACTAAATTCTCTTTTAACTTCAACTCGTTCCTCTTTAACTGATGCAATGCGTTCTTTTTTCTCCTCCTCTACTTCACATGCGCCTCATACTACTACTTACATACGCACGTGCGGTTGCGCATTGCTTTGGTGTCATTCCCCTTGCATTCCCATCCACCTACTCCAAATAATCATTGTCTCTTCTACACATCATCATGGAATTTATAGTTGTTGTGATTGTATTTTTGTTTTTTTGTTTTTTCTTTGGTTGTTGTTTATACTCATAGTTTGTTTCTTCCCTTGATATTAAGTGAAAAATTGCAATTTTAACGCCCGCGTTAATTTACAACGTAACTTGGTCTAAGGTTGGTCTACACTGTAGACTCTACAGTAAACTTATATTGTACATAGTAGTAACCCAAGGAAGAACGATTCGAACTTTTATATGTATGTAAGTATATGGACAAACGGACAAACAGAGAGACAGACAGACTGAGAAAGACATTCAGATGGAGGACGATTAGTGCGTGGCGCGTTTTGATGAGGCATAGCATTGTCGGTTTTGTCTCTGTCTAAAGTTTTTCGTTATTACTAGTACTACTACGAAGGGCATAAGAGAGTATGGTGCGGTTGCGGTTGCGGTAGTTGCTGACCGTGCTGAAGGTGAACAAGTATTTTTTAGTTGCATTTTAATTTCATTTATTTTCCTTTTTTTTTTTTTTTTGTTGTTGTTGTATTTTTTTATCAATGTCATATTCATTCCATATTTCTTTTGTTTAGTAACTTTAGGTTAATAATATTGTACATAAGTTTAATTGAATTATGTAAATATTTACAATAATTGCATATTGAAAACATTATTGGTTTTTTATTTAAATAAATCAATCAAGTTATTATCAGATGATAAGATAGATGCAGATAGATTATTACAGATTCACTAAAGCGAAGATTTATTTTAGTATAAGAAACTATAAACAGATAGAATAAGAAAGGATATTATACAATAAAATATAAGAAAGTCATATTCACGCCACCTTATAATGAAATTAATAGGCACCAAATTTTAGGAAATTACTAATGCCAGCAGGAGTTATGACAAAACTTTAGAGCGACATTCTAACGCAGAAATAACTGACCTACCATCTCACGAATTGAAAAGGCGTAGACGCTTAAAGAGCAGCAGACCAGTTGTTTTAATTTAGCTTATTTTTACATTTTTTTCGTCACACGGTTGCCTATGATCATTGAAAGGAACGTTGTGGTAAATCGAGAGAGTGGGGCAGCCACAAGTAGTTTGAACTTAAAAACGAAGCCTAAGTCATCCATACCATTATATTTATAACTGACCATTCGAAATTGTTCGATATTGTGATCCCTCCTCTCATCGTTAAAAAAAGGTGCTTAGTGTTCTTATTTCTTTTTTTTTTTAAGAAGGAGAGAAATGTACATAATCAGTTGGGATTTAAAAAAAAAAAAAAATTAAAAATTAAAAAAAAAAATTAAATAAAGAAAAAATGATTGTAAGGCTACTCATCTACAATATATCCTTGGCCTGAAGTTGAGGTCTATCTAAAGACTTTGGATGAAAACACCCGATAGTCTAATACAACTTCGAGTCGAGTTCATGAACTTTAACTGCATTTATTAATTCTCTTTTTTTTTGTAATCTGTCAGTCAATGACAGTAGTAAGCGAATTTTAATTAAATAAAAAGCACATGATATTTATTTAATATATCGGTGGATGACTAGACTGGAAAGCATAATGGGAGACCCATAGAATGTTGAACGATGCGTGTTTCTGCGGTTGTCCAGTAGATTGATTGTCCTCCAATCGTGAGATGTGCCTGTGGCAACATTTTAACGAGTAGAAGTCTTTTGGAGAGTATAACTAGTAAGCTAATCACTTGGTAGGAATATGGTGTTTAAATTTATAAAATTGAATATGTAAATTTTTTTCGTTTCGTTCGGTTTTTTGTCAACGGGATGCTCTCTTCAATTCATGAATATAAACGTCTGTTCAAGTTGACTTCTAAACAGTAACTAACTTATGATCACTTTTACGTGTGATCAAATTACCATCGCCTGATAGGTAAACTTTCGAAATTCATTCATTCAACGCTAGCAGCGAAAGCTAACTGCATAGCGGAAATATCAAACGGGACGGCAGATATAATGCGTGGGCCGGGTTTTATCTCATGTTTTCCAAGCTTGGCGCACATCCATTGAGCTGTGAAGTGGCCGCAAATACCATTGAAAATCGCCATTAAATGCAAGGAAGAGTTGTAAGGCAATGTAAGAGGTAAAAATAAAGAAAATCTGAATTCTTAGTTCTCAGTTTTTCTACTCTTATCTCTTTTTCCCATATTTTTATTTTAGTTTTAAAAAATTAAAGTTGTAAGTTATGTTTTTCTTTAGGACTTTTTATTACAAATAAACTTTAATCTCTGTACAAAATTCTTGTGAAATCAAAAAAATTAAAAAAATCAAAAAAAAAGAAAAATGATTAATACAAAATGAAATAAATAGATACTAACTAGAGAGCTCGAATAGGGACTCTGTATGATATTATGATTAAGACATTAATCTTTATAATAAAGTCAAAAATATTTTAAATTTCTGAAAATAAACATAAAAAAAAATAAATAAAAATTGAAATGATACTTCAATTAAACTGAATCAAATCCTTCTACTGATCTTTTAAAGAATATAAAATTTGTTATTGAACTGATTTCGATATTGTATTTCCTGCTTCCAATCGTTTTGAAGTTGGTTTGTAAATTTAACAAATTAATTAAATAAATAAATCTTTAAACTTTGCAGTAATGAAGATTTATTATAATGCACCAAAAAAATTAAAACAATTTATGTTCCTCTTCCAGGTACACACACTCAGCTTCATAATCTTAAGCCGGAAATATACGATTAATAGCAATCAAAACTTACTTTCATGCTCTCATTTATTCTCCCCATCTAAGATTCTGAGATCATTTTAAAATCATTTTGACTCACACATGTTACAACAATCAACAAACAATCAAAATGTCGTTCACATTTGGTAATCCAAAGACTTTAGTAAAAGGCTACCTACCTGCCCAGCCAATATTGTCTTTGTTACTTATTTCGTTTATACAATATGCATATATTAGATACAGAAGTCTTTTATTTGTCTGTCTGACTTATCTGTTTAGTTTGTACAAATGAGTCCTTTTATTCCAATTAAGTGTCGCATTAAGTTGAAAAGAAATGAATAATTTGTGGAATATGCTCGTCGCATTCAACGAAATTTCATATGAAATTTGTCGCAGACGCCACCCAAATTGTTCAAAACTTTGACAAGGGAACAAAAATTGCAAGAAAACAAAAAACATATACAAAAAAAAAAATAATATTCATAATATAAATAATATGTGTGTATAGGAAAAAAAAAATGATAATGATGAGCACATTTTATATTATTTATTTATTTTATTTTTTTTTTTGATTTTTTTGCATGTCTGCGCCCCGAAGCCTTAGTTCTGTTTATTTATTTAGCACGTTATGAGAAACTGTCAAAATAAAATAAAATCACAAAAAAAAAAAAAAAAAGAAAGAAAGAAATATAAAAATGTCATGATGAGTAGCAACAAAAAATAAAGGCAAAAATCCCTGAATGCGAAGGAAACAAAAAAAAAAAAACAAAAGAAAAGAAATCCAGAGAAAAAAAAAAAAGCCTGCAAAAGTGTTGACAAGTCTGTGAGGCATAAAAATAGAAGAGACAAAAGCGCATATTAAATTCCAAAATGAAACAAGCAAGTAAACCAAATGAAACCAAACCAAACCAAGCCAAACCAAAAAAAGGCAACGAAAGACAAAGAAGCGATGAGAAGCGACGAGAGAATAAGGAAAGATTTAAGATTGTTTGGAGGAGCAAAGATTGCAATTGATTCAGATACTGTGTGCTATGGCTGTGTGCTCTACAGATACAGATACAGATACATATACTAAAAGTTTTCGAATATAAACAGACATGATCTTGGAC
Source organism: Amiota mariae (assembly GCA_035041805.1). Taxonomy (NCBI): domain Eukaryota; kingdom Metazoa; phylum Arthropoda; class Insecta; order Diptera; family Drosophilidae; genus Amiota; species Amiota mariae. Next base: position 210,590 of record JAWNKV010000338.1, on the reverse strand, counting down.
GATTCGCATTGTGTTGATATTGTTCATCATCAGTGTGACGATGATTAAAATGTTGTTGATAATAATGATGTGGATGGGGATGGTGATCATCACTCAATGCAAAACAGTTTGAGTTGCCACTACTACAATACGAGTACATAGAGTAGTTTGTTAGTAAAGCATAAGAAGCGAAAAAGAAGCAAATGCGACAAGACAATATCAAATGAATTGAGATTGGAGCGAATCGGTTTGAATCGAATCGGATGGGAGCAATGACGTTCGGCTTTTGGTTGGTTAGTGTGCTCTTGTTTATTGGATTTATATGGTAAGCCTTTGTATGCTCAGCGCCTTTTTTTTTGAAATTGGACTTTGTGTTTTGGCTTATGTTATTTTTGTTGTTATGCATAATTTTCATTGTTGTTGTTGTTGTTGTTGTTGTTGTTGTTGCTGTTGCTATGAAACCTGATTTTCACAGATCGAAAACACTTGAAACAGATATTGTATGATGATGATGAAGGCGAAAAGTGGTGGTAGCGGTGTTGATGGCGATGGCCCAGAATGACGACGACGCTAACTAAAAGATCAGCAAGCAAGCAAACAATCTACTATGCATGCATAAGTATTATATATGCAGACAGGTATAGAGGAGCGAAATACATTTTGATTGAGGAGAACTAAAAGCTTGCAAATTGAAATTTTATTTGCTCAATTTGTTTGCGGAATTCGTTTTGTGGTTGTTTTAATTTCATATATTTTGTTTCTTTTCTGATTTTATTTATTTCCATTTATTATTATTGTATCATATTTTGTTTAACATCACAATCATCATTATCACAATTTAAATGTTTTAATCTATAAAATCACATTTTGAATTTTCTTTATTATTATTCGAGTGTGTTTCTTTTCTTTTTTTTTTTTCTTATTAACTTCCATTTTAATTGCATCACATTACAAAAGTAATAAAAGATCATTAAAAACACATAGCACAAAGTAAAGATACAAATGCGTATTACACGCGATATACTTGTCGTATACGAGTTTGTACATATGTACAATATAATATTATATATCTGTGTAGATTGCTTAATAAACAACAAAACAATTTGTGGTTAAAAAGCAACAACAACAACAGCAACAGCAGAAGTACTAATAGCAGCAATCGTCAGTCTCTGATCAGACAGTTTATGTTTATTATTTAAGCCGCTTTTTATGAGCGTTTTGACACATGATTTGATTTTATTGGCAGCATTTTGTGCGAGCGGTTTATTGAATTTCTTTTATTATTTTTTATTGAAATTAACATAATTTTTTGTGCAAATTGGAAAAAATAAAAAATTAATATTATTAAAATTCAAGAGTGAAATTGTTTAATAGTTTTATTTATTAATTGTATTCCATGTGAGTAAAATTTTAATGAATCTATGAGTTTGTAAAAATATTTGACTTAGAAAAAATAAAAGTCAGAAGTACCCAATTGAAGAAATTCTAAATAATTTATTTTGTTGATTCGTTGTTCTTATAACAGCAAGGGAACTTCAAATGGATCTTTGGTCAATTGTTGATGTCTGATGATTCTGTCGTGTAATGTGTCAAAGAAGTGTGACCACCTGTGACAGGGAGGTGGATGGGGGAGGGTATAAGCTTTGTACGTCACATTTCAAAATATTAAGAAGCTTGAAACGAAAAATAATTGGGAGTCATCCACAAATTACGTCACACGAATTATTTTTTACACCCCCCTCCCCCTGTCACGGGTGGTCACATTCCTTAGACCCCACCCAATCCCCTGGTGTAACGTTACATAATTTGCAGTGACAAGCGATAATATAATGTTCCTTTAATGCCTTTTATCTTTAAATGTTTGTCTCTCATTGGATTTCTATTAGGGTTTGAGTTTGTCTCAGAAATGTGATCATCTGTGACGTAGGGTTTGTAAAAAATCATGAAAGTCGTGTGACATAACATGTGAATGACTCCCCTTATGAGCTTCAGAAAATGGTGGAAAAACTATCAGTAAGAGTTGAATCGAGGACTTGCATCAAATACTTGGGTGTACTTCTGGATCACCAAAAAAATCAGCTGCCATCATACAAAAATAGGCTACGGTCCTCCCAAACCTATTAAACCCAGACAGCAAACACGGGTTCTACTAAGGTCGGTGAGTAAATCTATACTGATTTATGGGGCTTCGAACTGGACCAAATCTTAACTACAGAACATAATGGACAATTGAAGATGATGCGATGAGCGACTACTTTCTATCCCACGCCACTTTCAGGCAGACTTCTAATACATTTGGAAGCTTTGAATAGTTCTCCCGAGCATTCACAGAGAGCAAATAGTGATGAGATTAGAACCAGGTAACTAAACATATGTCAACAGAGGTGGATCAGTGCAAAGCTACTGAGGATTCGCCAGCTTATCCCAAATATTAAAGATTACCTTAAGCGTCGCTTCGGGGCCGTAGTGTTCGAATTTAGCCAATTCGCAATTGACCATAAGTGCTACAGACAGTATTTCCACAGGATGGGAACGCTGTGGATCCGTAATATGGTCTCTGCTTAGATGTCGTGGAGGATCTGGAGCACCATACAAAATATCTCTTTAGATGAAAAAAGCTAGGAATGTTGTATTTCATTATATTGTACTCGTAGATCTGATCGTTTGAATAGTTGAGTCAAATCTGAAGTTACAATTATCTATTTTAAGCCTGCGATCAGGCTCATTTTATTGTATTTATTATAATTAACTAAAAGTCATTACATTTTTCATTTGCCTAGAAGAAAAAGTTTCAGATAGACAAATTGACAAATGAACAGATTGAATTCCCTTGTGAGATTGGTTTTTTTTTTATTGTACTTATTTGTCTCTAAAGTTTATGGGATTTTCGTTGTCTGTTCTTAGTTCCCAGTGGAAATCAGAAATAATAAACTAATTAAAAAAGTAAATTATAAGGATTTTTTTTTTTTTCTCAATAAGAAACAAATTCACAACCCGAACGGATAAGTATTCATTTCACTATGTACATAGTACAGTACATAATTAAGGAAAAAAAAGAAAAAGAAAAAAAAAAGGGGAATAAAAGAATCTGAACAAAATACAAAAAAATATCACAAGATATATTTATTTTTTTATTTCAGAGTGGCTAATTTAAGCGAGGACAACACCTCAACTCATATTTAAAGGCAACTTAGTTAATGCAGCATGCGGCATGCTACATAATGGAGGGCGACGGAGTGAGCGAGCGACCGTTCTTCGCCAGCCCATCTTCACCTCATCCAGTAATGTTGCTGCTTGACTGGCTGCTTGTCGTTTGACTAACAAACCAAACGACCAAGACACTGACTAACTGCTGGATGACTACTTTGGCATTGTGTCTGGCATAAAGAACAAAATGCAAGGCAAGTAGACGCAGCAAAATCAGTGTGGAACTCCCCAGCAACAACAACATGAAGAAAGAACAAAATCAAAAAGCAGCAAAGCGTTGAAGAGGCAAAAATTGTTGTGTTTTTTTTTTCATTTTGATTTTCTTTATTTTTTGTATTTTTTTGTATTTTGTTTTATTGTCATGAAATGCAGCGAGCACGTCCGACTGAACAAATGAACGACTAAACTAAAGTGAGCGAATGAAGCGACCAACGACCGCCCATGAAAGTGAGCAAAGTATGTCGCCGGTAAGCAAAATGGTAATGTAGAGCAGGGGATTGGCAACGAAAGAGTAGGAATGTTGAGAGACGGAACAGATACTACATCTAAAGCTAAGGAGATACAATCCAACAACAGCAGCAACAACAACAGTAACAACATTGAATGCATAGGGTAGTTGGAAGCGAGAGACGCGGCGTATGAGTGATATTAAACGACAGACGAAACCCGCCCGGAAAGACAGACAACAAGCAATCACACATACACATATTCCAATATATTCATACTTATACTCATACTTATACTTATATACACGCGAGTGGTTGTTGTTGTTGTCGTCGTCATTATTATTATTATTATTATTATTATTATAAGGCATACGAATTGAAATAAAGAAGAACGACAGAGAAATTAAGAAACCAACAAATTCATCCAGAAAAGTAGTCAATAAAGTGTCGACAATGCGAAGAACAATGCCAACCAAGCAACCCGGCAGACAATGAGACGGACAATTGGATGGTTGGATGGATGGATGGTTGGATGGATGGATTGTTGAATGGATAGATTGAGGATTCAAGATACACGTAGTATGAAGAGACGAATGGACATCAGACGTAAGTACGTACGTACGTACGTAAGCAAGACAAGCCAGTCATCCAGTCATCCAGTCAACCAACCAACCAACCAACCGGCTAAGGAAACCAACAACAATAAACAGAGCGAGAATAAGCATCAGCAGCAGTAGAAGACAATAAATGTTGAGACACGGATAGGGAAAGATAGTCAATTGGATAACTCTCTGGTGGCAGTGCGAGCGCCCTTTTTGCCTTTATAAGTATTATTACAATAAAACTGTGAAAAAGATTCGTTGAGACTGAGACTGAGACGCGACGCGAAGCGAAGCGACATGAAGAGTACGTCAAGATGTTGTTGTTTCTGTTGTTCATTTTGTTGGTAAGTATAGTATTATTATTGTATTCACAGTTGTTGTGAATGCAACTTAAAGTCAATAGCGACGACATCAGACTGGGTAATATTGTAGATACAAAACGAAGGGAATCATCATAATCATCATCATCGTCATCGTCATCAAAATCAACTATAGGGCTAAAAGGTAGAAGAAAGAAAGGTCGGCGGCAGTGGTGATTATAATGCAATCGAAACAAAATGAAGGAGAAGAAATAGCAACCAGAACGACAACAACAGCAACAACAACAACACCAACAAAAACACCACACACTCACACAAAATCAATTGAGCGATCAAGTGTCTTGAGGCGAAACAGAAGGTGGAATAAATAAAACAATAACGATGATAATGAAGTTAAAGTGAATTTTGATGAATCCAACAAGAACAACAATAGCAACAGCAAATAAAACAATCATAAAAAACAACAACAACAACAACACTACAATACAATACAATACAATAATAAGAAAGACAACAACACAACAACACAACAAATAACCAGAAAGCCACAGACAATGAACGAATGAACAATTTTCAAGTAGATTTACGGTAGATATTTACACATACTTATATGTATATACAAGTATATAGTACGTATAATAGTACAAACAAGTACTCGTATAGTATGTACGAGTACGTAGTATCTTTAAGATAGAATCTAAAATCGACCAGAAATTAACCGGAAGGAAAAAGGAAGTGTATTCGTATGTGTATATATGCATATCCTTTTCAATTGTAGATAGAATATTTATAAGAATATAAGTAAGTAGTATGAATTTCTATCTACTTAAGTATTAGATATATTGTAGTATTATAGATACAACTTACTACTATTCTCTTTTGTGTTTGTTTCTGCAGTTAATTATTGGTAATTATTGCGTGTGTATGTGTGTGTTTGTGTGTGTGTTTTAGTAATAGTATAGTTCATAAGTTAAAGATAGTTTTATTAGAATAAAATTGTCGGGTCCAAGTATTAACTTTCTTGTTATTTTTCCATGAACTAATATTTTACTTTTAGATTAAAGAAGGCAAGAAAAAATTATATAAAATATTCTATATCCGAAATTGAACCAACTCTTGTACTATATTTCATAATCAAATCTATTGAAATTGTGTATAATGGTTTGGTAAGAAAGTTATTTTTGTTTGCTAAACAAGAAGCTCAAAGGATTTAACTATGGGAATTTATGGCATTGATTGCTTAAGAGGAGAATGCACTTGACAGAACAGGTTTTTAAAAATTTCGCACCAAACATTCTGGGTGAACTTCAAAAAAGGACGATGACAAAATCACTGTTGAATTGATTTCTTCAATAATGACATTTATTGGAAAAGATCATGGTTAAAGTGTTATGAAGTAACATTGTTATAATTTCGCTTTGCAGCTTATAAATTAGTTCCAGGCTATGCACAGAAAAGTGCTTATTATACTCATCGACTAGAATTCAAGTCTTCATATTCCGATGACTGACTTGGTCAGCTTAACAATGTCACACCTTGACCAAGAATCGTTATGCTACTGGAATATTCATTTAAAAGGCATACATTGTTTAGCGTATGGCAACATTGTTTTCTCTTTATATCTTTGCAATGAAATTGGTCATATTTAGTATCTGAAATCATTACCATAAAAAAACATCCTCGTCCCATAATATTATAGTTAGCATGTTAAACTGTTTTCTTTCCTAAAGCGCACATGAAATTGTATGTCTACATGGCATTGAACATCTTTAAAAGAATCATTTTCAAAGAAATTTATTATTAGTTGTATCACTTCACAATATATTACGCCACTTTTTTGTAGCTTATTAGTCTGGGTTAATTCAAAGAAGTCTGAATTTTATTTTTACGGAGCAGCGGAACTTTTCTTTGAATGCATCTTGGTATATTGTTTCGGGAGGAGATTATATACCATAGTATGTCTGCTGAAACTGACACGACCAACCTTAGAAACCATGTTAAGTACAAGTATCCCAAAATTGGTTTGAAAACCCTGTACAGCAGAGACTGCTGAAAGCAAAAAAGAAAAACACTATCTGCCAGTTTTTCTTCGTCAATTGTAGTGAGAGTGAGCCAACCTCTGATTAACACGGCTTTGAAGAAAGTGGTTTCTCACAAAGAGGGAGGGAATGGAACACAAGATTATGACGTTTAAATGATTTTTAAAGAAAAAAATTAATTGTTGAATCGATTAATTAGTAAAAAATAATAATCGACATTAATCGATATTTTGTTGTCCCTACTCTTTACTATTAAAAATTTTGATTGAATTTACAAATAATTTATCTTTTTTTTTTTGCCATAACTAGTACAATACGATTAATACCCTTCCTATTGGGGTGATTTAGAGGTTTAATTCAATATACTCAACTTCACACTAAAGCCATATGAGTAATTGTGCCTGTACTATAAACTAAGATAAATCTGTAGATATTCTTAATTTCTGTTCCTGGTAATTATAATGTTCTCACTGTTCATATAAAAATAGTAATTGTAATAGGATAATTTACTAACAAAACCGAAGGTAATGCAATGGAAACCAATGTTATTTCGTCTTAAGTTTTTTTAAATTTAGATTTCTTTTATAAATTGATAAATTGTGCATGACTTGGATTTTGTTATTTGTGAATATATTTGAATATACTATTTTAAGGGGCACCAATTAATCATGAGGTTTAGATCACTAGTTTAGTTTAAACTTCTTTCATTGGTGCTCAATTACGACTCTTTTAACTATTATAAGTTAAGTATTAAAGTTAAAATAGAAAAATAGAAGTGAGAGTATAAAAATCTTGGTTATGTTTGTTCTTAATTTTATTTCTTTTAAATTTTTATAGACAACCATCAATCTTTAAATTATTGTTCATACAATTGTATAAGAACTTTTTCTTATTTATCTGATTGATCAAATTAGTGCAAAATTTGCCTTAATTTTCCAATTCTTATTTATGTAAATGCTTTCTGGATTCTCATTCAATTTAATTTCATCAGATTACACAACATTTATCAATATTAAACTCTCACTCACTCACTCACAAACTCACTCACTATCACTATCACGCTCCTACTTGCTCTTGTTTTTGTTTTTGTTTTTATGCTACTAAATTGACAAACAGAAAGAAACATTTGAAAATTTCTAAAGAAATCGAGCCAAATCGAATGGACTTATTCATATTGGAAGGAAGTGTAAGAGAGCAAAAGAGTAAACATAACAATTTTCAATAGAAACACATTTAAAAGTGTCAAAAAGTTTTGTGACAACTTTTCAAAATGAAAGAAAACAAAAAAAAAAAAAAAAAAAACTATCCAAATTTAAAGTTCACTATAGAGAATTGAATCCTTCGGTAACAGTGACACTGGGGTTTGAGTTAATTTGGCTTAGTAAGGATTCCAAGGGTCGATTTTGGTTTGAGTTCTGTGTTTGATTTGTTCGTTCATTCGCTCGTTTGTTCGTTTAAGTTTAGCATGCCAAGTCGGCAAAAGTTTCGACAAGAACAAAGTTTTGCATGTCTGACATCTGAACGAATGAGAGTGAGATGCTAGAATAGCGAGCGAGTGAGCAAATGAGTGAAGTAGGCAGAATGTTCTTTTGGCTCATAGATGAGAAGATAAGTTTTGGTTTGAGGCCAATTGAACCTTGTTCATACACACACACAAACACTAGTAAAGTAGTAGACTATGTACAGGGTAGAGAGTGGCAAACAACGCTATTGAAAATGCACTTTGGTGCCATGTAAACTCTTCTGGGCGCACAATCAAAGTCAAAGGCACATTAGATGAGTGATTGTGTGAGGTAGGGAGAAGAATGTGGAATGTCGACAGTGATATTTTTTGAATTGTAGAATAGAGAGTGAGAAAGGTCGTCGTCAGTAGCAATAGTTCCAAAAGTTTTTCAGCCAAAGTCAGCAAACAATTTTAGTAGTTCGCCTGCGCCCAAAAGAAAATCAAAGTATGCAAAATAGTACTAGATGACGATGACGATGAACACCTCAGCAGCTCTTTCCATTCACAATCGATGGGTCTCTAATACTACATACTTCTATAACTGTCGTAGCTACCTGTCGCGGGACAGGTTTCATACTCTCATACCTTACAACATACAACAAACACAAAAAGATAGACGAACAGATATAGGCATATCTATGAGTGTAGTATATGTCTTTGTATCCTTGACATCCGTTCGTTCGTTCGTTCGTTCGTTGGTTGGTTCATTTGTTTGTTTGTTTGTTTGTTGGTTGGTTATGTTTTGTTGGTTTTATGTGAAACCAAAACTCAACGACTGAAATCAGATTTGCCTATACAACAGAGTACTTTAGCAACAGCAACTACAACTACTACTACTACTCGGTACAAACGAATGGAGCAAAGCTACATTGGAATGATGATGATGATCAGCACAGTGCTAAATGCTTGGCCAGACATTCAACTTTCAAACATAAACCTCCCCACACTACCCTGTCGGTCCTTGGATTCTTTATATTCAGAGTCACATACAATGACACACACACGCACACTTACACTCTTAAACAAATTCAGTTGGCCTCGGCGGCGGCTATATTAGATGGCAGGCAGCATTGCTCTGAGGTACTCGTTTCTCGTTTTCTTTTTGGAATTTTATGATTTTTCAACTTTGTTACTGACCGACCGGTGGCACACGACGCCCACTACCGCCCCGTTCTCTCACTTCCATACACTTGCTTACCTCTTGGACCTCACTCCTTGCTCCTTTACTTGAAGTTGAGAACAGAAAAGTGAATTTTGCAAAAACTAACTTTGTTCAACTAGCAAACAAATCGCGTCGCACAATGCAAAAATAGTCGTCGTCGTCGTTGTCATCGTTAGTCTCCTCATACTCATTCTCCAAATCCTCTTGCTCCCATCACCCCTCCTCCTTCTTACTATTTTACATTACTCGTTTACTCACTCACAACCACCCGTGATCCTTATTCAGTACGCAATCAGAGTCAATGCTATAATGTTGTTGTAGTTGTTGTTGTTCCATTTGATGTTGTTGCTGCAGCCACAGTCATAGTAAGCATCACCCGCCTGCTGCTCCTGTTGATCTTCCACTTTTGTTGTCGCCTCTTTTTTTCTTTTTTCTTTATTTCTCCACGTTACTTTTTCGCTATCGAAACGGTTGACTGAACTGCTGATGCAGCAACTGGAGCTAGGAATAGGAATAGTCATAGGCATAAACTAAGGTTTACTCTTTCCATTTGTCCATTTGTCCAAGCATCCAACTGTCGTCTGTCCATTGGTCTCGCCGTCTATACACACTGCGTTGACATGGAGATTACTGGCTGTTGCCGTTGTCGCTATTGCTGATACTTTTCAAGCCTACCCAGCATGTATGCCAGCCTGCCTGCCTGCTTGCCTTCCTCGTGCCTGCCATCATCCTACCTACCTTCACTTCACCTTCACCAATATGCCTGCTAACTGATGTCTGCCTTTAGCCTGACCATCAAACCTTTAGCTAAATACGTTTACATACCTCGGCATCGACATCAGCCATATTGCTGCTGCTGCTGCTTATATTTCTGATGCTTCTGTTGTTGCTGCCTCGCGCGCTGTAGGCGCTTTTCGATTTGGTGCGCATTTGTGGCATGTTGCATTTACGACAGTCATAGATGATGCGGACGACAACACCAATAACAACAACAACAACAAAAGGAACTTGCTTTACTACAACAACAACAAGAACAACAATGATTGTCGTTTCATTCCTCAACTGGCTGCGTTACTCTTTTTTATTACTGACTCTATAGCCTCATCTACTGTTCAGTTCAGTTCAGTTCAGTTAAGTTTAGTTCAGTTGGTGTTGTGGCAACTACTCACTAAGCCTGAGCTCCAATTGTTATACACATTTTACAAAAGCAACGCTAAACACATCCTTACAAACTTCACAAACTCCACATACAATACAATAACATTTCAACACAAAAAGACAAAATTCGGTTTTAGTTATTTTGAGTCAACCTCGATCATTTCGAATAGTACTATACATGAGGGACGCAGCAGTGCGAGTGGTTCACACTTTTGACTGGTTTTATTTCACATTTCCACATTTCACAAACCGCTAAAAGCTCTTGACTTTATCCAGTTCAATGAAATTTTTATGTTTAGAATATTGTTGAATAGAATCTTTGTTGTTGTTGTTGTCATTGTTGTTTTGTTTTTTGTTTTTAATCTTTTCCACATTTCAAAACGGAAATGCAAGCGACTTTCGTTTTGATAACCATCAATATTTGAAACGATTTGATTGCAGTATTTTTTTTATCACTTTTCTTTTTTTTTTATTAAAAAGACAAACAAAGTTGCATTCTCAACGAAAACTTTTTCTTCTTTAAAAAAAAAAAAATGAAAATAAAAATAAAGCATAAATTTGTAGAATTTATTTGAACAAATGTAAAATTTCATTAAACTTCAATGAAAATATTTTCCATTACAGAAAGCGGTTAGCTGTGAAGAATCATCATCTGTAAATCGTCTATTCCTATTTTCAAAGAATTTAACCAAAGTATGCGATTACTACTTACTTACAATAATAAATCGTAGATGTCAGATCTTTTTAGTTTTCATATTTGAGAGCTGCATGAGTGCAATCAAAACGTCATTTGAGTTACTAACGTAATAAATATGTGAGGCAGTTTTGTAACCGGTTATCCGAGTACTCATACTCGTAGTAATCAAAACCAAACCAAAATGGATGCTATGTCTCCCACAACACTCTATTTTGTTGTGATAATAACTCATTTCACTCATTACTACTTTCACTGCCGATTACTTTGAGTGGAAATATGCAGATCTCTAATTTCATTTATTAAATGTGTTTGGATCAACCTCCATTTTCTCTTTGATATTTAAATCACGTTTCACAAAAGATGGATTCCTTTTGTTACCGTAATCGTGATTCTCACTTGATTGCGAACCGGCGCCTCTATTCTAGGACCTTGCTTCAACACTCCTTGTGAAGCTAGCCGCGAACCTGTATTGTTTATCATTTCACTCAAAATCTTGAGCAAGGACAATAACTGAAAAAATTCGTCACTTAACGTTCTTCTTGTGCTCGAAATGAATACTTATAGTGAATCCACTCGATATTTTTCATTCATAGATGCGGCTACTACTTTCCCCGTCATATATCATAACATTGCCAAACCAATCTTGCAACATAAGTTTTAATTATAACAACTTTTATTTAAATAGCACTATGTGCTTCCTTAATGTTTCATGTCACAATAAGAACTAAACCACCTTTTCTTCACAAATCTAAGCCTAAGCCAATGCCTATGTTAAGACAACTGTTATCAGCAGTGCTAGGTGACAACTTCCCATTAGTTAACTCGAACAACGGGGAATAAAGAGGATTAAAGCTCAGTTACTGACCTACGTGATCAAGAACGGACAACGGCACATAATTTTCTTATTTTCCTTCAAAGTGATGCAACGACTTATATCCCAATATCCAATATTCAATGACTCGTCACAACTTACACCATCCAGCATCTTCGTCTATTCATACACCTCCGTTTCTGAAGCACTCATCATTGCATTACGTAGGCATTGGCTTATGTCCTGTAACTGTTGTTCGAAAGTATGTGAGATAGTGCGACACCAAGGGCACCGAATCGTTGATTGAGTCTTCTACTTCGTTTTACATTTCTCAAAATTGAATTATTATAGTATAGTATTTTTCACACAATGACACAAGATCATAACTATAGAAAGAATGACTTACCACATAATAAAATAAATTAGTGTTCTTTGGACAAACTTATCTATTTCAAAGTAGTGTGAAAGCTTTCTGTATGATAAACATGAAAATACACAGTAGTTTTATTTAATATCTCTAAAACGAAAGAATCAGATAGAAGGTCATTGCAATAGATAAATGGAATATTATAGTACAATACTTTAATTATTTTCCATCCCATGTTTTCAGCTTTCATTCAATCAAAAGCATAAAAATATAATTGGTTTTTAAATCAAGTCCCGCTTTGCTAAAAAATTTACTCACTAGTTACATCAACAAATACAGAAAAGGTAGCTAGACTATTTACTCGTATCATTATAGGCCAAGGATAAAAGGGTAAAGCTTCAACATAAAAATAAAACCATCAATACATTTTTTGAATAAGGAAGAGACACTTAAATACATCAAACGAATCTAAATCTTTTTCGTGATAATTGACCAAATTCGATTACTTTACAATAAATAACTCAAACTTTTAAAAACCAAAGGCAATTCAATGTTAATACCTAGCAACGCTCATTTATTCATTCATTCATTCATTTATTCCCTAGAGTTAAAATCCTTGTTCATTCAAACCATTTGATTAATCACAGAGATTACAGACACATAACAAAAACATCATGTTATTTTAAAATAAATTACCAGAAATACAAATGAATAGACCCTTAAACACCTCATTCTGATAATTAATTATCTAGACATAGTAAGTATTACATCTCTCTTTTGTTCACAAATCAAGCCAATTTAACAGATTTTATACCTACTATAAAAGGATCAGGAACGAGTATTTATATTTTACAATATTTAAATATCAAACATTTCAAAATGTTAATGCAACAATGGCACGCAACTTGTGACTTGTGCCACTGACACTTACTCAACATCATTTGCTGCCCAACATCATCCTTCATCGTCATCACCATCATCATCATCATTCTGATGATGGTGGTGTCTAGGCAACAGAAATAGCAACAATATCAGCATCATCAGCAGCAGTTTCAATTCAAATTTGAAGCGACGCGAAATGCTTTGATGTTTTTATTTCCTTCAATTTCAATTTCTGTTATTGTTTTGCCACACAAAACAACACAACACGTTTTTGTGCTAAAAATCCATAACAAAGTGCATTCCCATGCCACAATAATCCTCCTCACTTGTAGTAGTATTATGGGGGACATGAGTGAGAAGCATGGCTGAAGAATGAAAGGATGGTAGGCACACCATCATCATCATCATCATCATCACTAAAAACATGGAATAGAATAGAACTGAACTGAACTGAATAGAATAGAATTGTGAAAATTACAACAAAACCAAAGACCAAAGCCACACATATCAACGACAGCAACAACAACAACAACTACAACTACAACAATAGCATTTTTGGAATGAAGCAATGTGCAACATACATAGTAAATCCACTATCCACCATGCATCGCCTTCATCATCATCATCATCATCATCATTATAGTCATCATCATTGCGCGAGCTATTATTCAGTAACATTTTGCGCGCCAAAAAGGAAACATTAAAAGCGCCATCTACCGACATTACTACTGTGAGTTGGTTGGTTGGTTGAAAAGAGAGCAAGCAGTTTGAGAAGGAGACCATGGTAGATATGTAGATACATTTACGACACACACACACACAAATACACAGATGCACATGGCCAAGTTCCAGTTGCACAAAAGCACGCAAAGTGCAAAAACCAAAGCGAATACAAAAAATAAAAAACAAGAGAAAAACCTAAAAAAAAAAAAAAAATTATAAGGAAAAATACTCATGCATCGTGGAATGAGTTGAGTTTTGGAATTGACTCAACTCTGAGTCAGTCAGTGAGTAAGTGAGTGAGTGGGTCTAAGTGTGAGTAAGTCATTCAGTGAGTGAGTGAGTGAAAGAGAAAAGAGTATGTGTAAGAGTTTTGAGGAAGAGTGCGAGAATATAGTTGACGAAGGATGCAAGGCAGGCGCGAGTTGTACTATAGCAGCAAAGGATGCATGCATATGCAGCATTGTTGGCAACAGCAGCAGCAGCAGCGCATAAACTTTGTTCAAAAGGATGAACTGAAGAGGAGGAAGGAGTATGGAACAAACGAGAGAGGTGGTGGTACACAATTGGTTGGTTGGTTGGTTGGTTGGTTGGCTGCCTGCCTGGCGCGAAACAAGTTTATTTCCCCGTGTCTTGTTGTTGCCTTTGTTGCTGTAGTTTTGGGCTTTTGGCTTTGGTGTCAGACTTGGTAATGCAATGTGCATACATTCAAACATTCATACATGCATCCATCTATCCACGTATCTACGAAACCAAAGGGGAACCAAGAGAAATGCATCAAGCAAGCAAGTAATAGCAGGAAAAAGATGAACATACACATGTATGTATGTATGTATGTATGTATGTATCTGTGGCTGTGCCTATCTAAGTATCTGTGTTTGTATCTATGTATGTTTTGTGTGTGTGTGTGTGTGTGTGTGTGTGTGTGTGTGTGTGTGTGTGTGTGTGTGTGTGTGTGTGTGTGTGTGTGTGTGTGTAATCATACATGAATGTGGCAACATCGTTGTCGTTGTATAGACTCGAGTTGAGTCGATATCGAGGGTGATTTGGTGGCTTTGTTGGATTGCTTGGATTGTTTGCCTCCCCGCCTGTTCTCTTCCTCTTTTGTTGTTTGTTGTTGAGTGTTGAGTGGGGGGCCACGAAATGTAAAGCTGCCTCCCACTTTTACTTAAAAGGAAGAAGGAAGCAGAAACTGCAGCATTTATTATTATTATAGTTGTTGTTGTTGTTGTTGTTGCTATTACCAAACTATGTTTCTATCTACTTTATGAGTGTGTGTTTGTGTGTGTGTGAGAGTGCACAAGTGTCGATGCCAATAGTATTCAACTAACAACAGACAACTTGAAGCTTAGGCGACATAGCATACCGAGAGACTAGGAAACTAAATTGACTATATATTTTGGTATTGGTTGCTTTTAGTGCGCTGATGTTGTTGTTGATTTTGATATTAAATTTGGCTTTTACCTGCTACTGAAATATTACCAGAAACACACATTACCATCATCATTGTCCTCATGCAATTGGTGTCCACCCTACCATCTTCCACTTCTCATCATTGTTACAGTTGTCGTCTTCAATCCAATGAACCCAAACAGGAGTTAGTAGTATAATACTAAAGACGACAACAACAACAACAACAGTCACTGCTTTACTGTATGTCTAACTTTTCTCATCCTTCCATAGTAGGTACTCTTCTTCCTTATCGCATCTGCTACTGCTGCTGTTGCTGCTCTCTTTGTATACCTTTTAACTCTTTGACATCTTTTCCCTAGAGTATACGAGTATAATATGTTTGTTTGTAAGTATACATTGGCAGCTTTTACTACATGCACTCTAAAATTCAAATCTCTTTCTCCTCCTCCTCATCCTCCTCCTCCCCCTCCTAGTACAAGTCTTTAACTATGCTCCTCTTGTTGCCCTTTGAAACTATTCATTCATTCATCCATTCGTTTGCTTATCGCTCTTGTTGTATCTTACTCTATACATATCTATAGTTCTCCTTCTTCTCTCTTCATTTCCACCATGTATCTATCTATCTATCTATCTATGTATCTTTATTTGTTTGTTTGTTCCTTTGTTTGTCTATGTAACTAGGAAGTTCTTGTTTTATATTGCTGCATTTTGTTGCTAAATGCAAAGCTGTTGCTGTTACTGCTCCTGCTGTTGTTGTTAGTTAGTTTGTTGGTTGTTTTGTTGGTTAGTTGGTGTTGGTGTTGCTGTTGCTGTTGCTCTATTGCTGCATTGGATTTTACCCATTTCCCAGCAATTTCATCTCCTGTGATGCTTGTTTTTCTTTTTTTATTTTCCTTTTTGTTGGTTTTTGTTTCTCATACTCTTCACACATTTCACATTAAGTCGCATTTTGGCGCATAAAATGCATTTTCATTTGACATGCCATCGTCCATGTTCATATGTCTTTCTTTATCTGTGTGAGTTTATATTTGTTGTTACTATTTGCATTTTCTAAATAGATTTTTCGACTATTTTTCCACACACACACACAGATACATTTTTTAACCAGAATTTAATTTTATAATGCGATGCAACAGTTACCAGTTAACCAAGCAAACCAACAACAACAACAAAAATAATAATAATGCAAAAAAAAAAAAATTTTAAAAATAAATTGTAAAAAGGAGGGAAAAAAAAAATTATAGAAAACAATTTTATTCTATTTTGTGGTTTTCATTTTATTTACAATGAAAATGTTATCATGTGTAATTTTTTCTTCTCATTGTTGTTAATATTTGTGTTTGCTATTGTTGTTTGTTATGAAATGAAATTATTGTATAATTATTTTGTTTAAAATTTATGTTAATTGCATTTCGGTTTGTCTAGTCAAATTAGATTACAAAACATTTTTTTTTTTAAATTTTCTTTTTAAATATATTTTGACATTTTTTTTTTTTTTTTTTATAGTATTTTGTGGTCAAAAATTAATTGCTTCAATGCAAAAGTTAATTTATTGAAAATATTGTATTTTACTATATCCACTATTTATTTACACTGAGCACTAGATAACAAAAAGGTTCAATGACAACACAACATAATAGAAAAGAGAATCACATTTTATTTTCGGTTGTCACATAGTAGAAATTGTTTAACAAAACAATTTAAAATACAGGTGGATATGGATATGTGTGTGAATGGTTAAACAAAAGATAAATCATGGTAATTAAATTTTATTGATGATTTGATAAAGTTCAGAGATATTCCCAGATTTGTGTTTGATTTATGTATTTTACTGGCCCCACCAATATTGGTAAATTTAGTTTAAGGAATTGGAAAAATATGACATGGGATTTCAATGGGAATGAAATGCTCATTATCACTGTATTCAAGCTAAGTTAATTCTAAATTTTGAATCATAAAGTAGCAAGTATACTAAATACTAACAACAACACTTGACAATACAAACAACAAAGCGAATACAGGACAGTTGACAATAACAGCAACGAAGCGACCATGGAACATTTGACAAATGGCTTCAAATCAGCACATTGAGGCTCAGCGCTTGTCCAATTATATCGTAGAATCATTCCTTAGGTGAATCATGTGCGATACCTAAGTTTAACCATGGACAAGCGCCTTAACTGGCGCACTTATGTGAAAAGTGATGCAGTGATAAGGAAATTGGACAGGCCACTGCGTGCAAACTGTAAACTATCACTTAACAACAAATGGAAAAAAATTTTGATTTATAAGCAAGTGGTGGTCCTTGCGCTTTAGCAAACAAATATGGGGATCCATTGCTGCCTACAACATTCATAGAACCCAAGACTGTCAAAATAAAACTATTCGTCGCATACATGGAACTACGAGGTATATGAGAAACACAACACACCATGGGGACCTGAGGACAACAACAGTGCTATATGAAATAAACATCCACAGCAGCAGATACCTCATCATCCAAGCCAATTGAAAGCCTCACTTTATAACAATCCACTATACTGAAGTCTCAAAAGATTTTATTCTAACGATCACCTCTCTCTTGATTGATTTTAAAATCTCTCTCTCTCTGAGCTTTATACATTATGCAAAATTTGATTGACCAATTTCGACTTTTCCGGTGGTCCAATGCACACCAAATTTCACAGGAATCCTCTCTCTAGATTATGCCACAGTCCATAATACATAGTTCCTATTATATAAATATATATACAAGTAGATAGATAGATACTAGAAATGAAACGGATAGCTGTTTTGCCGGATATCCGGCCAACCTTTCTATTCTTCTAAATATTTTATTCAGTGCATGATGCAACGGACATTGGTCTCTCGAAATATCTCTTACATATTGCATTTAACTGATGTTCTTTTGCTCTGTTAGAGATATAAGAAATACATACAACATAAACAAAATTATTAACAATAATAAAAATATAAGGCAGCCATAATCAGTCAATCAATCAATTTTTCAAACGATATTATTATGATTATTACATTTCTAATTATTAGGTTGGTACAAAAATAATGGCCTTTTCCATATTGTTTATTTTTATGCATGAATTTCAGAATAAATTTTTTAATGAATGTGGTCATTCTATATGTCGTTTTAAAGCGCGTTTTTCGCTCTATCTTTTAGACTAATTATCTTTTTATTATCGTCATACGTTTCTGATTTCCGACCACTTTTTGTGATGCTATCAAAACAAGAAATTCGCATTATTTTGCTTCACGAGTTCAAACTTGGCCACAATGCTGCGGAGACGACACGAAATATCAATAAAGCATGGGGCGAGGATACTGCTTCCGAACGTACCACACGTAGATGGTTTGAAAAATTTCGCGCAGGTGATACCAGCCTTGAAGATAAAGAGGGTCGCGGCCGCCCATCTGAGGTTGACAATGACGATTTGAAAGACTTAATCGAAGCCGATCCTCGCAAAACCACACGAGAAGTCACACAAGAACTCAACGTCGATCACTCAACAGTCGTACGCCATCTGAAGCAAATAGGGAAGTCAAAAAAACTCGATAAATAGGTGCCGCATGAATTGAACGAAAATCAAAAAAATCGTCGTTTTGAGGTTTCATCGTCTCTTCTTCAGCGCAACGAAAATGACCCGTTTCTCGACCGAATCGTAACGTGCGATGAAAAATGGATCCTCTACGACAAACGGCGACGTTCCGCGCAGTGGTTGGACAGCGACGAGGCTCCACAACACTTCCCGAAGCCGAAACTGCACCAAAAGAAGATTATGGTTACTGTTTGGTGGTCAGCAGCCGGTCTCATCCATCACAGCTTTCTGAATCCAGGTGAAACGATCACGGCAGAGAAGTACTACCAACAAATCGACGAAATGCACCAGAAGCTTCGACGTATGTGCCCGAGATTGGTCAATATCAAGGGACCAATCTGCTCCATGACAATGTTCGACCGCACGTCGCACAACTGACCTTGCAGAAGTTGAACGAATTGGGTTACGAGACTCTACCTCATCCGCCATATTCACTGGACCTCTCGCCCACTGACTACCATTTTTTCAAACACCTAGACAACTTCCTGCTCGAGAAATGCTTCAAAAATCAAGACGACGCCAAAAACGCCTTCAACGCTTTCATCGCCTCCAGAACTCCGGACTTTTGTGCTACCGGCATAAATAAACTTGTTTCTCGTTGGCAAAAATGTATTGATTGTAATAGTTTTTATTTCGATTAATAAAGTTTATTCTGAGCTGAGTTACGTTCATTTAAATTGGCTGTTTGAAAACGGCCATTATTTTTGCACCATACATATCTCATCTTATCATATTTTAACTCTTCAAAGTTCTTGGGGAACTCAAATTAAACTTATATAAATAGTAAATTTGTATTTAAACACTCATATTTCATTTCATTTTCCTTTGTATTCATTATATCAGGTATCATACTTTATTTAATAATTTTATATTTGTTTTCAACCCATTTTTGTTTATCTATTTTGTTATTAATTTTGTTTTTTATTCATTTACTTATTTTAAGCTTATTTTAAGTTGATTACTTTCACCAACATAATAGAAATACAATAACAATAACAACAATCTTTTGCAAAGGAAATAAGTACACAAATATAAAACAAAACAAAAAAAAAAAACAATTTGAAAAAAGAGATAAAAAGTGAACAAGAAAAAAGTTTTAACTTTGAATTCACATAAGATTGAATACCCTTTCATAGATACAATTTTAATATTGAGATGAGAAACTATGCACTATGCTACTAGTATAAAAACTCAAATATAAACAGTTGGTTCCTAAATATTGTAGATATAGAATGATATAATCGCATACTTACATATCAATTTGCATGATTTCTTAAATCGATTTTTTGGCATAAGCATTTAAGGACCTTTTACATGGTCAGTAAGATCGATAAAATGCTGGTTTTTATACGATCAGTACAATTTTTTAGTGTTGTCAATCGTTTCAATTATTTGTACAACACTTAAAACTATTTGTTTATTTAAAAATTAGTGTTTTAAATTGTTCGTATGTTATGCATTGCCATACTGTTCATCTGATTGCATTGAAATTTTGTGAATGTATAAGTGTGGTTCCTGGCTTGAACATAGTATAGTTTTGGTCCCCGATCCCTATTTATACAGCCCCCAAAGTAAACTAAAAAAACAAAAATAAAATAACTAATATATACTTTTATTTTCTGACACACAAACTGTGTTCTTTTGTGATACTCAAAGTGTAACAGAGAGAATATAGTGATGCTAAGAGAGGATACAATCCGTGCGAAGAAGGGTCGAGTACGCTAATTGTTTATATTTTAGTTCATTTTCTTATTATAGATATTTCATCGAAATGGACTGACAAATAAGTTTAGCCATAAGTTCATTTCTCTGTCATTATTTCTGTTATAGGTTGGGGTTTCGAGTCGATAACGAAGTGAGACTGATCTGATTATGTAAAAGACCCTTTAGAATAATTTCAGACAATTTGAAGTTTATATCATGAACATATTGAATTGAAACTTTTAATAAGGAAATTAAGAGTTTCTATCTGCTTAGTGACCTTACGAGTATGTACAATTTCAATGTACATTCTCAAAAATTGGGAGATTGAACTGCATAACAATAACGATGACTATTACTGTATTTATATGTTTCCCAAAATGTGTTACAAACATTACACCATAGTGACAAAAACCTTTTACTCTGTAAGTGTGAAAGGTGTACGAACAAAAACATATGAAATATGTTTGCTTATAATGAGGCCAGCAAACGCAGTAATAGCAACAACAAACAGCAGTAACAACAATAGCAACAATAGAATAGGAGCACAGTTAGTTACAATAAAAGCATCCAACATTTGCAATAATAAAAGAGAATAAAAGGCTGCAGAGATATGAAAAAAAACCATTAAGAAAAAGAGCACAGCTGACCATGCTTGCATGCGTTTAACAGTAACAACAATGAGAGATTTTTACATAAACAACCAGCAGCAACAATCAACAACCCAACAATATATTGAAATAATTAGTAACTACACAGTAATGGAAAATAATAAAGTGGCAACACAATCTTAAAAGAAATCAAGTAATCATTCTTTCATTAATTTACATATTTACACTTTACACTTAGTATTACATTTTCACCAAGGCAATGGCAATGGCAATGATGATGATCATCAATCTTCAACAACTAAATATAGTTTGATAAGCACTGAATACTTTTGCTGTCTTCATTTCAAATTATGAATATCAATAAATATCAAACTGTGCAACGGTTAAAGAGAAAGAGCAAATCAATAAGTTCATCGTGATCGTGATCATCATCATCATCATCATCACATGATGAAAGAGAGTTTGCACAACTTTCTTCTTTGAACGCCCGCACAAACAACACAAACACGCGTAGTCGATAGATAGATGGATGGATGAATCGACTGACTGACTTTCTAATGCGACGATATGAATAACAACAAAAACAAAACAAAAACATAAACAAAAAATAGAAAACAGAAAAACACCGTTAGTCAAATATGATTTTGTTTTATTTTCATTTTATTAACATGATTTTTTTTTTTGTTTTGTCACCTTCTTAGTTTATTTTCTACAACTACTACTACTTACTATGTTTAACAAAATTCCAGATTGTGGACTTTTTTGTGAAGAATCCATGACAATAACAACGAGTACTAAACGGAAATTGTAAACGTGACTACAAAACTTACAACAACAACAACAACAACAACAACAACAACAATACACATAAATTGAAGCGGGTTTCGTTGGCTTTAACACAAAAAGACATGATGGGGAAAAGTAGGAACAACAATAGCAACTTCAATATTGTTATGAAATCAAAGCATCTCATATGGTTTAATCATACAACACTATCATAATAACAACACCAACACCAACACCATCATCAACATAATCATGCCATCCATCCATTCATGTTGTTGTCATTTATTCACTCATTCATTCATTCATTCATGTGTTTACTTGATAACCAACCGCCCGCGTTTTTATTTTTCCATTGGACAAAGTCAATGAAGACAACAAAATGCGACATGTAAATGTGACACAAAAGCTCAGTTTATTGGGACGTACGAGTAAGTAAATGATGTGATGTTCGAAAAGTTCTGTTAGCAAACTTTCATATTTGAATAAGGCATAATAATTTTGGGTTTCAGAAAAATGTAATACAATAAATTTTACTTATAAGGTTACAACTCTTAAGTTGTATTCTACTTCCTTTCTTCTCTTTTTCCTCTACATACTATATACCTACTATGATCAAATACGTACTTCCCAAATGGATCACATCTAAAGCTAATAACTGCCTTCAAGGACCTAAGTATACTTGAGTATGTATGTGATTTCCTATAGGACAGTAACTAAATTTAATCTCAATTTTGTTTTAGAACGTTTTAATATTTGCCTGACATCTTCAGATTTGTCACTGATTCAAACACAAACGGCCACTAGTTCTCTTCATAACCATATTCTTAAGATGCTTACAGTCAAGAGAAATGTAAAAAAGGTAACAGAACACAGTGCATTACAATTTACAATCTTTTACATTATTTTATAATAAATACTTACTAAGGATTATTCAATAATTTATAAGACAAATTGCTGTTAACATTTTGAAAAATATCGAAAGGTAACCATTTGTATAAGATGGGAACAATCTTTAACAGTATCTTCATTGTATACTTTAAATATTTAGAATAAGTAATTCGAAATTCGAATTCATCATTTATTCTATTAATTTTTTTTATTTTTTTTTTTATAAATTTTGAACGAATATAAAAAATTTAACGAATATGACCCAAATAAACTATTCATTATTGTCATCTCTACTATGAACATTTGAAATGCACCTCGTAGTTTTGAGAAAAACTTTCCAATTATAAATTAACAGTGTTTCCATACAAAAAAAAAAAAAAAATATTAAATGAGTGGAAAAAGTTGTTCAACACTTCATGCGGTGTTTGTCTTGATCCATTTGGACTCATCTCTACTCTTCTAGCCGAGTGTTTCTCCAAGTGTGTTTCGACTGCTTTAACACTCATTATTATTATTGTTTTTGTTGTTGCTATTGTAATATTTCTGTTGTTTTTAATTTTTTTATTATTTTTTTTTTTTTTTTGTTATTTTATTATTTTAGTTGGCGTCATAAACACATTTCATTTTTTTTTTTTATATATTTTATTTTGTTGCTATTTTGTGTTTTTTTTTTGCTTTCGCGCATTCCCTTTTTATTTTTTAGTTTATCTGCAAAGCATTTTACGTGTCTATGTTTGTTGTTTATTTCTATTTAATTTTTTTTTTTGTTTTGGTTAGTTGTCATTGTTGTTGTCGTTAACATGTTTTTATTTTCTTACCTTAGCATGAATATTTTTAGGACAAAATCATAAATAAGGAAATCATATATGTAGATACATAGTAAATCTGTCCTCAATGTATGATAAGGGAAGTTCGTATTATAATTCACTTATATTGATAGTATGTATAATCTTACTTACGTATAATATTCTTTGAAAACTGCAGAATCATCAATGAAATATCATTACAATATTACTTCACCCTTGCGTAAAGGGTAGATGGTATCTAATGTCAAAAACGCATATGTATGTGTAAAACTGTATAAAAGAAGACCTCATATTTTCAATTAATGCAAAAGTTTTTTACATGCCACCTATCTATATATATTTAATTATAAGCCGAACATATAGTATTTATTGCATACAATAACTCATAATTTCACAAAAAAAAATTGAAAACAAAAATGGGCATAATAATAAAATAGATAAAAAAAAAATAAAAATAACTTATGATGACGTCTCTTTAAATGTTGATGAGACTCAATTTGTCGTGTTTTCTTGTTTTAAAATAATAAATTTTCTAAACCTTTTAAGTTTATTGTCTGTGAATCTGTTTACTCTGACAGAAAAGATAATTTTTTAACACTTTTATTTTGTATTTAGATAAAATTTCATTAAAAAAAAAAAATTCAAGAAAATTTATGCAAATATTATTCCATCTAAATGAAAAAAAAACCTGCTGCTCTGCTTTACTTTAAATTAACCGAACTGATAAAATTTAAAATATGAAGTAATAAATTTTAACACTAAACGAAAATGATCAAAGTAAAAGCTTTGAACGATCAAACTAATGATCGGTTTATTGCATTGTGATATATAGCGGCTCAATGGTCTAGGGGTATGATTCTCGCTTTGGGTGCGAGAGGTCCCGGGTTCAAATCCCGGTTGAGCCCATTTACTTTTTTTTAATTTTTTTATTTTTAATAATTTTATATTTCTTGCGAAAAATTGCAAATAAAGCAAAAAGCAAAAGCTAATGGAAACAAACTAATTGTCTACTCTGCGGAACTGATAATAGTTGAACAAATACATTAATTGTTTGTTTTTGATAAATAAGTTCTTTAAATAGATTTTTAATAAAGTGAAAGAGGAACGACTCTTTCTCTCTATAGTATAAAAATGCATAGTGTATTCTTTATATAGATATCACACTTTAATAAAACGAACTTCTATAAATCAAAGTTTCAATAACTCGAACCAAATTGAGTGCGATATTCCATACAATTTTGTTTCCATCACTCGAATGGCACTTGAATTCCAAAATTGAACTTCCTGGAGATAAGACCAATTAAGAAGAATAATGTTCGCTTAAAAATTTATAACGTTTTAGTCACAGGTTTAAACAACCAAAGACTATGAAAATATAAAGACTGAACAGTTCGGGCTTTTTAGGACTTTTAAATTGTGTTGCTCACAAAATTTTTGTTTCGAGCTTAAAATTGTTGTTCCACTAAAAAGTCTTAAGATTACAATAACAATTTCATTGGATTTTGTTGTTTGAAACCCATAGAAACTTTTTCTGAATTTGCTGCCTCAAGAAAAGAATATTCTGAAAGAGAAAAAAAAAAAAAATAGAACGCATTGCTTTGTGAGCGAATTGTCTAATCTATGGTGTAAGGGTCGTATATGGCCTTTGGGGACTAATTTCATATTACAAATTGCATTATATTTCAAGACTAATTAACACATTGATAGTAACAGAATGAGATCGTTTTTTTTTTATTTTTAATTTTTTTTTTTTGTATTAGCGGCAGACAATAACAAATTGTTTTCAAAAATCTGGATTTGTTCTATATTGTAAATGTGACAAAGAAAATGACATTTATACATTTAATTGATAAACAATAATATAAACATGGATAAGATTGAATCCTAATTTAACTTCCATTGCTACTCTTGATGATTTTATCGATGATGGACGATATTATTTATCATTATCTCTTTTTACTGAAACTAAAATAAATAATGTAAAGCAAATATTTTAGGAAAGTGTAAGAAGTGTTGTTTCTATGTAACTAAAAATGTGTGTAATTTTTTATTTAAATACAACATTTCGTCAAATTTCCTAGTTTTAATGAATAATTCGATAACTCAAAGTTTCTACGGTTCGATTTATGGAAGTTTGATTGTAATTACACATATTAGGGTGGTTATTATTATTTTAACCATAAGTGTAGATCTTGAAACTCATCAATCGATTTTCTTATAATGACGAAAACGATATTTATTTTATTTTCTTGAAGCATCACTATTCAAAAATAGATGTTTGACAAATACTACTTTATTGATTTTAAAATAACATGTTGCTAAGCTTTATATGCAAAATTTGATCAACCAATTTCGTCCGATTCTGTAGATCGATTTTGATTAAATAAATGCTATGTATCACTCACAATAAAGCTTCATATCTTTCAGTAATTCGATTTTGAATCCAATGAGTGAATTTTGTGTGAAGCGCGCACAAACAAACAAACAGACAGAGTTTTAATTAAATAATTTATTTTAATAAGTTCGTATCTTTGCCTATGTGTAGTGATTATTTTTGTATATACTTATGTATGTATAATATATCCAATTCTATTATCTATCTACTTAACTGAAATTGAAACCCTTTCAAATATATAATATAGTTCATAGTTTCACCATAATATTGTATTTAATGAAAATCTACATTACTTGAATGTGCATACTATATTTTAATACGTGTACCAAACAACCAATTGTATCTATGTAGATACATAAGTCAACATTTTGTAACTGATTATTGGCCAAGTTTTTGTTATTGTTGTTGTTGCTGTTGCTGTTACTGTTACTGTTGTTATTGTTGGTCTTACTTGAGAGTTAACTGTGAAACAAAGCAACAATAATAACAACAACAGCCACAAAACTAGTGACAAATACAGTTACGAAAGTAACTGAAAACGAAGACAGAGAAAGAGTAAAATAAAAGAAAAAAACAAACAAAAATTGAAATCATATGAAAGCGCAATATAACAAAAAAAACCAACAACGTTCAACTCTTCGTATATTTAAATAACTTCTTGTGGCAACAATTGTTGTTGTTGCTGTTGTTGCTGCTAATGTTGTTATTGCTGTTGTTCCTATTGTTGTTGCTGCTAATATAATTGTGTGTAAATGCCATAAAGTTGGCAGCAGCAGCATCGGTCGAAGCAATAATAATACCAACAACAACAAAAACAACAGCAGCAGCAAGATTAAGAGTACTAGCAACATCAGCAGCAACAGCAGCAGCACTTGCTTTGCCAACAGCAACAAACAATAAAACGTATGAAATAAAATAGAAAAAAAAAACCAAACCAAAACAAAACAAAAGAAAAGAAAAAAGAAAAGCAACAATATAAAAAAAAAAGTTGGCAACTGAGCCTCGACAGTAACAGCAACAACTACAACTACAACTACAACAAGAAACTTAATGCCGGGAACCATAAAACATTAAAGCAGAAGCCAACAACGAAATGACGACGATGACGATGAGGTTTCGGTATTATGATGATGATGCCTACTCAGCTTCAGCTTTAGTCTCATTGCTGCCATCATCATCAACATGATCATCATCTTCATCGTCACCACCATCACCATCACCACCACCATTCACCTTCCCGTTCTTGTTGCCATTTTGTCTTCAATTGTGACTTGTGCTGTTTCTGTTGCTGTTTCTGTTTCTGTTGATGTTGTTAGTTTTAGTGTTGCTTTCTAGTGTGGCGCAAACGCAAATGAAGTTCATGAGATGGTCAAAACGATAATGTTAGCAGCATATTTGTCTCTCCTTTTAGTCAGATAGATATTCATTCGTCTGTTTGTCAGTCTGTCTGTTTGTATGTCTGTCCCATCTATCTATCTGTCTGTTTGTCATACTTTGGCTAGCTTGGCTTAGCTTAGCTTAGCTCCGTTCAGTTCAGACCAAGTCAGGCAGCCAGTCACTCATTCCACTCCACTCTACTCTACTCTACTCACTTACTCACTTACTTACTTACTCAGTTATTTACTCGTTCGTTTGCTTAGCTCAGTTACCAGTCCGAGTGCATTCAAAACTAGTTTCAAATCAAAACTAACCAAAACCAACTACTTATTTATAACAACAACAATAATATCAGCATACAGCAAACAACAAAACCAAAAGTAACAATAACAATCAGTGACGTAGTCAGAGGTTAGGAATTTGGGCGTAAAATCCAATCATATGACAATAATAAGTAATATATAATTTGATTTTCTTTTAAATTGTTATAAATAATGGCAAATAAGAAAATCTTATAATATAAAATACATAAATAAGATCAATCTATTATCATTCTAAACGTTTCATTTAGTCAGACGGCCCACGGCACTTGTTCCATACTGATTAAAGGGAATAAGAAATACAGAGAGTGTTGTCCAGTTGGTTACTGCAACCCAGGATGATCAGACATTTACGCCTCGAACTTTGTCATCAAATTTTTATTTGATGATTATCCAACTTATAAACCTATCTATCTATTGAAGTACATGGTACATATAAAAATGATAATCTATATATATTTAGAATAATTTATATATTTATGCATATAATAAAATCTTAGGTTTTGTCTATTTGTTTGTTTGTTTGGGCGGGCCTCACTTAAAAATCACTCATTGAATTCCAAATCGAATTACTGAAAGATAAGAAGTTTTATTGTGAGTAAACATATAGCAATTATTTCAACAAATCGGCACACAGGATCGGTAGAAAATGGTAGATCAAATTTTGCATATAAAGCTTAGAGACTTAGATTTTGAAATCAAGAAAAAAAAAATTAATATAGTTCTTTCTATCATTGCTGAGCAAATGCTGGGAGGGGTGCATTAGTGATAATCAATCAATGATCAATTGAAACAAAAGTTCTTTAAATGATCTACTATGAAATGCTTCAATATTGATGATATGATTATATTTAAATCCTTAATCATTTTATCGATCATATTATAATAATATCCTATAATTATTTATATAAGTAGATCTATGACGAATTCAAAATAAATCATCTTTGATATCATTAATCAAAAATCTTCTCATAGATTATAAGAAATTTTTAAAATAGAAATCTTAATCTTAAAAACGTTCCATAATAAATGAAAAATTGTTAAAATAAAACAATTTAAAAACATATTGAAGTGTGATTCCTTCAACTCGTTGTTCGTTGTGCTGCTATTTACTAATACTTATTGTGAAACCCTTTACACTATCATCACTTTGTGTGTGTGTGTTTGCTAGTTTTCTTATGTATGTAGTAAGTGTATATATAAATATTATTCACTTATAGTTTTCCCCACTATCATCATCCTAATTATCATCAACGCTATCATCATCATCATCATCATCGCCATCGCCATCGCCATCTTCATAATCAACTATTACCACTCGACCCAACTAATTCGCAGTCGAAGCCAAAGTCGAACTCGTACTCAAACCATTCACTCAGTCATAGTCATAGTTATAGTTATAGTCACAGTCACAGTCAAAGCGTCATCAACAAACAGTAAGAACAACAACAACAACAACAACAATAATAATAATAATACTAACAACAACAACATGAATAAGAGCAACAACAGCAATTGAAATACTTAGTAATGCGTTGCTTTTGCTTTATTCCCTCTAATGTGTATGTGTGTGTGTTTGTGTGTTGTACTATTAGTATGTTTTGTGTATCTATGAGAGTTTGTATGCTGTTGTTGTACTCATGTATGTGTGTGAGTGTATTTTGTTGTGGGGCGCCCCACTTTGCGGCGTTTAGCGTATAGTTGAATCTGTGCTGCTGCTGCTGTTGCTGCTTTACTCACGTCTTGGATCAACTCAAACTCACACTGAAACTCAACTCAACTCAATTCAACTCAGCTCGGCTCGGCTCAGCTTAGCTGCTTCAGATTCAGATTCAGCAGCTTCAGCAGCTTCGTTTCGTTGTTGTGTCGTACAAATATTTAGTAGAGTATGAAGTAGTTTTCGGTTTGTACATAAAATGAGTTGACCTCAGTTGACCTCGTTTTGGTTTTGCTATTTTTTTTTTTCTCTCTATTTTTTTTCTCTTCGTCTCTCCTTTTTAAATTTTTATTTTACTTTTTGTCTTCTTTTTTCTCCTTCTTGATTTGTGCTTTTTTTGCTTATTGCTTTGTGCAATTATTGTTTTGTTGTTGTTTATTGTTTGTTGCTATTTTACTATTTTTATGCTTTTCTTTTGTTTAATTTGTTATTTTTTCTTGCTTTCAATATTTCACTCGTTATGTACTCGTCGTACTCAAAGTGTTTAAATAATGATGATTTTTTATTTTTTTATTTTTTTTTTATTTAAGATTTTTATTTGTTTAACCTTTTTTCAATCTTCAATCTTGTTTTTCTGTGTATTGCCTTCTTATTTATTAGATTTATACAATCTCTAGTTTTTAATCTACATATTTCTAAGTTTTCTTTATTTCATTTTGATTCAATTAGAAATTCATATTATTTTTTTTTTTCCTCAATTGTTGTTAAGTAGTTTCCCTTTTGGTTCGTTGGTTGTTGGGTTGGTAAATTGTTTAGTTTGTTGGGTTGATTGTCATCATGTCCGGTAAATTAAGACACGTCGTTGCTGTCGTTGTTGTTTGTCTTCATGTGGAGCGTCGTCGTCGTCGTCATTGTCAGTGAAGTTGCATTGAACCCAAACGTTGCACTCACTCACTTACTCAAATTGCTGCGCATCGTCGCTTTGACTTTTAGCCATATTTTTGACGCTTCACTGAAATTAGCATTGTTGTTATACAATTGTAGTTGTTGTTGTACTAGTTTATAGTCGACAGCCCTCAGAAATCACATTATTTTATTTTATTTTTTTTAACCTTTTTGAGTTAATTTTTGTTAGATCTTTTGAATTTATAATTTTTATGTTTCTATAGATTGATTTTTTATTTATTTTTTTTTTTTTTTTACTCATTTAATTGTTTTATTTTATTTTCCAACAAATTTAATCTAATGAAGCACAATTAATAGAGAAACAATGATTTTTCTTTTGAAAACAATCCAAACAACAAAAAAATAAAAAGTAATAAAAACACTTTCACAACATTTTAAGCTAAATAAAGAAGAATGACAACACAGCAATAGAAACAATAAAACACAGTACAAACTACAAAAGCCAAAAGCCGAAGGCAAAAAAGTAATCACAGTCAACATCGAATGGCCAACATAACATTCATACATACATACAAACACACGTACATACATACATATACACGTACCTACATACATACATACATATACTAGTAGGCCCAAAACCAGCTTAAGTCAAATCCAAACTAAGTAGACGACTAAGCCCAATGTGGTCGCCACCGCAGCACAGTGGGAGAAATGACCAATCTGGTGGCGTTTTATTGAATAACTTCCAAAAGAAAATGAACCAATCTTTGGTTTGATATTTTTTTTTAATATTTTTGTAAATACTTACAGATAATAATTACTGCATCGTTTGCTTGTATGTTATGTGCTGCCATACCATTTATCTGATTGCATTGAAATTTTGTGAATATGTATAGTTGCTTCCCGGCTTGGACATAGGTTAGTTTGGATCCCGATATGGGTCCCCATTTCCGAATTCCGGGATATTCAAACAACCCCTCAAATGTATACTACAAAAAATTAACTAAAACATCACTCTAATTTTCTGATAATCAAATGGTGTTCTTTTTGTATACTCAAACTGTAACAGAGAGTTAATATAAAGTTCCCTCTTTACACCCACTTTCTAGGTAATCATGAACAGAAACAAGTAGGCAATTCCACTTTCCCATATTCCTCATGTTTCAAACTTTCAAACTTAATAACTTTCCTTTGGTAAAAAAGTCGGTGAAAAATGACCTAAAAATTGGATGAAACTTTCTTCCTTGAGAAGTTGTTCAACCTCATCATCAATTTTAATGTATTTCGAAGAATTTTTTAGATTTTGAGGTTAAAAAAACGGTCCGACGAAACCAATATAGCGTGCATAAAAGCCTCCATATAGTATATAATGCCGAAATTTTACAATTTAAAAAAATTCTTTGGTTGGTACTGTTTCGGTGTGCCAAACTTGCGTTTTGAGACTGACATTTTGCCCAGAAAGTGTATGAAAAAATAAGGTAGCAAAAAACCCCAACTAAATTTAAACATTGGACACAATAGACCATATTAATTAATAAAGGAACTACCTCGGGACTGACCGGAACTCACAAATTCTACTCCACAGAAGATCGGAGTACGTTAGTTAAAACACTGTAATAGCATGGTTACACTGCTTCAAATTATGTGTTTTAAAACTAGGTGTTTACACTGATTTTTTTTTTTTTTTTTATGCATTGAGATGTTTTTTGTTTTGGTTATACGTACAAATAGAACGTTGTGGCTGATTGTGAGAAATTAAAATGGAAATTGTGTGAAAAATACATGATTAAGAACAATTCGAAAAAATACAAAAATGAACTAAAAAAGGCAGAAATTTCACAACACTGCTGCGGAGCGACCAGTCGACAGTTGTTTAAAAAGGAGTTTATTTTTTTTAAACAGTTTAAAAACTCCTTCGATTTATACAACAACAACCCTCCATTACGTCACTTTTCTCTATAACACAAATGCTAAGTTCTACTACGATTTGCCACTAAGCCATACGTCTATAAGCACAGGTCAAACACATATTTCTTTTTATTAAGTACACACCTATCCATTACTTTACATAAAAACACTAATGCCAATCAATCAATAATTTAATTTAAAAATTACAATTTATTTCTTACATAAAGGCGGGAAAATATTTTGATGTAAATGCTGCAACATAATACATAAGTTTGAAAGCTCATATCTGTGCGATTAACGTGAGTAATACAAAATAAAAAACTTGTCAAAAATATCTGTGGATATTGACGGAATTCGACACTTCAAAAATCAATTAAATCGCGGCAAATTGGTCATTTCTCCCACTGTGCGGCAGCAGCGTTGGCTTAATTGTGATTCCTGCATTGCAAGAGAAACAACATTGCGGTTGTCGAAGGCAACAGCAACGGCAACAGTGTCAGTGACAGGGATCGCATTCACATAATTACCAATAAATTATGTCTAATTACTGAGCCAAGTTTTTCATTTTTTTTTTTTGTTAGTATTTAATTTTTCTTTTTTTTCTTTTGATTTTTCAATTTGTTGGATTTTTGGCCAAAACTTTTTCTTTGTGCTTGATTTTCGTCTTTTGGCCTGCGAACTGCTGCATTTGCTATTCGACGAAGTTGTTAGATAAAACGTGTATTTTTTGGCTATTAAAATTTTGCATGCCTTTCTTCTTTCTTAGGCCCCCTTTGGCAAAGGCGGCAGGTAACAGCAATAAGATCAAGAGAGTGCGGCGGACAACCCTCACTTAAAGTATGCAATGTATTTTGAGAGAATTGGTAGTACAAACTTAGTTTTTATTTAATGTGCTCTATGTTAATGATAATGAAGATAAAGGGTTTCGGGAACGTGAAGCTAAGTGAAATAATAAACTTTTACTCCATTACATCCACATTTCGTTACATTGCATTTGTGTTTCTATTGTTGTTATCTAACGGTAAAGGTATAATTATGGTTTAACTACTACTCAACTTACTTAGAGGAGTTCGCTTAGTGAATTAAGGCTACTAACCTGGGCAGCCAGCAAACAACTTCTTTTAGATTTTAACTAATCCTAAATAATGTTGGCGAAAGTTGTTTTTTTATTATAATGTTTTTTGTGCCCCCACCAATTTTTTAGTTAATTAAGACATTTCTTGTTATGTATTTATTAGCCATGAATGTCATGATTGTTGCTAATAAAAAATATCAAATAAATAAAAATATTTTTCTAAGAAATTTAAAAAAAACTTATCAGAAATCGAAAAACAAAACATGATTTTTTTATTATTATTATTTTTTAATTAGTGAGACCCAAAAACGAAAACCGCAAATAAAAAAGAATAACAAAACATATGAACTTTTGATAAACGTTTCCCATTTCAAGTTCTTATCGTAAAACCAAAACTCAAACGCTTTAATTATTGTAGACATGCCACAGATATTTAGATACACGTTTACGTACGAGTATTTTATTTTTTTATTTCAATTTTTTGTATCAAAGTAAACATTTCTCAATTGTATTATATTTTTGTCATTGAATATAATTGTGCGTATGCATGTGTGTGTCTACTGATAAGATGCAGATACAATTGTTGTGTTAAGCAGATACACAACAAATACAAATACCAAGTGAAACCAATGAATAAATAGATAAATAATCACGACCGCCGACATTAACAATGGAATAGAATAGAATGAATGAATGAATAAATAAATGTATCTGTTGTACCCTTTAACAAAATGTGTAAAACATTGAAATTCCTTTGTTATGTTGAAAGTTGAATGTGGGAAATTCCAACAAAATTTGAAATTCTTATCAATTCATTTGTGGTTTCTCTTTCTGTTACTTTTGTTCATATTCACCCTATAAGAATATAAATACATTATGATTTAAACAGAGTAAGTATTTATTTTTTGATTCTAATCTAAGATGTTTAAAGAATAGTTGAAATTTTGAGAATATATGAAATAATATCTATAATTGCTTTTGGCTTAGATCCTCCTAACATCTAAGAAATTCAATTCAAAGAGATTCCAACTATTTTAAATAAGGATTAGAAGGTTTACTTAATAAACCATGGAAAACTACCTTCACATATTAAATCACTTTCAGTATCCGAATCGGATAAAAAAAAAACTATCAACTAGAATTGTGGAATAACTTAAATGTATATCAAAGCTCCTCACCTATTTATTTATTTATTTATTTTAATATTATTGTTAATAAATAACAACTAACTTAGAACTATTGAGTATTGTAGATATTATTATTATTATTCTTATTCAAATAGACAGGCGTAGATGTTGGAGAACTAGAGATTTAACAGTGGTGGGCGTAACCTCAGGAGAAAGGATGTGATATAAATAATTGTAATTGTAATTGATTGGTTCGTTTAATGTTAATTTAGTTGTGCACATACCTAGAACTAGTGGTACGAATAGGGACATAGAATCTAAATTGATATAAAAGCCCTGGCGAATCTACAAAACCGATAACAAACATATGCAGAAAGTTTATACCTAAATATAATTGGGGATTTCTCAACGATGGAAGATCTATAAGAAGAAACCTACTTGATCGCAAACGTACATTTGGATATCTACGGGTATTTAAATTACGTAGTGCAAAAAGAAGAAATTGTTTCTGAACCGACTCAATGCGTTGGTCCCAGAAGTCTCCCATAAAACCAACTTGAAGAATACGCGAACTGCCAAGATCATCACAGAAAGGTTTCTCGAGAAGACTCTCATCATCATCCGGATCATTTTCTTGTGAAAGTGTTAGAGCTCAGAGGTCCGTTTCGATTGGTAGCAAGAACATAGTGTCCTAGAGTCAGTACAGCCTGGATATTTCACCCACTTTATGTCAGATAAATACTTGGTTCTCGCTTCCAATTCTGAAAATATGTCTTGGATGGGTCTGAGAATAACAGCAACTGCTAGAGAGCTAAGCAATGCCAATCCTTTTCTAGCACTAATTCATCCGGCATCTCGTTGCCTGTAAAACCAGAATGGCCGGGCACCCAGATCAGAGTGATTCAGTGCTGCCGAGCTTGGTTAAGAGCCGTCACCGAGTGGGAATTACAAGTTTTTTTATGATAAAGCAGCAATGACCATCTTAACATTGAACGCAAATCTAATATCCTTTACAGAAGATTCAGATATCTTATTTGAATTAATCAAAACGGAGTTGAACTACATTGATAATGTGACTTTGCGTTAACCTTTAAAATATGTTTAATCTTTTCTAGATTAGATTAAGTATCTCATTTATATCAATTCAATCCAATTCAATTGCAACTATGTACATAATATTTATGTACTACATATGTATATAAGAATGTAAGTATCTCAATTTCTACACCAATAAATATCAAGTGTAACTTGAATATATTTGATGAACACCAAAAAAAAAAATCAATTACATCTAATAAAAGAAATTTACTTAACCCCGCAAATTAACTCATTTCTTTTAAAAAACCATCAATAAAGAATCTCAAAAATGTTATTGGTCCGCCCCCTACAAAAAAAAAAAAAAAAAAAAGAAAAGAAGAAAAAACAAACTTTCTAAATGCAACAATCGATCAACATCAAAATCAAAAAACCAAATCCAAACCCAAACCCAAATGTAACGAAATATGATGACGCCAAATAAAATACAAAATATTTTATATAAACATATAAAGTGGAAGCGACTCCAACAGCGATAATTTGACTATTGGAGAAAGACGACAAGCAACTAAAGCCTCCGTAACAATATCAACAACAACATCAGCAACAACAATCACAAGAAACAAGTTCGAATTCTTATTTTATTTTATTTTTTTTTTTTTTGATATTATTTTTATTTATTGAAATCCAAACCACAAAACGAAATCATTAAAATATTTTCATGAATAAAAAACTTCTCACACTTGAAAGACGAAAATCAAACAACAAAAAAATTGAAGAAAAAGAATAAGAATAAGAAAAAGAAAAGAAAAAAATTAGAGACAACGACAACAACAAAAAAAAAACAACAACAACAACAAAATCATCATCAATAAAGCATTGCTAGCATTCAAAATCGAATAAGAACACAAACACCGCAGACAAGATGAATCAAAGATAAGAAGAGATGTGGCAAGAAATATTATTGTATTAAACAGCAAACCGTGCGCTTCATTGTATCTACAATACAATTTCTACAAAAAAAAGTAAAGTAAAATATAAAATTTTGTATCTAAGTAAATGTATCTGTGCGTGCGCTAACTGTATACCACAGTCATCACAGCCATCACAGTTACCGCAGCCACCACAGCCGCAGCAGGTAAATGCTTTCAATGAAAAGCAAAACGATGACGACAAAGAATTGTTTTTTTTTTTTTTTTTTGTATTCTTATAGAAGAACAAACTTCAGATTATTAGTACAAAGGCTAAGAAGAGGAAAACAAGAAGATGAATAAGAAGTTTTGTAGAAATATAATAAATCAATAATGAGAAATGTATCTAAAGGCGATAGAACACGTCTTATCATCATTATTCAAACCAAAACCAACGACGACGATTGGAATCCAACAACTTCAAGTTGCAACTGCCACCACCGACGCCGCCATCACCATCGCCACTGCCACTGCCACCGCCACCGCCAACATTACCGCCTGCGATGCTAACAAATAACAAAACACAATAATAAGTAAAGAAAGAATAAAAGAAGGAAATAATAACAAGAATAAGAACACAACAAATACAATAATATGTAGATTGAATATACTAAGTAGTAAGTAAAAAAACAAGAACAAGAACAAATTCAAAGTGGGAAAAAATCCATGAAATAGAACTGAACCAAACAGAGTAATAGAATTCAAAGACATCAGACATCAAAAGACTTCATCATTCAAAGAATAAAGAATTTTGAATAGAAGAGAAAATTAATAAAGAATTTTCGATGCGAACAGAACAACATTTGTGGCCACAAAACATTAGACGTAGCGACAAATACTTACTCGAACTATTAAGAAATTGGAATGAGGAGAATCGAAAACCAAATCAACAAATGTATCTTAAATAGAAACAGAATGGATAGAGAACAGAAGAACATATCATAAATGTCTATGATATGTAAAAAAGAATAATGAGAATCAACAAAAAAACAATTTAATTCACACTTTGGATGGTTTAGTTTGGTTTGGTTTGGTTTGGTTCGGTTTGGTTTGCCTTGGAGTTTTGATGGTTAGCACAATGGAGGGAGGTGAGGCGAGTCTAAGCGACTTTCAAGTTATGTCTGAGCACCAAAGTCCATTAACCAAACTATGAACATAAAAGCGAAGGCAGTAACAACATCAAAATCAAACGAACAGAACAGAACAGCGACTTCATCAACATCAGGTTCGAGACATCATCATCATCATCGACATCGACATGATGGCCAACATTGACGTCGTCATCAATATCATCATCATCATCATCATCGATGGTATCACGTCAGGTTCTATCAATTGGACAATCAAACGACCTGCAGTAAATTTATAGAAGAGGAAAAGGAGGAAGTATAAAAAAAGAAGAAGAAAAAACTCACGCGCGTTATGATTTCATATATTGCAAGATACACATATTCTATATACATCAGTCAGGTGTAGATTGAAAGAAAGAGGAAGAGAAGAGCAGGGAGCATAGAGCTCGGAATATATTTCATAAAACATTCCACAATGCTTTTGGGCCACACACAGGCAAATGTCGCGATTGCCATTGCTTGCTTGCTTGCCACATAGCCAGCGGACGTTAGTCGTTGTCGCCATTGTCAGGAGTGTGACAAGTCGTTGGACAACATGAGACAATGATGATATTGATGATGACGATGGTGATACTGATGCTGATGCTGATGCTGATGGAGGTGATGATGATGATGACGTCGAAACTAAAGTTATCAACGACGACGAATGAAAAACAAACGGAAAAAAGATATTTGAGTGAAAAGTGGCATCAATATTTGTTGGTGACAGTCGCGTATGTAATACACCACCTATGAAATTGGAAAAATGTTGTCAGAGTAGCGGGCATATGGTATATTTGATACTACTACGAGTATATTGGAGAGTAGTCACCAAATGGTTCTACTATGTAAATTATCATATGTATACATAACTGTGTGCATGTACTATGTGGGATAAATGGAATGATGTTGAATGGTCAAAATGGAATGAGTTGAAAGTATGTCGGTGGTTCGGTTAGTTTGGATTGCATTATTACGAATAGTATGAGAGTTTAATGCATTGACATGTCTGTGGTTAGATTTCTGGTATGAGAAATGCTGGTTTATAGTTATGTGGATATGTCATGAATCAGTAGTATGAGTATGGAGTATGAATATGTGGGAGCTTAAAATGAGTGAACTTGTCTGGAAGTTATTAGAATATTTGAATATTTGCCTTTTTTGAATATCAAATGAACTGTGGTAGTGGTTGTTAATCACAGAAAAGAGAAAGTGTTATCAATATTATAGTGGAGAGTATGTATTATGCACTTAACAGGAAATTGGTCAACAGGGATCAGGAATTAGGAAAGAATGGTAAATGAATAGGCAATGAATGGTACAAGATTATAGATTATTAAAGTGAAGGAATATTGTAATTTAATAACACAAAATATTGTTGCTCTAATATTAGTATGATACGAGTACGTATATTTACATACAGACTAGACATGTTCTTGGTTATAATCACATTACCCACTACTATTTGTATCACCTAATATGTAGTGATATTTAATGTAATCAATAATCATTTGTAGTAGTAGAAAGTGTATGAGAGAAAAAGAGAACAACTTTTTTATGTATCAATTCGATATGATTAGTAGTACATATTATCCATACTCTTTTTAAATGATTAGTATTTAGTAGTAAAGCATTGTGTGCATACTATTTATGTGTACAATGTGTATAATCGTTGTTGTTGTTGTTGCTCTAAAAATTACGCAGTCGAGGTGAAAAATATTTCGAAAGATAAAGAAAACAAAAATAACGTTTACTGGTTTTATTTTCTACGTTTCTAGTTATTGTACTGAGTATACTAGTAATCAGAAAAAGTACTCGTATACCGTACCAATTTAGCACTGATCACTTGCTTGTGTATAATACAAGCAAAGATTACAGACATTAATTTTTTAGAATTATTTTATAAAACTTATTTATGATAAGAAGCATCAGAAGAAGTCTAAAAGACCTAGTGGTTTTGGATACTGTATAGTATCACGGGTACACCAACTTGTACAAATTTTCTTTGTTAGAGTTTCATTGATTACTTGACAGTCGAATTTCATAGATCCATATGGGTTTGGATAGTACCAATTTTAAAATATATACACACGTATTTTTTAAATCCATATGATAATTAAAATATTTTAAATGGTTTATTGTTTTCAACAATGTGAGTGATTGTATTAGGAAGGTTCAGGGGAAAAACTGCATACATACAAATAAATAAAGTATGAATAACAAGTCCAAATGATAGATTTTTTTCTAATCATTGATTGTACTCAATAATCTAGCAGGACTGTTACGAAATTGTGAGTGTGATTCTCAAATTGTACTTGTTTTCGGATAAATCATATCGATTTCTTTTACCATTGGAATAATAAGATATCAATGAATGTGCTTTTGGTGCACTATAAGTCTACTGTGAATGTAATAGAGATCGATAAGAGTCTGTAGAACATCGATAACAGTAAGATAGAGGTATGGGATAAGCTAATCGTAATGTGTAGGGACAGTCAATCGATTAAGCTAAAGGAAGATGCACGTGTATAAGTAGAATAACAACTAGACATAAGTACGAAGGTATTCAGTTGCTTAGCATAACTGAGTACCATTGAATTTCGTACTGACTTTTCGGAACCAGACACAAAATAAATGAGATCTAATTCATTTGATTATTTGAGAGAGCGATGCCATAGTAAACGATCGTCAATCAAAACGATTGGAACAAGATGAGAAAGAAACGAATGGAACAAGCAAAAACATTAATTATATTCAGTCGCATTCATTTGGTCATTTGGTTGTTGAGTTTGATTACATAGATGCGAGTTCTAGAGTTTTTTTATGAAATTCATTTAAATTTCATTCGAATGACAAATTCATTCATTTCATCATGAATACTAAAAATGCACTTTTTAATGAATTTATACAGATGTCTAATAACAATTAATAGAAACAGCAAATAATTAATTTTTTAAAGATTACTAATAAAACATTTCATTATTTGCTAACAAATAAAACTTTTCTTGATGAAATATTAAATAGTAATCGCCCTGATAAGAATCTCTTAAGTATTTTAATATTAGAGAGCAAAGCATCTCCCCCTTCACAGAAATTTCATTATTGTCTTGTAAAGCAAAAGCTTGTTTCCCAAAATAAATTATAACAAATTGAAGCAAATCGTTCCGAAAGATCTTATCTAATCTTGTTCTTAAATTTCATTAGAATTGTCTTGATACACGTACATTCATTCATATGTAAACTAAAGATTTTGCCATTGAACTTTCTAACCCTTGATAACAATAATAATTTCCCCCTTTTTATATTTAAGTTATTCATTTTGTGTGAGATTCCATTGTAGTACTACTACTTATAAGTCGAAAGCCGATAATTTGACTAACCCAAACTTGAACAAAAATTGATGTTTATACTTGTAAACGTTTAACTTGCTTAGCACAATTTTTAAACGATAAAAAAACCACAAAGCGCATGCGATCTTATCAATTATGCGGCATCTTGAACGCGCATTCGGTTACTCACTCACTCACTCACTTCTTTTTAGTAAAAAAAAGAATGATACAAAGGAAGCGACGACAACAACAATAATAATACTTAATAATAATAACAACAACTCAAGATGCGTTTTAATCGAAGAAACATCTGTCATGCTGTTTCCTGGCAACAAAAAAAAAAAAGAAGAAGAAGAAGAAGAAAATAAGTAGAGAGAAATAAAGGAATAAAACGAGAAATAACAGAATAAAGTAACAAGGATAACAACCACAAAACACGTTGCAAGGACAAACGTAACTCAAAACAACGCAAAGCAACATTTTATTGAATTCATCTTTGTAAAGTTTCCTTTGGTCCTCGGTACTTATATCTTTTTTTTTTTCTTTCTGTCCGTCTTATATCAAATAAAAACGAGTTTAATAAATATTTTGTCGTATTGTGAGGGAATGGAATTAAGGAAAAATTGTGTCGCTTACACAAAGAGTGGCAGCTGATCGAATGAATGAATGCATTTGGAGTGCTTTGACATCGACCGCATTTTAATCATCATTAAAAGCCATGATCATCATCATCATGATCATAATCATAATTAGCATTATGAAGAGGCATGCGCACGGTTAAATTGAGTGAATGCAATCGTTCAAGTGTCGTTCTTAATATTGTGATCTTTCCACATTCTCTCATTCATTATCATCATCATAATCATCACTATTAATAATTGTTCACATTGTTTTTCATCGTGTTTCAACGTATCGTGTTCATTGGTGATAATAATGAAAACGACAATAATGTGTGTAGATCATAAAGCAATGATGATGATAATTGTGATGATGATTATCATACCGATAATGTCAATAATTATGTGGCATAATGTGTTGTGATATGGTGTGGTGTAGTATAGTGTGATGTGGCATGATGTAGCGTGTTTTATCTTCATAAATTATGCCATTTTCATAGTTTAGTTAATTGTTTTTAAACAATTCAACGTAAATGTGGCATGCAAAATGAATGACATTGTTTACAACTTGTTAGAACAGAGAATACTTACATGTTTATGGCTCTCATCTTTCTCAAAAAGATAGAAGATTTTAAGTGTCATTATGAATAAGATCATTTATATGAATTATTTAAAGAATACTTAATCTGTAAGCATTTTCAAATATTCTGGACTTTATATAACGAAAATGAATATGAAACCAGTAAAAAGAATTCTAACTTTGGCTATGCCGAATCTGTAATACTCTTCACGCCCCTCCTAGTGGTCCGTGGGCCATGAAATTTACATGATTCGTGGTTAGACACTTATAGTGTCCAAACTTAAAATCGATAGTAGAAAAAACAAGACAAGTTTATCTGATAAGAACATGATTTTTGTTCTGGTGGTAATCCCCCCTAGTGGTCCGACAGATGATTCCGACAATTGTACTGTGTATAGTGAAAAAAAAAAAAACTTCGTTCAAAATTCCTGCTCTCTAGCTCAAATACTGAGGTACTATTATAGTTTGCATACATACGGATAGACACACGAACAGGCGGGCAGACGTAAGTACATGGCTAGATCAACTCGTCTTGTCGCGCTGATCAAGAATATATATTCTTTATGGGGTCTCCGATGTCTCTTTCTGTGTGCATAAAGTTTTGTTTGGTAACATAAAGTCGCAGTCAAATAATTCACTTACACTTTTTAAATGCCCATTTAAACCAATCAATCAATCTCTCCAATTTAGTGTCAGCATTTCATGTAATCACATTAAGAATACTGATTCTGGACAAACTTCTTGGACCCACGCAGAAAATGTTCCATACTTCTTTCTTAATCTATTTCTTGACAGTATCTACAATAGTTCAAATAAGATCCTCCTAGTCTGTTAGCTTATCTACTTATAAGACAATACCCTGTTAGGGGCTCCTTTTCGGACACGTCACTCTCCTAGATTAATTGTTCTTCCCTCCATCATATTTTCTAACATTCGATTGTGTATTTATCACCTATTTACAATAGTCTCCCATTTCCTAATATCAATTTATCAATTTTCTTTTTAGTCTTTAATATCGCTAACACTTTCTTTCATATTTTGTGGGCGTGCAATCCTATTGTCGACTAATCAAATCTAATATTTGCATCATTAAGTTTGACATTAAAATACTTGTGAAACATTTTGGAGTTACCTCCAGCATGTGTTTGCTCCATCGATGACGTATTTATTTGTGAATAATGTGAGAGATGCTTATACCATTGAGAATGTTTACTTATTTGATTGGATAAGTAATGTCTTAACTAATCTAGGACGTTATTTTCTCTTATATTCACCCGATATACCACATACACGGTGTGTCCCAAAAATAACCGAACTTTTTGGGTAAAGAATAAAACACAGATTATATTATTTTTGAAAGTTATTATTTATTCAAAATAGGTTCCATTAGACTCAATACAACGTTTGATACGATCAACCAGTGCATGTATAGATTTTTTGATGTCATTTATAGGAATGTTCTTCAGCTGCTTGAATGGCTGGGATATCATCATAAAATGCTCTTTTCATCTTGGTTTTTAGTTTTGGAAATAGAAAATAGTCACATGGTGAAAGATCAGGCGAATATGGAGGGTGGTTGATGAGAGAAATCCTTTTTTCATCGAAAATTCATTCATTTTTTTGGTCTTGTGAGGTGGTGCATTATCGTGCAATAAAAACAGCTGTTTTCTTTCTGGATATTCAGGTCTAACACGACAAACGATACAAAACGCCTAAATAGTATTCTCCATTAACAGTTCGATCCTCTGGAACAAATTCCTTATGGACAATACCCTTCGAATCATAAAAAGTAACCAACAGTGTCTTGATTCGAAACTTCTGAAAACGATTTCTGGACGACCTG
Organism: Amiota mariae; assembly: GCA_035041805.1. Lineage (NCBI taxonomy): Eukaryota > Metazoa > Arthropoda > Insecta > Diptera > Drosophilidae > Amiota > Amiota mariae. The sequence goes on along the minus strand of JAWNKV010000338.1, from coordinate 166,628 downwards.
GCCTTAGGTCGTCATTTAAATCATCACGACCATTTTTAAATCGTGTAAACCACGTATAAACTTGAGTACGACTAATACAATCATCACCATAAAATTTGTTCATCAATTCGTATGTCTCAGCGAATTTTTTTTCAAGTTTAACACAAAATATTATAATTGTTCTATTTTTGTTTTGTTACATTAGCACTTTTTTTCTTTTATTGAAATGACTGTAACTTTCACATCTGTCATCCGATTTACATGAACGTAGGTGCGCTTGAAAGAGGATGAAGTTATCCTTTTTAATGCTGCAAATTTCAATGGATGGCGCTGCATGTTATATGATTTAAATATAAAGTTCGGTTATTTTTGGGACACACCGTGTATATTTATATAATAAGTTATAACTGAGAAGGAATCAATAAGACTCCGTTAATAAACTTTTTATACACGAAATTGCTATAAAAATTTGGAAATTAATTTAATCTTCTTATTCTATTTCAATACAAATTAATTTAAAATTTATTGTATTATTAGTCATATTCATTTTTAAATTAAATTATGTATATTTTATTACAGTACACATTTATTTATTACAATTTTAATAAAATTTCTAAATTTCCCACTAAACCTAAATATCATTTACTGATTCATTCATTCATTCATTTATTGATTCATTTAATTGCTCATAAGCACACACATCAATATTCATTTTATAAGTTGAACTAATTTCGAAATAATTTCCTCTTCAATGTTGGCAAACAATTTCATTTTGTGTTTTTTTTTTTTTTTTTTTTTTGATTAAAAATTTCCATAGATATTTTTGGAAAAATTTCCACAGCGCATTAAACGCATTGTTCCCATTTTATCCGCCTTTGTTCCTAATATACATACAAATCTTCTGTTTTGTCTTGTTATAGTTGTTGCTGTTGTTATTGTCTGTTGTTTTGTGTTGTTTTGTGTTGTTCTCGTTTTGTATTCATACTCGTATGCGATCATTATTGTCTTCAGTTTCTCTCTTGTTATTGTTATTGAAGTTATTCATTCATAGATTTCTTTCTAGTAGTTTTCCCCAAAGAGCTCATCATCATCATCATCATCATCGTATGCTCATTCACTTATTCACTCATTTTCCAATACTCAGTTGCTCTATATAATACATGATGTATCTGTTACTCGTATGTAATAAGTGTATTTGTGTCTTTCTCTCAATCTATCTGATGTTGCACATTCATTCGTTCGGTTCAGTTCGGTATATATTCAATGATTAGAAACGCTTAAATGAATTAACAACAAAAGAATGAGTCAAACAAGTTGCACAAACAAAAGAATCTAGGAGCGAGTGTTGCAAGCTGGTAGACAGAAACATAAAAGGGCAAGTGGCTTACAAAGTATCTCTGAATATCTGTCTGTCTGTCTGACTGTCTTTCTGCCTGTTTGTTTTTCTATCTATCACTCAGTTAGTTCAGTTTAGTTTAGTTCAGTTCAGTTCAGTTGGGTTGGGTGTATAACTAAGGTATTATAGATTTGCGTAGGTAGTAGTAGTGCACAGCATGGCTCCGGTAACTAGGGTACTGCGATACAAATACATAGAATACACAAAAGATTGTAGATAGAGTGTAGTAAATAGTAGAAGAATATTTTCCAACTTTCTAACATTTAAAGGTAAAACTAGTCTATCGAAACGCAATGAAAAGTTGTTATGATATGGCATGACTAACAGTGATAGATAGAATGGTAAAAGATACATTTACTATAGAGAGAAAATAGAAAGAATTACAAAGGGCAATAGTGAGGCAGGCGTTGAATGTAGTCAGTCATGTTTATCATCATCATCATCATCAACATCATCATAAGCAGCAGCATTGATGAGCATAAATTTTCCAGCCTACTTAAGTGAATGCAACACAGTGACGCGTGTCAATTTGTATAAAAAATCGAGAGAGAGAGAGAGAGAGCGAGAGAGAGCATCAGCAGATATTGTGTGACAGAGATACATGTACGAGTATGATGAAGTGCGACCCAATGACTCAGGTTCTTTTTATCATGTGTCGTTGAAGGCGCTGATATATTTAGACACATTATAAGGGATGATGCCATCGATGATGACGATATTAAGGATGAGGATGTGGATGTGGACGTAACTCAATTTAAATGCATTTCTACGATTGAGGGCATGAATGAAAAAAACAAAAGGTACACTCAAAATTAGGGATACTTTAACCCCCCCAAAATAAAAAAAGAAAAGAAAAAATATAAAGACCGTCGTCATCTTATGTTTGTATGTATTATAGTAATGCCGAGGAGTTCTTCTCACTTTGTTATATTTAACATCTGCCTTGAAGGCAGCTTGGCACTGCCTGACTGACTTCCTTCTGCTTCATTTTTTTTCCGTCTTTATTTCATTTTTTTTTCTCTCTTTATTTATAAGGACATGTGCGTTTTGCTTATTGAAATTTTTAAATTCTTATAAAAAATGAATTGTTTTCCTTTTGATATTAATTCCTTATAATAAGACCAAGACAACAGCGGGAGCTGAAACAACAACCGAACAGAACAAAACAGCTTGACTTGATGCGACTGGTTTGGTTTGATCTGGTCTGGTCTGTTAAGGACTCTTAAGAGAAGGTTTTGTATACAAAAATTGAGTATTTAATTGCAGATAATATCGACAAAAATGTGACAGACAAAACAAAGAACACAATATTATAGTACAGGATAAGCAGCAGAAATATCATCAACAACAACAACAACAACACCAACACCACCAGGAAGAAGTCAAAGAAACAGCTGAAGATGAACTCTGAATTTTGTTATGTTGTTGAATCCGACGGAAATGTTCTTTAAAGAACACGTGTCAATATTATATATATTTCTTTTTTTTTTTGTATTTGTTTTTATTTAGTATCTGTAAATGCAACTGCGCTTTTCTGTGCATAGTAGTAGTAACAATCAAGTTGAAACATAAACTAACAATGAAATACTCTATTCAGTTGGGGTTAAACAAAGAAAATAAGTAAATGAAATACTTTCAGCTGTTGATGTTTAATGTTTGCTTATTGGGGGAGCTGATCTAAAAGACAAAAAAAAAAATAAAATGTAAGAAAACAAAAGAAAAATCTAGAAAGAAGGCAGATATTTTAATAATTTTTTTGTGTTTTTTTGGAGTTTTGAAAAACCTCTTAAATCTACATTTTATTTTTTATTGTAATTCTTTTTTTTCTTTGTCCAAATACAAAAAATTTCCTTTAAAGCTAGCGGCGCTATATTTGTCTATGATACAACGAATAGTTCTCATAGATGCATAGATGATTATTTGTAAAAGAAATGATTAAGGAAAAATGGCAAAGAAACCTTACTAACTTAGCATTGATCTGCGGTTAATGAAGGAATATAGGGCACGGGTAGTTTTATTTACCTTGTTAAGGGTTTCCCAATATGCACGTTAAAATAAAGTTATTTGTCCAAATGAATCCCCAGATATCTAATATTATTTACCCATAGAATTGCTAATTTTTCCAGGAGATGAACACAATGCAAATGAAAACCAAAACCAAACTGGGTAGGAGGTAAAATATTATTTTTAGATAAATATATATTTGATCTGTTTTATAGTTATGACTCGCTGAATTATCTTAGCAAAGTCATATAGGGAGCTAATTGGACGATAGTTTGTAGGAGAATCTGGTGATTTCTCTGGCTCGAAATGAAATGAAATTTTCAACATCCTTGAAAAATAGGTAAGTTTAATACCAAGGTTGAATATCCGTGCCAGGAAATTGAGTTAGGCAGTGGGAAGATTTTTAATACACACGTTTAGGCGACAAGCAATTACTCGTACATGCTTGATTTTATCAGAAGTGATAACAGGAACGATTTGGTCTATGACAAAAGATTCAAGGTAGTTTATAAAGCTATCAACTAGAACATTTGTATGCACATCAGATATATAGATTCGGCTAAGTGGTGCTTTACTTCAAAGATGTCCGTTACATTTTTCTAATCTTATATAAACAAATTAGTATTTTAAATTGTTCGAATGTTATGCACTGCCATGCCATTCATCTGATTGCATTGCAAGTTTGTGAATGTATTGGTCACTTTAATTTTCTGATACTCAAACTGTATTCTTTGTTGATACTCAAAATGTAACAGAGAGCACATACATCTCACATGAGATTGTAAGGCGCATGGAAACATCGGTGGATGACTGGGCATACTTCTCTTCTGAAATTGCCAACATTATGAGGGGTGCTCGAATGTACGAGCGAACAATGGCGCTTGCTTAAATTTTTAAGCTTATTATCCCTCCCTACGAAGGAATGCTTCGGCGGTGCCGTAGGGATTGAAAGGGGCTTGAGGCGATAGGTGGTTTTTAGTCGGTAGGCTAATGAATCCGACATAACTTGTGGCACGGGTCATAGGTATCTTTGGAAGATTTTTACCTCCTTGTTTCACACAACAAAAAAAAAAAAAAAAAATATAAATTTTTTATAACATCTATAAGTATGCGAAAGATAATTTTGTTGAAAAATACGGAAGGTGTACATTTTGTAATAGTCCGACTAGGAGTTTCCTTAAAAACCTTGAAGGTTCAGTAAAGACATTTCAGTTCTCTATTTATAAAATTAAGAATAAAGTTGTAAGAACTTACTACAATACATATTTCATTCATATGTGGGACTATGTTTTCTACTTAGAAATATGATCCACATCATTCTGACAAATGTTTAAATCAACCCATTAAAAAGACTCTGTAAACAATTTGGTGATCTCAAATTTAGTATTAACTTAAAAAGTCACAGTCAAAGAAGACAGACACATGGATGGTTAGATGGATTACATTATATCATATTATGTTTATACCAAGGGTTAGGTAACTTCACGCTGTTATAAAATTTCGAACAAAATTAATAAACAATATACATTTGACAGAAGACTATAGATTAAGTTTATAGACTTAAAGATTAAGCAAGAAGAACAAAATTATTAAATAATCTCAATTAAGTTTTCCTTCAAAAATATCTTAGAAGAGATAAAAATATCATAAGTCAATGATGACAACAGAATAACAGAATATCTTAAATTGTAAATACTTTTGTTTATTAATATAAAATATCATTAAATTAATCAAAAACGATGACTTCATGGTCAAAGGCAATAGCAACACACAACAACAACAACAACAAAAACAACATAACATTACCGGCAGTCAGCAGCATCAACAAATTGAATGTAAAATAGAATGAGGCAAACGTCAAAGCAGCGTGAAAAGTGCAACTTGCAAGCAACCTGTAAACTTGCCACAAATATGCGCAAATCGTCAACGTCAGTTGTTTGCTATTATTATTAATTATAATGTTGTTGTTGTTGCTGTTGCTGTTATTATTGTCACTGCAACAATGACCTCAAAAGCGATTTCTGAAACGCATCAGTAGTAAGACAAAAAAAAACTCCAAGCTTCACCTAACAACATTGCGTTGCGTTACATTGCGTTGCGTTGCATATTTGCATTTGCCACCACCACGGCACCGCCCCAAAAAAAATATACGTTTGTGTATGTACACTGACAACTCAACTGTGGTTGAATATGACAAAAGCAGGTAGCCAAGCCACCGCATCATCATCATGCTGCATCAGTCAGTTTATGTATAATATTGTATCTTTCTATCTGTGAGTATGATTAAATGCATTTGTGACTGTGTGATGTAAAAGTGTTTGTTGTGTTGAAACAAGTATTTCACCGTTCGCTGTTATTGCAGATACTCAGTTGTTTCTTTTTTTATTGCAGTTGACCGACAACATTAACGGTTTAACGCATTTTTTTAAACCGAAACCATCATCATCATCCACATCAGCAGAGAACACTAACATCAAGATCTCCTAAGGTAGTGAGTAAGATGCTGATGATATGGTGATGGTGGTGGTGGTGGTGTTGGTGGTAAATGGTGATGGCGGCTAAGGAGGCAACAACTAAATATCAATACAGTTGAGCGACATGGCGTGCCACAATCAACATGACACTGTGAAGCGTTGAGTGTAGTATAGTGCACGACGATCTTTTAATGTTGCCACAAAATTTTTGAGGTATTCATAGCCAGTTTGTCTTGCTCGCTCGCTCGCTTGCTCGCTTGCTTGCTTGCTTACTTTATGTTTTATTATTCTTAATGTGTGTGTATTATTGTATTTCTCTGATGTTGTATCTTTTTTTTATCATTATTTTGATGCTGTACACCAGCAATTTGTCGTTGTCGTCACCGCCGCTGTTGTTTTTCATGTTGATGATGTTGATGATCTTGATGATGTTGTTGCTGTTGCTCTGCTGTTGTTGTAGTTGATCTTCAATGCATTGATCTTGTTGTTGATCTGTTGCATCTCCTCTGTACAACCCAGTCAATCATTATCATTTTAATCATTATCATGATCATCATCACAATCATCATTGTTGTTGTCATCATTTTTAACATAATTATGATTTGTGATATGTGAGTGAGTCTCTGTGTGATGATGGTTTGGAAAACCAGTTGACTGACTGCTAAGTTTACACAGCGAGAAATCACTCAAATTCGTGCATGTAATTATTTTTAACATTTTTTTTTTTTTTTGTTTTTTTGTTTAATTAAAATCATTAAAGTTGTTTATGACAATCGAAATGGAAGAAGAAAGTTGCAACAAATTGCACAAATAATTTTATATTTTATTATTTTTTTTTTTAATAAAACCCAATGAAACTAAAAACAAAAAAGATACTTATTATTATTATTATTATTAATACAAAAATATGACCGCAGTTTTGTTAAAATAAATTGGAAAAATTTGTACAAATTTACAATAATATTTTTCTTTATTTTCCATTTTTCTTATTAAATTTTTAATTGATCACATTAATTTTGCAAGCGAAAAATCTGTGTTAAGTTGAGATCGTTATGAATTTTTAATTTGCTTTTTCGTTTTATTATTTATTCGAATCGTAAATCATTCTTTTTAAAAGCGTTTAAAAAAAAAAAAAAAACCAAAACAAATTAAAAAAAAAAAACATTTAACAAAATTAATCATAACACAGAAATTTATTATATATGAACAATAAAAATTACGAGGTGTAGCTATAAAATCACGAGATTGTTGTTGATGTTTCTACAGGAGAACAAACTATTGATGCCTCAAAGTCGTATGTGGTATGATCTACAGCTGTGAGCGTGAAAGCTTCTATTTAAATTTTCTCAGCTACCGATTAATAAATTTGCTTTACTGAAATATTATGCCCAAATAGCAAATAATTGTTGTGAAATCTTTTACATATTAAAATATATACAAATTGAATTATGTCTGTGTGTCTGTTCCTTATAGACTTCGAAATCCCTGGAGAGATTTTGTTGAAGTTTTCAAGGAAACTCTAGCATAGTCAGGAGAGAGTTTGAGTGAAGTTTGGTTACCAAATCTTCATCATAACACTAAATATTAGCCGCATGACCAAAGTATCGAAACAGTACAATTATAACAGAAACAATGACTACAAAAAATCACGCTATAACATCACGTCGGGGCGTGGCTAGTTGCCCTAGTCTATCTACATATGTATTTATAAAAATAGATGTCATCATACATGTAACTATGACTGGGACTCCATTTCACCAATCTATTTGATAGTTGGCACTTATGAATATGTATTTTTCCATGGAAAAGGTTTTTATGCTATCCATTTTATAGTAACTCGCCACTAGATGGCGCTGCATGGATCAACCTTTTGCAATGTAGAATCGATAGCCATAAAAATCTCACTATCCATTTTACCAAATATAACTCTCCACTCTCCAGATAGTGGAATACAACTATGACAGGATTAATGATTATTTGACTTCAGTAGATTTTTAAGCAGTTCAATCATTTCCAACAAAGCCGAGTTAATGTTGAAATTGAGGTTTAAATGGCTCATTCACCAATCTACATACATTAAAAAGTGGCAAAAATATTAATACAAAATCAGCAATTTGGTTTGATTTACCAGTTAATAATTTATTAAAAAGCTCAAACTGTAGGAACTGACAAAGAATGCATATGACACCCATTAATCTTATTCCCTTATAACCACATCTCATCTATTATAAATTAATTAGTTAAGAGTTCTAAAGTATTTGAAAAATTTTATAATTTAATTTATTTGAATTTATTTTTTAATTAACAAAATTAGTTTATTTATTTTTTATTAAAATCATCATTTCAATAATTTTCTATAAAATTCTCAGAATCTGCATCAAAGTGGACTAAGTCTTCGAAACACCCACTCACACTCGTTTATGATTTCTCTTCCCACGCATAAAATATCATTTCTTTTTCTTTTTGAATGAAAACTGTTAATTTTATTAATATGTTTACATCTCAATCTCCTCAGTTTGGTTTGGTTTAGAAAAAATTCCATGCACGACCTCGCACGCAGCGTTACAACAGAATATAAAAAGCATAATTTGTGGGTTTTAACGGTAAAACTTACGCCTACTTGGTAAGTAACACTGTCCTCAACACATGCAGATGCACATGCACATAGATGGTGCCACACACACACATCAATTAGAATTCAAATGGGCCGCTGTAGTTCAGAAAAATAACACAAAAAAACCAAAAAAAAAAAAAAAAAAAACAAGAAAATGAAAAGACAAAACAGAAAATAAATCTACTCTATTTACATAAAAAGAAAAACAAACAAACAAAATATATTCCAAAGATCTACCAAGCTGTAATAATGGTTCTTCCCTACACTATATAATAAATACAGTTCTCAAGGTGGAGGTGGGGAAAGGGATTGATTGCACTAAGCTTTTGAGGTTAAAAACCAAAAAAATCAAAACTAAGTTGAACAAAACAGAATAGTAGAACAGAACTGACACAGAACACACAGAAATTACAATACAAAATGAAAAACCTCAACACAAAGTCAACGTTATCATCAAAGTCGCATCATCATCACAGATGCTTTTATCTCTCTCTCAGTTTGAGTCGTTTTGGAACAGGCGCACAGTACGCGCAGACTATGGACCCGCACTCACCATTCAGACAACACAATGTCGTTGGAGCTCAATGCGAAAGCAAGCAACTACACCAGCAACAGCAGCAGAAAACACATACGAGATGAGAGACCAAGCAAGCAAGCAAGCAACCAACCAACCAACACAACCAACCAACAATATTCGGAAGCATTTCGAATAATAAAAACAAAAAAACAAAACATCCGAGTAGGGACAGACGCCGCACCAATCGACAGACAGACAGACAGAGAGTCGAGTACAAGTTGCCAAATTGTTGTATGCGAGTAGATTCTATAGTCGTAGTATATACATAGATAGAATAATGAGACACGCACATATACAATTAAAGGGAGAGAGGCGTAAATACATTGATACACACTTCCACTCACACATATACACACATAGTCAGAGATAGCAAAACAATTGGAGGAGCAACAGCAACTCAACTCAACTCAAGTGAATCGTTGAAAATTGCATAAACGAACGTATGCCAGAATATGATTTCTCTACCTTTACCACTGAGTTGAGTGAAGTTTAGTTGAGTTGAATTGAATTAAGCTATGGTGAGGTGAAGTGAGGTGAGATGAGGCTAAGCTAAACTGTGCTGCTGCTGTTGAGCCAAGTGCAAAGACTTTCGAAGCTCTAAAAAGATTCTTGAGTTAGTGAGAGCGAGACAATAATGTAGTGGTCAGATAAATTGAGTGTAGTGTGGCATAAAACAATATTGTAACATAAGATGAGAAACTCTTTCATATGACACATGAAATCTCCTGGAACATGGGCAGAAGTTGCTCGGTCTTATAAATTTCTCACCTTTTCAGCAGGTCATAATATTAGAGAAAGAAAAAAAATCAAATATTGTCATGCTTTCCATTCATTTAGTTTACTTCAAAGTTCAGTTATTTTGATACATTGAGTATGTTTAACCAAAGGAAAAAGGAAGGCAGGCATCATTCATTCATACATAGAGGACTTAAAACTTAGAAAAGATGAAAACAAAAATGATGTAGTATGATGATATAAAATTTGTACTCAAACGATGGACATTTGTTGACAGAGAAAAATATTACATTGATTGGACTTGACATGTGCAAGGGTAAAACTGAAAAATGAGTGCAACTACACAACTATTGTATAAGTCTAAAGCTCTAAAATGAGGCCCAAAACTCATCAGTCAGTTGGTTCAGATTGCCACTTTTCTACTCAACTAAATTTAACTCAGAAACTCACAGTTTCATTATTGTTGTTGTTGTTGTTGTTGTTCTGCTTATCTTTATTACTCGATTTTTAGCTCTTTTCAATTTCTTTTGTATTGTAGTAGTTTATTGTACTCATTCTATTATTATCTGCATTTCACTCAACTCAACTGAATGCATTTTAACTCAAAACACAAATTCACCACTTGTCAATTTAGCTTAAAACACTTCAACTTCTTACTGTTCACTTGTTACTTATGAGTCAAAAAGAAGTATTTAAGTGTATTTTATTTTGTTTGTAACATGTTGAGTTGAATTGAATTTAAATTGAATCAAAAAAAGAAATGAAATTTAAATAAATTGAAACTTAAATTGAGTTTGAAATGGAATTTAAAAAAATACAAAAAAAAAAAAATTATAAAATACGAGTGAAATTCTAACACACATCAAACACCTACAAAACCAACAATTAACATATGTAAAGATATATTTCAATTTCAAATGCTTGTTAAAGTTACATATTTTGTATCTGACAAACAGACAGACAGTATGAGAATATAGTTAGTTAGTTAGTTTCTTAAATTTTATGGCATTTTTTGCATCAAATTCAACTTCAACTTGGTAAATTTCATAAAAATAGCTTTAATTGTGAACAGGCGGCAAGAATTGGACAGCAAGCGAAAAGTAGAACATGCAAATGTGTGGCGATGCGATGATGAACAACATGCTGTGTGAGTGAGAGAGTGAGTAAATATTGCTGACTACTACTACTGCTACTACTACTACTACTACTACTAATACTGCTGACTGTCCCGAATCCAAAAACGAATTAAATCGAATTGAAATTGACTCGAATCCGAATGGAAACCGAAACTCAAAACGAAAGAGTCAACCAACATAGCATTCAACTCAACCAACCAACCAACAAGAATCATGCAGAAAGAACTTTTTTTTATTCATACATATGAACATATTTCTAAAGAGCAACGAAAAAAAAAAACAAAAATATAATAAAAATATTGTCATTAAATTGTATTTTTTTGTTCTTTGTTTATTTTTATTTATAAGAATTTATTTTTAGCAAAATGTTATGAGTGATTTGCTTTTTGTATTTATCTGAACGCCGCACCCAATTGAGTAGTAACTTTGAGTCACGTTGCGGACAAGATACTCATTTTCATTTTATTGAAAGAATAAGGCTTAGTGACAGACACACACTACTGACAAACTAACAACTTGACTGACTTGACCAATGAACAACTAAAGTTTTCACTCTGTTTGTTGCACATCTCATCTCATCTCATCTCACCACAAATCAACTCAACTCAACTCAACAATTTCTCAACATTTCTAAGCTAAGGAAAGACATATAGTACATACATACATCCCTTCCCATCATTTATTCTTAACTGAATTGATCTAAAGTGAATTGAGCACAACTCAACAACAATAATCTCACTCTTAACTACTAGTTGCAATTTCTGAAAGTCTAATAGTATTCAACATCTTTAAAACTTAGCAATAGTTGAGTTGAGTTGAGTTAAGTTGAGTTAAGTTGAGTTCTTCTTAAACGACCAACATCATCACCTTCAACTAAGTTGTGTACTATGTAGTAGCTACCATCAGAATTTTGTTATTGTATGTAGATACTGCTGCAGGAAATAATTTCACAAAATGTGTTCGTGTCGCTTTTTCCATAGTTTTCTGTTCGGATTCTGTGCAATTTACTTGTACTAAAATGCTGTTTGCCTGTTGCAAGGAGCGCCGCAGATGCAGATGCAGGCAGCATCCACAATAGTATGAAGCAGCATCAGCTTAAATTTTCTGTAGTAGCATTAAAAGCATCAGCATCATCAGCAGCAGCGTAAACATTTTAGTTACAGATTTTTACTCTATGAGACTACGAATACTTCCGGTTTTTGGGTTGTTGGTTTTTGGAATAAAGTGATGAAGCAGCAGCAGCAGCTTCAGCAGCAGCAGCAGCATCAGAGTCATCCAAATAACGAAAGAAAAAAGAAAAGAATGAAACAATGCTTTTCTCTGTTGTTGCTGTTGCTGCTGCTGATAGTGTTGTTGTTGTCAGCATCATCATCAGCATCATCACAATCACTGGCATCGGCATTTATATTATTAGTAACTAAGTAAGTGAATGGTGCATAACTTCATTGGGCTGCACTGCACTGTGTAGTTTCTGCTTCTGCGGTCGTTGGCTTCATCTTCTCTCAATATCAACAACAGCATCAGCATCAGCATCACTAAGAGCATCTCCTCCTTCATCATCATCATCAACATCATTATCAGCTTTATCATTATCATCATGATGATAGTCTTCACCTGCAACAATCGTTGCGCCCATATAGAAGCTACAACTGCCAACTTTGCAGCATCATTTCGCATCGTTTCGTTGTGCTTCGTTTTGCTTTGTTAGCATCGGAACAACGATGATGATGATGATTGTAGCGACGACGACGATACTGCGATGATGATGATGACGCGTTTTGTCATATTGCAATTGGTGAAGGCAAAGCCTCAGCTTGCAACTGATGTTGCTGCCTCTGCCACTGCCACTGCTGCTGCGACTGTTTCTGTTTCTGCTGCGACATCGGCATCTGCTGAAGTGCATTTTGAGTTCATATTTTTTTCACTTTTCTTTTCTTTTCTTTTTTTCTTTTCTTTTCTTCATCCTTTCATTCGTTCGTTCTCTCGACGACGACTGCCTTTTAGTGAAGGTGGAGTCAGTCGTCTACTGTCTCTATTCCATAATCAACCATATTACATTCTATGGTCCTCCCGTCCTTGCCACCCATTCCATCTTCATTCAGTTCTTTTGCTCGTTTTATCGTTCATTTGGTTCTTTTGCGTTGCGTTGCGTTGAGTTGAGTTGAGTTGCGTTATTATATCTGCACCAATTGCTGTTGCTGTTGTTCTTCTACTTCTTCTCTTTGTTCACCATCTCCTCGTTCTACCACCCCACCCACTCCTTCCTACTGTATACTAGTATAGTACACATTACTTTTCAATTCTTTGGTTATTCGCGCTGCATGAGTCTGCGATTTTGTAATTTTTGCAGTTGCTACTGCTTTTTGCTTCATCATTTTCTTATTCTTAATGTTTTATTTTTTTTTCTTATGCATTCTTTTGTTCTTACTTTTTATATTGTTGCTGTTGTTGTTGTTGTTGTTGTTGTAGTTGTTGAAGTTAAAATTCTTATTGGAATTTCATAACTGTGCTGCATATTTCAACAAAACTTTGTCTCTTCATACCTTAATTCTCAAGTGATTTTGTGCCATTGAGTGTTAAGCTTAAAATGAATGAATGTATGTAGTAAATTGGAGGGTGGTTGTGCAAATTAGATTTATCAATTTATAAATCTACAACTATGAAAAACATTATTTAAAGTGAGTATAGAGAATTTAAAAGAATGGTCCTTATTTTAACTTGTATGTTCAAGATTTCTATCTTAATTCAATGTAAGTGTAAACCTTTGACTCTATTTTTCTTCCACTTTGATTAGCCTGAGGCTTTAATCATTTAAATGATTCTTTATATCTGAAATATTTTATGTGTAGTAAATCAAGAAAATTTCTTTCTTCAATTATATCAATCAACAAAAAGCATTAACTTTTGTCATTTATTTATTTAAATCTTGATTTGTTTATTTTTAATTTCTGTATATTCTTTTTTAAATAAATAAACAAAAAAACGAAATCTTTTTCGCATCTGCCAGACAATTTAATTTGCATAAACCATAAAATTCTTATTTATTGATTTCTTGAATGTTTTGAATTATTTTTAAGTAAAAAAAAAAAACAAAAAAAAAAAACGAATTTTCATCTTTTTAAAATAAATCTTTCTTATTTTTGTTAGATTTATTGTATTTAATTTAATTTAATTTCATTTATTTTATTATATTATCTTTATTTTTAAATTCAAAATTATAAGAATTTGATTTTTAGGGTTCCGTACCCATAGGGAGCTATTACGTCCATAACGTGGTTCTTATTCGATAAAAGAGTAGTCATGAAATGTAGCTAGAACATCGAGAAATCGGAAATGTAAAGACCACTTTTTTTTTGCTTTTTTGAATAATTAATAAAAACGACTTCATAACATTATTATTCTTTTCATTATTTTCTTTTATTTCTTCAGTACAACGTAGAATTAACAACATTAAGGGTTGTATGAATTTAATCACATAAATCAATTAATGATAATGATGACTTTTTCAATCATCATTAATTTAATCATTTAATCACAACTCGCCGTCGGTTGAATAGACCATGAAATTATTTAGATGTCAGGAATATCTAACCACATGTAAATATCATCAGTAGATGATGTAAATATATAAAAACCATTCCATTATCATCAAAATAAAAATAAATAAATAAAATAAAATAAAAAAATTAAATTAAAAAAAAAGTAATTTAAACTTTTTATCTTAATTTAATTCAATTCAATTTAAAAATCAGTGGATTTAATTTCAAAAAATTTGCATTAATAAATGAACAAGAAAATTAACTGCAACAAATAATACTATTGAAATTATTCGATTTTTCATGATGTATTACTCCATAAGAAGATAAAGAATAATTGAGAAAAAAAAATGTTCATAAATTTAACGGATTTTCACAAATCTGCAATACAAATCAACAAAACTGTTTACTACTGCACAATTGCAGCCGAATGACGCGTCGTTACCTATGACAATGATTGCAGCAAAAGCAACCATGCAAGGTGACGTATGAGCGATATGCAATTATGTAACTTTTGCTTGTCTAATTCGATTGTGCGCGGAGTTTTTTCTTTTAACTTTTGAGTTTTTGATTTTTACCTAAAAAGGCAAAGCAAGAAGAAAAATCAATAATTAAGTGTTTATTTACATTTTGAATACCAACAACAAGCAGCAGCAACTACAACAACAACTACAACAACAATGAACAATGTCCGATTTTTGTTTGTTTGTTTGTTTGTTGTTGTTGCCACATAAGATTGCTGAATGCAATTTGTCGGCAGCAACAGCAGCAGCAACAACAACAACGAACACAATAATATAGAATGCTGCTGCTGCCACAATTGCTCATTTCAACTAACCTTGTTCCAAATTTTCCAAAACGCTGAGCGCTACATTCAATTGTTGTTCTTGTTGTTGTTGTTGTTGTTATTGTTGCTGTTGGCTGCTGCTGTTGCTGACACCGCCGAGCGAACGAAAGTCTGTTGCAATAGGCAGCAACAACAACATCCACAGTAACAGCAACAACACAGACCACAACAACACAGAAAAGTAAAGCCTAAACGCGCGCTAAATGTCAGTCAAGTGTTGTGTTGTATCTATACTCATAGACACAAAACACACACAGTACACACTCAGATATTCATATACGTACATAGATAGATAGATATACATATTAAGATACTCTTAGACAAACTGTTGCATAGTTACAAAGATACAAATAAACAAATACACATTCATCAATGTGCGATACTTGATTCATTTCATGCCCGACTCATTTTCCATTAGAGCGATTATTTATGCTTATGAGCAACTGTATATTTCTATTCATTCATCCATCCATCCATCTATCTATCTGCTCGTATCTATGCATCTATTTATTTATTTATGCATCTATGTATATACAACATGTATATATCTAAAAGTATATGCACTAGTATTTGTATTGAGATACAATGTATTGCGTTATTGTTTTAAATGCGCTTTGATTTTAATTTTTGCTTTTTTGTCGCCGCCACGAAACAAAAATAAAAAAAAAAAATAAAATAAAACATTTTCTTGTTGATTATTATTATATTTCACAATAAAACGAAACAACAACACACAGCAACAATATTGCTTGATTCCTCATTTCGATAGTTGATTTTTTGCGCTTCGATCTTTACTTTGATTCTCCACTCTACACCCCTGGTTGTTGCTAATAATCAGGGACAATGGCTCTGTGTCTATCAGCAGCGTCTCTTCTCCACTGACAACGACGTTCAAGTAAATATGTATGTATGTATGTATGTATGTATGTATGTATATACGTATGTATTTTCAAGTTGACAGTTTTGTGTTTTTTTTTTTTTTGTTTAATTATTTATTTCATCTTCAATCATCGTTGCTCATTAGTTGCAAGTTTAAGTGTCTTGTTGCCCTCCTTATGGTTTCTCTATTGCAAATGGCCTTTTGTGAGGCAACATTTTGTTTTTATTCTTATGAAAATTATGAATTCTGATAGAACTGATTATACCTACAAAATATTTTATTCACTTGATTTTGTCTCAAATTGAAGGAAAATAGAACTCTTGAAATGTGGAAACCTGAAAAGCTAATAATAAATACTAATATACTACACACTGTCATCCATTCAGATGAGGCAATAAGTGATATTGCACTGCAAACCGATGGATATAGACGTCAATGAGTTGACGGCAATATATGCTCTGAGACAGGCAGAGGTTGCCACACATAGCCAGGAAGCCACACTAACAGCCTTCTGAAACTTAACAAAGAATTGTTGGACTTTCGAGCTAAACCCAAGTGTTTCAGTGTTTGGGTGTCTCGAAAGCATGGTACACTGAACTACCATTGCACACGGTTCCTCACAGGTCATGGATGCTACCTTAGTTTAAGCATACAGATGACCCGCATTACCTGTTCTGTACAAACCAGCATGAAAATGCTCATATTCTTATTGATTGTTCCCGGTTTGTGCACCTCAGAGAGCTAATCTCGGCAGTGGTGGCTGGAAACCTTACATCAAATGACGTGATTAACTTCATGTTGAAGATCCCGGGAACACAGTGTGCGGAATAATCCTTACAATAATGCAGCAGGTTCGCAGAGATACAAAAATATAAAGAAGTGGGGCCTATTCTTGGTCTCCATGGCAAAGTAATATACCGATTAATGGTCCTGCTAGGTTTGAAAAAATAACCAATGTAGTCCGGGAATGGTTTTAGAATGTAGGAACCACTTCTTGGCGGAAAAAAATATGCGAAATCGATTACAAATAGTTATGAAGAGGAAGACCTTAAGACCTCAGGAAATGCTGAAATAGGTGATATTAATATAAAATATTAACAAAGATTCGTTTTCTTAAGAGAAACATGGGTAAATAACCGATAGCCATTCCAATTCTAGCTCCCACAATAGACAATAGAGTTAATACATGTTCAGAGAATAAATTGATGACTTAACTTATATAGAACCAAACAACCAGTAACCAGTTTCATTAATAATCAAAGTACCTACATATGTAAATAGTAAATAAATACTTACAACCATCGTAATAGATTTGATATTTTAGATCTAAAGAAACATTGTGAAAAGATATTAAAATATGATTGCATAAAACTTTTACTAAGCAAATTATAATGAGCAATCATTTGATTAAACATCCAAGATCATTGAATTCGATGTTTTATATCTATTAATTTTGTTTGGGGCCTTATATCTTTTATCATATAAAAATTACAAAAAAATTATTCAATAATCTGTAACACCTTTTTCTTCTAAAAATACTATAATCCCAGATCTCTAAAATAATATATTTTACTTCTGTTTACACAAATATAAAGTTGGTTGGTTGTCGGTCTTCTGCCTTCTATTCTAATGCGCAAAGTTCTACTATACAAGTTCTTTTATTCATTTATTATACCATATTATGGCCATTAACCCACAATCTACCTTTGGTTATTCTCATATACCCAGTTGTACTACCTCATCCCCCTGCTCCCCCTCCCCCCTCCCACACCCACTCCACTAACATAAACTCATAATTGAATATCCAATTGCAGGAAAGACTTGAATATTTTGTTTTATTCTTTTTTTATGTTTGTATTTTTCATTTCTCTTTTCATTTTGTTTCGTTTGTGGTTGCTTTCAAGTAATTAAAAACAATTTGCATTTCTTGTCCACGTCGTCAGTCAGTGTAATATTTTGCCTTTGCCCCCGTTTCAACCATCGCTTAAATTGCACTCACCCATTTATGACGTCTTAAAAAATCACAAAAGCATAAAAAAAGCGCAACAGAGAAGTAAAAAAATTAAAAAATAAAAAAAAAAAATTATTATAATAAGAAAATGAAAATGAAATAAGTAAAATAAGAGTCAGGCTTATTAAAGCTTTAATACACTTTACACAAACAATTTCTATTTAACAATTTGGATTATGGATACTTTCATTATGAATTGATCTTCCTTTTTTTATGAATATAAAAAAACTTGAAAAATATCTTAAAGATTCAATGATCAGTAAATACAATAAATGTTTTATACATATTATAAAACAAAGTTCACCGCTGTGTCTGTCTGTCTGTACGCGATGATATCAAAAACTAATGAATGAATTTTTCTACGGTTTTCACCAACGGACCGAGTGATTCATGAGGAAGGTTTAGAAAGAGAGAAAATTCCAAAAATCATAAAGGAACAACCGGAATATCTTAAAAAATTGAAGAAAATCAAACAAGTCGCCTTTTACAAACATCTCACCAGTTCAGCCAATCAATATCCATTAATTTTTTGGGAAGTATAGGCAGGATAACGTCTTCCCGGGAATCTAATCTTTCTAATATAAATAAATAAAATGGTAATCTTCAAGAATAATTAAATGAAATTTTCATCTCAAATAAAATATTAATTTTTATTGAATGGCAGACAAATGGATAATCATTCATATTTAGATTGACTTTTCCTGCAGATGATGATGCTATTTACAATAATCTTTTCCATATTTGTTGTCCTCTTAACTTATACGAGTATGTTACAAACCTTAGATTAATGTCATAACATACTCACTCTAATGTGTAGTGTACCAACAATTTGTTGAAAAGAATGAATGGAGGAAAGAGAAATACAAGTAGAAGAAAAGTAGAATTCGCGTGCAAAATAATTTGCTTAACTTTTAAATGGTGGGGGTGGGTGACAGGGCGGTCGACTAAACACGTTGTTGTATTTAGATACATTTGCTGTTTTATTTAATTTTTTCTCATTTTCAGCGGCGGCGAAGCAAATGAAAACAATTGTTTAAAACGCGTTTGAGTTTTCTGTTTTCCTCTTCCATTTTTTTTTTTCTTTCTTTCTATTTGTTGTTGAAAATTGGTTGTTGTTTTTTTTTTTTTTGTTGTTGTTGCTGTCAGTCAAATCAAGTCAAGTCTTAGTTGGGGGAGAGAGTAACAAAGAGGCAAACGGAGTCAGGCAGATTGAGGTTTGGCTTGTCTTGGACGCATGTTAATATGAAAAGTTGCAATTAATGTTTAGGAAAAATGGCGCGTTAAATACAACAAAAACAACAACAACAACAACAACAAAAAGAGCAAACAAAAGAAAAGAAAAGCAAAGCAAACTAAGGAACGAACTAACAAACAAATGAAGAAACGAAAGGAAAAATGTCGAAAGAAGAAAATGATTATTTTTTCGTGTGCGTCGTCGCATTTTGTTGTTTTCGCTTAAAACTTGGCTACTTATAAATGAACGATGAACAATGGCAGCAGCAGCAGCAGCAGCAACAGCAACAAAAGCGTCCAGTGTAGTGCATTGCAATAACATGTTTTCACATGATTTTCAAAAAAAGAAACAAAACAAAACAAAACTTAACTTAAGACAACACATCATGATGGCAGTCAGTCAAAACCTGACGACTGACAAAGGGGTTATTCGAGGTAAGTAAATCCACTGACAGGTGAAAAGCTCGACTCGGCAGTGGCGGCTGCGGCAACTCACTCAACAGAAAATTCACTCAAGCAAAAAGCCGGCAACAACAATAAAAATAGCAACAACAACAACAACAAAAGCAATAATAATATTAACTACAACAACAACAAAAACAATAACAACTAATAAGTAAAAGAAACACACTTCATAAGGTAAAAGTCAAAAATGCATGCATAAAAGTAGCTGAAAACTCTTCAACTTGACAACGACGACAAAGAAGATGTTTTCGTTTCGTTGATGAAATTGTCTTTGTTGTTGTTGTTGTTGTTGCTGTTGCTATTGTTGTTGTTGTTGTTGTAGTTAGCTGTCTAAAGATAATGTTGCTTGCTTTCTATGTTAGATGTTGCTTGTTGCTTGTTGATTTTGACGTTGTTGTGTTGACGTAGAGACATCAGTAGATGGCGTTGATAAATTTCTATTTGACAACATTTGAGAATTTTCATGTATTCTACTATGAGCGCTCGGTCGCTCGCTTGCTCGACTAAAGTCAAAGTTGACAACATTCGTCGTCATCGTCATTGTTGTTGTTGTTGTTGTTGTTGTCGTCGTCAAATGAAATTAAAGTAAAATGAAATAAAATTTTTGTTATTCTTAGAGTCTAATTATGGTAGAAGTTTAGGTTAAAAAGATAAAAGAAACGAACGAAAGAAAAGCGATGTAATGCAAAGTGAAAGAGGGTTAATGAGTTCCCAAGAGAAAA
Source organism: Amiota mariae (assembly GCA_035041805.1). Classification (NCBI taxonomy): domain Eukaryota; kingdom Metazoa; phylum Arthropoda; class Insecta; order Diptera; family Drosophilidae; genus Amiota; species Amiota mariae. The sequence goes on along the minus strand of JAWNKV010000338.1, from coordinate 146,019 downwards.
TGTAATACAGTTGACTGCGGCGGTGCAGTCGACGACTCAGGTGAGAATCTTATGTTAAATTTAAATTTGATGATATTTAAATAAAAGTTAAGATATAAATAGTAGAGAAGGAAAATTCATATTATTTACATATAAAATGTATCTAATGGATGTAAGTCTTTCTTTTGATATAAATAATATTAAAGAGCATCCTTGGTTCGAAGAAGATGCTGATTGTTTGGTATGTTCTGAAGAGTGTCAACAAACGGACCGTTTGAAGCTTGCGATTGCCCAAAAGCGACCATAATTGGCCCATAATGTGTTTCACCAGGACAATGCCAGACCACATACATCGATAGTAACTCGCCAGAAGCTCCAGGAACTTCCAGGGAGGTTCTTATGCATCTACCTTATACTGCGGACCTGGGACCATGTGATTACCATCTGTTTTTGTATATTGCAAATAATTTTGATGATGATAAATTTTCCCCAAGAGGAGCTTGTCAAAATTGACTGTCCCAGTTTTTTTTTAGCCAATAGGGATGAGGGTTGAGAGAGATGCATAATGGAAGTCATTGAACAAAACGGAACATAAATTAAGTAGGGGGAACACTGGCTACTATGGCCATCGGCTCATCGATTCTATATTATTTTGTTCTTTTCTATTCTATTTTATTATTTTTTTTTAAAATATTTTTTTTATTTTATTTCTTTTTTGCATTCTTTTCTTAAATTTTCTTTTATGTTATTTTATTTCCTTTAATTTTTTTTTTATTTAATTTATTTTATATATTTCATATATTTTATATATTTTATATATTTTATTTATTAATATTATTTATTTTATTGGTTTTATTTATTTTATATACATTATTTCATTTCATTTCTTTTTATTTCATTTTATTTTATTTTATTTATAAGATTTAGATATAAAATAAAATACAACATCTAAAATAAGAAGAGTATTCTAGCTAACACAATCTACGACTCTAACTAAATTAATTTGTTAAAGACACTTTGAGATATTTAATATACATGAAATAGAAACAATTAAATGTGTGAGAAGCAGAAGGTTATTTTGAATTTGTTTTAAAAATAATAAAAAACCTACGTGGGGGAGAAGTATTATAATTAAAGGGTTCTTTCATATACAATTCAGTGAATAAACACCATAGTAATAATAATGCATAATAATATTTATTAGCAAAACTTTGAAGTGTATGTAATTGTATGTATGAGCTAAGGGCATAGAACAATCTACAATAATTTGTAGCTCTAAAGAACATCAACCGCTGCCACCCATCATAGTCTCGTCTCTATCCATCTCTCACCCCTTTCTCTTCATTGCGTACAAACAGTAAATTAATCAAAAAACTTGACCAGAAAAATATAAAGAAAGGCAAAAATGATATAAAATAAAAATAAAATCAACTGCTTCACATGCGAATTTTTCAAGCATTTTAATTGTATTTAAAAATGCAAACAACACAACATTTAATTTGCAAGAAAAACAGAAAAAGAAAATAAAAAAATTAAAATAATGAAAATAAAAGCAAGTGAAACAAAAGCGTAGAAATCCAAAGGCAGGCAGGCAGGCAAGCAGACAGATAGACAAAAAGTCAAGAGCGCAAAACAAAAAACAAAAAAATAAAAGAAATCAAGTAAAAAATTAAGCTCAAAATGTACTGAAAAACGCATAAATTAGCGATGGTTTGTAATTTCAAAAGACAAACAGACAGATAGAGAGATAGAGATACAGAAAGATAGACAGACAGACAGACAGACAGACAGACAGACATCCAGTGAAAGACATCGAAACATTCATTCATTGAGATATTATACAAACAGACAATGAAACTCATAAATGTATAACTAAGGGTTACTGACTGACGACTGTCGGCTCTTTATACTATTTATACTTACATATATTTATCATACGAGTATATTGTATTTTGTATATTTGTAACTAGAAGCCAATGTTTATTTTTTTTTTTAAGAGAAAAAAGGGTCTTATTAATGTAATACTTACTTACTTACTTAATAAAATATACATTTATTGCATAGAAACACTTTTGTAGAATAGAAAGATGATACAAACATAATATGAATGAATAAATGCAAGTGAATATAACAAACAAAATTCTTGCTTTACAAGACTAAAAGGAGTTTATGTTAAGATGGATATGGAAGAGAGAGTAAGTTGTATGTAGACTAAATAATAAAATAATAAAATAATAAAGTTTAGGTATGAATGTCGAAAGCATAATCATTGTTTAGTTAGTTGAGGGAGCATAAGATTTATGTACGAGTATATGAAGGGTTTGCGCTTGTTTACTTGCCTGTCTGACTAACAATCAAATCAGGCAGCATGACTGAATGAATAAATACGAGTATGTGTCTAGAGAATGTTACAAGTTAAGATTCTTATAATTTCAACTTGAAATAATGACCTTGATATAACAAATTTTGCAAGCTCAATTAGAGACTAAAATGAACAAAATCTTTTATTCATTAAAAAGAGTTTTGAGAGAGATTCTTCATAATCAAAACTAATTAAAATTTAATATATTTTTTTATTATTACAAATTTCTCTATAATATACTTGTTATTTTATTTGTTATTAAAAAGAAAACCTCTTCCACTATTTGATTCCTCCCATCAATTTGAAGTTAAATATTTGTTATACTATAGACTAGGGATTTCTTTAGTGTTTCTCTTCAAAATCTTGTCTGCTTTTGTAATTGTTAACTGAAATGAGTTATAAGTTAAGGAAGACTTTATTAGTTTCAACTTAAAATGATAATAAGTTTGGCATGAACATTTTGCAAGGCTAAGATGAAGAATTCTTAGTAGACTCTAAATAATCAAAATAAAAAAAAAATAAAAACTGATTAAAATTTAATATCTATATTAAATATCCTTGTTACAACATTGTTTGTTTTTGCTAACAAAAGACCTTAAGAATTTCTTTCCATTTCTTCCTACTATTTGCTCCCCCATCAATTTGAAGATAAACATTTATTTTGAAGACTATGAATTTCTTTGGTGTTTGTTTCTCTCTTCCATAGTATTGCAGTTTAATAGTTCAAATGTCTCGACATCATCGTATGTCTATGAATTAAATAAGCCATATATTTTATTTTGATATTTATTTTGTCTACTCTGTGTATTTTTGTGGCATACGTATAAACCACCCCAATACTTAGTAAAATCATTACAACTGAGATTGTTGTGCTTGGGTGTGGTGTGGTGTGGAGCTCGCTCCCCCAATTCTAATATTAATTTCATTCTTATTATTGTTCATTTTGCTCTATTTTTGTATTTAATTCTTCTTCGATTTCTTTATTTAGTTCTCATTCTTCTTCTCATTCACATACAGACTTTCTATCTACCGAGTAGAATCATTGAATCATTCAACTTCAAACTTTAGTTATTCTGAGACTTGTAATTACAACAAAAACAATAATAAAATGAGCATCCCCCTCAGTAATATAATAATAATAATAATAACAACAGAAACAGAAACAAGAGCAAGGAAAAGACAAAGACAAAGAATGCAAGAAAAATACACATAAATTCAATTGCTTTCATTGAACTCGAGCCACGCGTTTTTCCCCCAATATTCCCCTATACTTATTCTCATTTATTCACTTTCCCACTCATTCATCCATCCACTTTTATTTACTCACTCATTGGTTTATTTCGCTAACTTGTTGTTAAAAGTATCTGCTGTCTGTTGCACATACAATATATATATATATATATATATATATATATATATATATATATATAGTATATATGTATGTATGCATGTATCTATGTGTACTACAACATTGAGTTCGATAGTTCGTTGTTTCATTTGTTCATTTGTTGCTTGTGTTTGTGTCGACAATTTAACATATTTGGGAATTCATTGCACTTTCTTTTATAGGCCTTAGGCAGGCAGGCAGGCAAACAGGCGCCTTATGCATTTATACTCCATTCCAGAGTAAAAAAAAAACAAAAAAAAAAAAAAAAAACAAGGGGCGTTAAGAAGATACACTAACATCTTGTTGTAAGATAGAAGTTTAAGATTCAAAAATACTTAATATCCAATGCAGTTCTTCATCAACTATAATACTATGTAAGTATGTAGATACTTCTCTCTGGGAATATGTAAGTTTTTGCCTATAATAGAATATTGAATCTCTTCTATTCGATTCTATTCTATTAATTTGCTTTGTTTTGTTTTCATACTTAAATATATAGACATACACATACATTTATATTTAGATACTTTGAATGCTATTTAAATATATAAATTCTTAAAATTTCGCTTGATTGTACAACGATTTATCTTTTATACATATGTACATATTTATAGTATATTCCTTCCTTTTGAGGTACTTTGCTTTTGTTGTAGTTGAGTTGTTTAAAAATAGTCAGACACACACTCACTCACAGTCGCATGGTATAAGATACTTTGTTTTGTATTTCAGAATTTGTCTGTTTTGTCTACCATATAATTTCATTGACAAAAATAGTTGCGTGCACCCTCAACATCAACATCAACATTAACAGACTCATCAAAATGGAGACAACAACGATTCTTTTGTGGCACAACATCTGTTTGTCACATGCCAAAAGATAGAGTATCGTCTCGCACTCGCACTCTCACTCTCACATACTATTGATTGTACAATGTGTATTGACACGTATAGATTGAGTATACGCCGCATTGACAAAATCAACGACAACAACCAACTAACTTCAATTGCTGCTAATTATAGCGTTTCATGAGCCAATAATTTCTTGATTCTTTTTTGGATAGCAAATTATTTTCGATTATCGAAATCTGTTGCATAAATCACCTACATTCAACACAGATTGAGGCAACGGCGGCTGTGGTGGTGGCAATGAACGCACATGGTCGTTGATCAAATACTGTTGTTGGCCACAATTATTAAGCTAAGTTGAGCATGTTTGTCATCACGAACAGTAGCAACAGCATTAGCACTAGCAATTTCCACTTGCCACATGTTCAAATTTATGAAGTCAAGAAAGAATGAACACACACTAGAATGATCATCGATATCATCGACGTCGCCACACTCATGACGATCGATTGCACAAATTTGTTTAAACAAATGTAAATATTTATTAAGATTGCAAAAGAAACGAAACGGAATAAAAAAAGAAAAGATACAAGTACAAATGTATCTGTGCAGTTGTAATAAGCTTCATTTGTTTAAATATAGATACACAGATACGAGTAGATTGATGCATAGATAGATACACTCGTCGAATATATTACATTTTGCACTCAATGATCGATTAATGATGGCAATGAAGATTGCGACGACAAAAATGATGATGATATTGATGATGATGATGACGGTGACGGTGACGGTGACTGTGACGGTGACTGTGATGATAATGACTGTGCCTGTGATGATGATGTTGATGATGATGATAGTGTGTTGATGATGATGATGATGATGAACGTGTGCTAGTAAGGTTGCGGGTGTGGTTATACAATGGCTTCTATAGATATATAATAGTGTTTTTGTTATTGTACCTGCAGGCTGCTGTTGCTATTGCTACTGCTATTGTTGCTGTTGCAATTAGATGCCAAAAGCACACCAGGCGCACATATTGCACACGCCAATTACACTCATCCATTCTGGTGGCTGCTGGGGGAGTATGGCAAGTGAGATCAAGTCGATCGCAATACGCTGATAATGCGAATGCTTTCAAGGCTTTGCTTGTTGGTTTTTTTTTTACTATTAGTGCTGCAGTTGTTGTTGTTGTTGTTTTTGTTGGATTGCATTATTATCGCATTACATTTTATTGTCGCTTTAAGCAAAGCAAAGTTGTGCTGTGCTGAGCTGAGCTGAGCTAAGCAGGTGCTGGTTGCGGTAGCGGTGGGAGGCATTAATTCGTTCATTGTTTATCTTTTGTTGCTGGCGTCAAAGATACAATAAATATATACAATGATCACATTTATCAATAACATTATGATAATAATGATGATCATATGGCACTTGACTTGCATTGCAATTTTTATTTATATTTTCATTTATTTATTTATTGAAAATTTTTTAAAAATTAAATATTTGATTTCTGTTGCTATTCATAATTTCATTTATTTTTATTCTTTCATTGATTTCCTTTTTAGGTTACATTCAATTCGATTCAATAAGATTTGACTTTTATTTATTTTTTAAGAGAGCACAAAAAAATGTGAATGAAATTTGTTGTGTTTTTTATTTAAATGGTGGCATGAAATATTTTTGCATATGAGTAATCGTATTGACGATGTTGACGAATATCAAGCGACTGAGGCATCAAAGTGTTTTTTTGTGTCATGTTCTTTTTTAAAATTGTTTTTTATTTATTGAATTCCTTTATATAATTTGTTATTTTAACTTTGGGCATTTTTATGTGATTTTTTTTTTTTTTTTTTTGTTTTTGGAAATGTTGAGTTTATTTATATTTTTACCTGAGTCCTTTTCGAAACAACAAAATTTAAAATGGAACAATAACATTATTTTTGGTGTTTCTCTTATTTCAGTGAGTCAACTTAGTTCTGATCTGAAGTATAACCTCAGAATAAATCAAGTCAAACTTAGATTTTTTCAAAACACTTGTGCCATTTTATTACATCAAAAGTTACTCAATTATTTAAGGGCGTCTTAGAGTTATTTATCAGATCATTTCAGGTCATTTAGATACTGAAAAACTACCAAAATAATTATGGATTTTATTAACGTTGATTTTAATTCCAAAATTTATTTTATAAACTGAATTCAAAGGCTTTTAATAACCCAATATTATATATATTTTTCACAATTTAAAAAAAAAAAGTAATATAAAAACTGAAGATCTCATCTTATTATACATTTAAAATAGTTTCCACTTACCTCAAATTGTTTTGTGAATTCTTGATATTTATAATATCTAATTCCTTAAATATATCACAATATTCTGAAACAAGAAAATTAAATTTAAGAAATTTTAAAAATTAATTTTAAAAACTTTATAAAAAAATGATGAAGTATTAATTCAATATACATTTTTCAGCAATTTAATTGTCTATTTAATTGTTTATATGTTTCAATAAAAAAAAAAAAAAACCTATAATGTTGTTATACAGGTGATATATATTTTTATACTGGTACAAATATACCATATAATAGATACAGGGTACATTATGTTTATACGACTAACGGAATGTACTTTACAGACATACACTCCCAATCAATCAAATAGACTCAAGGTTTTCTTATAGAATATGGAATTTGTGAAATCGAAATATCAATACTAATGAAATTCGAAAAAAAATATATATTTTTACGTTTCAGTATTTAATTCTAAAATTAATCAAACAAGAAGTGGAGTTCTAAGTAAAAGGTTATATCTGTCAGGTCGTGCGACTCCTTCTCAGACACTAAAAGCCATAAAAAACTGAACTAAAAGACTCAGTGAGTTTTGAATCAGATAAACATTTCTTCGATTTCTGGAAAGTCCATGGCCCTAAAAGTATCAAATTGATTCAAACTCCACAACCCTATTTCTCAATTAGCTCACAATAGAAAACATGAAATAAATCAATATTTTAATGTGTTTTGCTAAAAACTTTTGGGATCATTTCACAAATTATATAATCAAATTCCTTGTTGAAGTTTTAAAATAGTTGGAGTGTGCAGGGTATTCCATAGTCAATTCCACCCGACTATAGCATATTTTTTGTTGCTTTTATATAATAAATTTCCATGCGTAAATATTGTTAAATTTGTGACTTTCGGTAAATATTTTTTTTTTTTTTTTTGTTTTTTTTTTTATAAAAATGTCAAATTATTTTATGTAGATATTTTTAAACATTTTATTTAAAACGGCAGCATAATTAAAGAAAAAGAGAGAAGGGAAAACAACAGTGGAAAAATAAGCTTCCGGCACTCAAAGTATAAAGCGCAATATATACAAACAAACAAGAGCAAAAACAAAAGCAAAAGATACACGAAAGTTGAAAATGTGGTGATGATTTTTCCAGTAAGTAAACTAGCAGGCAGAGAGGCGCAACAACAATGCGATTGTCATCGACGCTTGAGCGATTTTCACATTAGATTAAATATGTTTTCGCCTTCTTTTTTTTTTTTACTTCCATTACCACTTCTGTGTTGACGCTTATCTTTCTGTTGCTTGGTTTGAAATCTGCAGGTCAAAAGTTGCGCAAGAATCAAGTGATGATGATGGTGCTGATAATGATGACTGTTGAAATATGTTTAATAATGTAGTAGTAGAAAGAAGATGGTAATAAAACTGAGAGAGAATTATGCATAAAGAAAGAAAGAGTGGGGTGCAATGTAAATATTGTAAGAAAAGTGGGGAAAAAGATGAAGGAAATGGTAATAAAGACAATCACTTTGTTTATATCATTAAATAAAGTCATTGTCATATGTACGAGTATACAACAGTCAGAGACAATGAAATCAAAACTGGAAGTTGAAGTTAAGTTTGAAATGATGAAATTATTAGGGGAGACTATTAACGAAAAGACACACACAATTGGAAAAGTAATGATTTCCAAATGAAATGTAAATAAACATAAAATTAACTTTGAGTAAAAATCTATTTAATAATTAATTTTCCACACAAACTTTGTAAATTTTTTTTTTGTTTGGAAAGTTGCGCTTAACGATGAAAGTGAACTTCGTGAAGCCAAAGGATATTTGAAAATGAAATTTACAGTAAATTCTCATTTGGGTTAGATGATGTGATACTTGCTTATGGCCCTTAATAATGGCACTAATAATGCCCCTTAGACCAATTAAGATTTCCAATTAAACTCAAAATGAGTAGCCAAACATTAAAACCCATTGTTATTGTTATTATCGTTATTATTATTATTATTGGCCATGATTGCACTGTGACCTTTGAAAGTCGATTACGATTACCCATTGTGCAATAAAGAAATTTTGACTGTGATTGAAATTTTTATTGAATGCTTTGTTAAGAAGTTTAAAAATGCACTCAACAACAAATTGTTTATTTATAAGCAAATGGTGGAGCTGTGGCATACAGATATGGGGATCCACTGCTGCCTTCATTCGTAGGATCCAACCCTGCCAAAATTTTCATATCTAGTGCTCCATGGTATGTGAGAAACACAACACTTCAACGAGACCTGAACACATCAACAGTGTTAGATAAAAGAAACATCCACAACAACAGACATATTAATACTTATAAGACTTCTTCATCATCCAAATTGACTGATAGCCTAAGTCTTTAACAATCCACTGACGTCTCAAAAAGTTTCATCCTAAATATTTCTCAAAAGGAGAGCATAAAAATTAGAACTATAAATTTTACCTCATCATTCTGCACTTTACTCCATAAATGTTTGAAGGCGGTTACCGCTGTTTAACATTAATCTATGTATATCTGTGTCAACAAGTCAAAGTAACTTAAGTCGAAAATCTATTGCCCATTTTGTGTAATGTGATTTCTGTTTGGTTTCATTTTATATTTCTAAGTTGCTACACAAAAAAAAAAATTATAAAAAAAAAAATACATGCTAAATAAATTTTGTAAATTTTTTTTATAAAATTAGATTTCACAACCTTTCCAACAAATGTAAATTTTATTTAGTTTATTTATTATAATAATTGTTTAAAAGAGTTTGAAAATTGGATTTGTGATAAAATCGTAGGTATACGAATTAATAGTGGTCAGGGTAATACGTGTTTTGAAGCCGTGAATAATAAATAATAAAATTCTAACTCAATTTACTCAATTTTCGACATAATAAAAAAAAAATAAAAAAAAAATTGAATATTTACATACATTTCTGGAAAATGAGAAAAATATGTCAATAAGTTCATAGGATGACATCCCCTCCTTCGCCCGGTAACACATTTTTAATTCAATACTATCACACACATGCTATTTTTGTATCCCTTTCCTCTCCATTTGACACAATCTTCAACTGATACCTGTCCTCATCTCATTTTCACTTACAAAACAATTTTAAAGCGGAAGCAATGTCAGTGTCAGTCAAATATCGCATAATAAGTACAATACAAAAGCAGATAGATACATTCTCAGATACGTGCGTGCAGAAATGCTTAAATAACAATAGCAATAACAATAACAACAACAAAAACAAAAACAAAACTAATAACAAATGTTAATGATAATAATAACTAAAGCAGCTAATTTCTCACTAAAAGAGTAGAAAAACAAACAATGTCAGCAACAATAACAACAACAACAGCAACAATGAACAACAAATAACCTTGCCTTTGGCCACCAGAAGCGTGTAATAATAATGGAAAAATAACAGAAGCAACAACAGCGACAAGAAATTTCGGAATTTTTATTGTTTCGTTTCATTTTCGGAAGGAGGTAAGATCCCAAAAGGCCAAGATCAGCTCACTCAGTTCAGTTCATTTTTTATTTTTTGTTGCTGTTGTTGGCGTTTTGTTTGCACACTGTCCAAAAGTCAAAAATGCGCGGCAGCATAATTTTTCAAAATAAAAATAAACCCCATGACAGAATCTTAACTTTGGTTCACCGAAGCTTACATACCTTTCAAAACCAAATGAATAAAGAATTTAACCAATAAGAAAATTTTATTATTGTTTTTAGAACAATTTATAATGGTTTGCTAAGGCAATTAGTAGTTTGATAGATCAATTGTTACCTTAATTGTCATTCCAAATCGATTTGTTTCCTTGGAATATCTCATGAATTGATTGATAAGATTTGAAAGATTAAATGGCAACTATATCTTTTTTATTCGATCGATGTAGAATTAAGAAATGTAAAGGTCTTTCATACAAAAACCTAATATTGATGTGTGTGAATCTGTGTGTCTGTTCCTTATAGACTCCGAAACCACTACACCGATTTTGATGAAACTTTCAGGCAAACTTTAGCATAGTGTGGAGAGTAATTGGGTGAAGATTGGTCCGGATTGGATCACATATTTGCATTAGTAAACTGTGTTAACTACATGACCAAAGTTAACTACATAATAAAAGTTCTATATATGAAAACAAGGACTTAGCAATGCGTACCGATGCACCTATTTATTATTATTTTAAAACATTAAAATGAGAATTTAATAGAGTGAAGCACTTTGAAATCCGTGAATCGATCATTCTTTCATTATATTGCTAATACTTTATAGAGTCTCCGATGCATGATTCTATATTATGCAAACATCACGGAAAAGTGATAATACCCTTTTACACTTGTATTAAAATTAAGTATATCCACAAAAAACAACAGCAACAATTACAATAACAATAACAGAAAAGACAAATAACAATAACAGCAAAAAGCGACAACGGGTAAAATTAAAAAAGGGTCATTAAGTGCGCCCAACAACAACAAAATCAATGGGCTGCCTGGATAGGGTAAGCGGAGGAAGCTGTCAAATGATGACTCAAGGGACAACTGAAGAGCGCCACTGAATAGTTGTATGTAGTACTTACGTATATAAAATGACTGAGAGATGAAGTCTATAAGAGTGTGGGGTCTGAGGTGTTAGGGCTTTAATAATAAGAAAAACAAAAAAGAAAAGTAAAATAAATAAATAAAATGGCAACAGTTGAAGATGAAGAATTAAAAGAATGGGAACCACCACCACCAAAGGAAAGAGTCAAAATATGTGGTAATTGTTGTTGTTGTTGTTGTTATAGTATGCTGCCTTGTGACGTTTTGTGGCGCTTGGACAAATTTCCCAACAATTGTTTCTTCATCATTCATTCATTTTTGTTGTGTTGTTTTTTATTTTTCTTGTTTTGTTTATCAAAATTTTTCTCTCAACATTTTTGTTTTTACAATATATTTATTTCATTTTTCAACATTTTTGTTTGCCCTTTTGTTGTACTACGTCGTTGCTATTGTGTGCTGTGCTGTGCTGTTTTGTGTAGTGTAGTGCAGCAGCGGGTTGAAGTGATCCACGAAACCCGAATAGCATGGAGGTCATTGAAATAAAAGACTTTGGCTTTTTAGTTCCGTTTTGAATGTTGTTGCCACACTTTGCACAAGTTTAAATTAAATGCTGCCCTTGTTATTGCTGTTGTTATTATTATTTGAATTATTTGCTGCTGCTGCTGCTGTTGCTGTTGCTGCACTTGAGGGCGCGGCGGCGCTTTGTAGAGTAAGCAGTTCAGTGCTCAAAGTAGAGCAACGCAATAAAAATGAGTGAAAAATAATTTGTAATTACAAAAAATAACAAAACAAGAAATCCATCTACATCAATAATAGATACATTCATTTACTATTATACCCAGTACTACTCGTACAATTCAAATGAACGTACGAGTATATGAATACCACATAAATAATAAGTAATAACTTTGATTTTGTTTTGCTTGCAATGATGTTGAAACAAACTGAAAAGTGAAGTTACGACAACAAATAGCTGAGACAACAAACTACAAAAAAACACAATTGTTATTAAAAATATAATTATAGAAAAACACTTAAAATCATAGGAAGATGAAAAAACAAAAGATGTACGGCAGACACAGTGAGGCAGGGCAAAATAAAGTAAAATAAAGTTTAAATATGAGATGAGATAAAATGACGTCTCAATGTTATTGTTTGCAATTAAGTATTGTATAAAATAATTACACAATAATTTTTTTGCTATTTATTATTGACCTTCTGCAAATAATATCAATTCAATAACAAAGAACTTTACCAATATTCCTTAAAAACAATTATACACTAAGACCTCGTTTAAAACGGCCTCATTCAACATGATCTCGGTCTAATCCGGTGACAGATTAGATATCATGTTATGTTTAACACGTTTCTAAATTATCCTAAAGGTGCCCACACCTAATGCAATCGGTTGTACAACTTCATGCTTGTTTACTTGTTGGTAGGCACAACATGTGCGGTAAAAAGTAAGATGCCGATTGTAAGCTGATTGTATAAAAAATCAAAAAAATTTGGTTGTACAACCGATTGCAATACTATTAATACTACTATTACTAATACAACATCATTACTGCAGTCGATGAATCAGGGTATAATTTACACTTTACATAGTGAGTCTTCAATGTATATCTGACATTCTTTCCGATGGATTTGGAACAAAACCGACGAAAGATTATATTTATATAATGAGTTGATAGAAGAAATTTTACATTAAAAACTGCGTTCAGTTGGTACATTTATTTTAAAGAGAGCTTAAGAAATCAACATTGAAAGGATGGTGAATGAAAGTCTACCCGGTAGTTGTTGTAAGCCATGTGCTTCAATTGCCACAAGGTGGTCTAAGTAGATGAAATTTTACAACTTGTTCACACATTTGAAGGTTTTAAAGATTATGATGACTATCGATGATTTCTATAAGTTGTTTTTTATACAAAGACCATCTTCATGAATAATTGAAGAATGTTTCTATTAATAGTGATTTTTATTTTAAAGTGAGTTAACACCTTCGCCCAGCAAAGGCTTCAATTTTTGATTGATATTGATGTGAATGATTGGAAGAATTGAAAATGGAATTAGTTTCGAAGATATTGAGGCTTAACTATGAGAAAGCTTCAGTAGGTTTTAGCATTGTATAGTAGATTTGTCCATTGAAAGCCTTGTGAAATTCAAAAGGGATTTCGTAATATCGTGTCACTCATTTTCAAAAATAAAGGATTTATTTATTTATTTAATTTGTTTTTTTTTTTTTTCAAAGGATTGTTTTCAAAAGATGATGACAGGGACATTCAATTAAATAATTTTAAGTAAAATATGGTAAGCTAATGGCTGTTATGATCTTTAAAAATAACTATTTTTTAAGTTTGAATATTTAATTCTAAGAGTTGAAGAGAGTTCTTGCTCACCTTTGCGACTTTAATAATAGTAACGCCCTTAAAAAGGGGAAACAAATTTTCACTGATGTTGTTTGAAATCTCACAACATAACTGGCTTCCTGTTTAGTGTAACAAGATTTTGTCTAAAGCGGTATTTTCAAGGAACGATGCCTGGGTGTATTACATTTCTATGTCTATGTTGATGTAAGAAACTGCTATGAGAAAGTTGACATCCATTCAGAAATCAACTCTAAGGATGAAGATAACGCTAAACATCGTTTGTACCAAACTTGGCCACACTTTTTCACATTGCTATTTTTTGGTTGAATTTTTACTTACTCAATTATTTCATTTTCACCACTTTTTTTATTTACTTTGAAATTACAATTTTTAATTAAATTAATAAAATGCATTTAATTTTGTTTTATTTAAACATTTATATAATTGTTACATTATTTATACATATTTACATTTTATTTCATTAATTAAATTTAAAATCAATTTTTTAATAGGTCAAAGGGTAAAAGTTGATAAAAATTAAATTAAAAGTGTGTTAACATTAAAAAATAAAAAATAAATCAACTTGATATTCAAAATTAAATTATTTACTCAACAACAACAAAAACACATTCAACATGAAATTATAATAAAGAGCTCATCTATCAATATGTGAACTGGGTTCTGTGTTTTGATTTCTTAGATGAAGGCAAAGGTAAAAATAATAAAAACGATAAAAATAAAGAAGAAAAAGAAAAAAAAACCTGATATAAACATCGAAGCCCCAAGGTCATTTAAAAAACATTGTTTTCAAATACAAATACTATATGTACCATATATATGCACATGTATCGTGTGTGTGTGTGTGTGTGTGTGTGTGTGTGTGTGTGTGTGTGTGTGTATTAAAAATAAAGAAGAAAAAACATGCCAGTTATGCAAACAACTTAATAAAACAAACTTCAAGATATCTACTACATACTAAATACATCACCTTAGTATACTCGTATCTAGAAATGTAACAAGGCAATGCATGTTTATTGATATTGTGTCAGCTATTTTCAGTTTCATTTCACTTCACATCTATGGAATTTATCACTCGTAACTCTTATATGAAATTTGATCATAAATTTACAAGCGGCTCAATGGTCTAGGGGTATGATTCTCGCTTTGGGTGCGAGAGGTCCCGGGTTCAAATCCCGGTTGAGCCCATTTACTTTTTTTTTTTTTTTTTTTTTCAATTCTTTGTTTTCTTTTATTTCTATTTGTATATTTTTAATATATTTTTTTTTATAAAATAATAAAGAAATAAATTTCGAACTGTTTATATGTATTTCCATGATACTATATCGCACCTTAACAACAAAAGGGGCATAACTCAAAATTTTCAAATATTATTTTTTTTATTAAAAAACAACATACAATGTTCATTTCCAACCCTTGTAAAAATTAGGAATTTTGTCCACTACACTATACAAGAAAAAAATCCATTGTTTTTCTTTCTTATCTTATATCATCATTGTGAACAAAAACAATATTTTGCTTCTACTGTAAAATTGAAAATTTTGAGTTATGACCCTTTTGTCGTTAGGGAGCAATATATTTTTTTACTCAAAACTGAGGAAAAATGTATTTGAATAAAAAAAAAAATCATTTAACCTCATTATATTCTTCACCACGTGAGAAATTTATTATTAAAATAAAAAAAAAAAAAAAATCAGTGGGCTCAACCGGGATTTGAACCCGGGACCTCTCGCACCCAAAGCGAGAATCATACCCCTAGACCATTGAGCCGCTTGTAAATTGTTGTCCAAAAACTGATTTTCTCTTTAGCTTTATTCATATTGGTGTTTTTTATTTCAATTATTCATTAAGTTGACAACTTTGTTACGGTTTTATCAATTCGGTTAAATTTATTACGAGTATATGAAGCAGCAGAGCAGGTTTTTGATAAAATAGAAATAATATTTGCATAAATTGGAAATGGAAATTCATTTAAAAAAGAATTGCAAGCAAAAGTGTTAAAAAATTATCTTTTCTGTCAAAGTAATTATCTCTAGACAAGAAAATTTAAGATAATAAAATACTATAACAGAATTTATTATCACACAAAATACGTGTAAGTATATTTACGGGTACCATAAATAATGTTCACAAAATATCCATATTATTAATCGAATTTTATATCAAAATTGTTTTATGTTTGCTTCATCTATTTTAATATTTTTCTTTAGACGTACGAAGCGTGGCACCCGTGGCATTATTTATACAAATATGAATACTTCGTATTTATGGAAAGTGTTTATAAGCTTAAGTGGTTTTGTCAAGTGGTTAGATTATTCGCATATATAATATTTATCTGTTTGGGTTATAGTTTATTCTACAGTGTCCCTGATATAATTTGTCAAGTTAGCATCACCTTAAATTAGTAAATAGAATTATGTATTTGAATAAATAATAATTCCGTTGTTCATATACTCGTAGTACGAGCAAAAATGCACTGAATATTTTTTTTCTATTATACTTACTACAATTATTGTATTGTAGCTGTGAAGATGAAAAAAAGTCAGGAAGTATCAAACACTTTGTATATAACTTCCCTGCATTTTTTGGGTACTCGTTTTCTCGAAGAGCGATCGAAGATTTAGAAAATTTGGCATTGGGTGACTTGATTTTTGTTGTTGTTGTTGTTGTTGTTGTTATTTCTTCGTGCTGGTTTCAAAAGCATACGGTGACCTCTCAGTCTAACTAAGGCTTCCCAATCGCCAACTGCTCTACCTCACCTCTTTACATTTAGACATAAAAATGGGCCTAAAGGATTCTTAGTGAGCAAGTCCTCTGTGGCGAGCGGCGTGCACATCCTATCCTTCTATTATTGAATTTTTTTTTTAAATACATTTTTTGATAGGCTAAAAAACTGAAATAATTATAATGCCATTTTGAAATAAGTTTTCATATAAATTATACGATATAAAAGCTTTTAAAAAGACGACTTGATTTATTTTAAAATATGTATGTCTCGAAGCCTTATATGCAAAATTAGATTCACCAATTTCGACAGATTCTGATTCGATTTTGATGAAATAAACGCTATATGTTACAAAAAGCTTACACACTGCAAAACACTAGTGACTTTTCCAGTTTTGTTTTTGGACATCAAGAAATTGGTATTGCAAGATTCGAGCCACACAGGACACAAACATGGCAAGTTAAATAAAAGCTTTTAAAATTCAAAAACTATCATCTATTTAAGGGTTTTAGATAATGGAAAGAACAGAGATGTAACATAAACCTATGTCTATGCTTAATAAACCAATACAAGAGGCCCATGTTTGCATATCGATTCTATTCATTGTGAAATAAGATTATTAATCAAATTGTCTTAGGAATTAATAATCGACCATCGGACGACCTTGTTAGCCAAGATTTATTTGATTGTTTCATATTAAATAGTATAGAAGTAAGAAATACCCATTGCTGGAAGGACTCTGTCTGTAGGTAAGGGCAGTGCGAATCAGGCATCAGAAAGGGAAATGTAATGATTCTGGATGAATTTGCCGCTTTTCAACATTCTCTTTAAATTACCGCATTCAATATTAATTTTTTTTTTTAAGACTTCTTCAATAAAATCTTTACTGATGAAAGTGGCTTATGAAATATTTTTTTTTTTTTTTGTCATTTTTCTTATATGAAATTCCATAAAACATGCTATTCCTAATGTATATACAATATAATAAAATATTGTATTTTTTTTTTGTTGTTGTCATTTTCAACACAAATGTTTCGTAATACAACAACAATAACACTATGAGCAGCAACAAGGTATGTAATGTACCAACATACAAAAACGAATATTGAAGTCAACAACATTATGTCAAACAACATTTCACGCACTTGGAATGAATTTGAACGACCAACAAACAACCCAAAAAAACGTAAAAGTTATAATAAAAAACTTCAAAATGAATTACCAACAACAACAACCACAACTAAAATTATGTAGTAGCAACAAAATGCGTACCAGCAGCAGCAACAACAACAACAACAGCAGCATTAACTAATGTAATAAAAACAACAACAGCAAATTGTCACTTGTAAGCGCAACTGGTGAAGGTGGTTAACAACACAACCATGCACAACAAAAAACAAAAAATAAAAGAGCAAAAATATATTCAATATATGCGTTTCCACCTTGTGCCCCCCTACCTCACTCCTTATAAAAAGACTCGTGGTAACCCGGATTTTGGACCAAAATATACTAAGTTAAAAAAAAAAAAAAAAACACATACAAAAAAGTGCAGAGCAAAAGGTGCGAAAACAAGCAACAATGAACACGAGCAACAAATTTGTTGCCTTTTGGTTGCTATTGCTGCTGCTGTTGCTTGTATTGATGTTGTTTGCCCAAAACCAGTAAATGATTTCGCAGTGATTTGTTGTCTTTGTTGTAGTTGTTGTTGTTCTTGTTGTTGTTACTTCAATACATTTCATGTTCGTTCAGTTGAGTTCAGTTCGATTCGATTTAGGTTTGTAAACACCAGTAACATCAAGAGCTGCAGCAGCAGCTCAAAAGATACAAAACTGATTTTGAAACAAAAGCGTTGCGAATGCGCAAGCGTGCAGTTCATTGAACTACAGACAAACAGACAAACATACAAACAGACAGACTGACACAGAGAGAGAGAGAGAGAAAGACAAGCGGACAATGGACTGATGGACGTACAGCGGCATGACTCCCTCCCCAAAAATTACAAATAAACGAAAAGATACAAAAACCAAAATGAAATAAAAACAAAAAAAAAAAAACAAAAAAAAAAAACAAAAAAAAAATGAGAAAAATGTGTATATTTCTTCAAGTTGTTTTTAGTTCGATCGCTGGATGCTGCTGCTCAGATTATGTCACACATTTCCAGTGGCAGTGGCAACGGCAACAGTTGCTATTGCAGTACATGGAAGCACGTTACAGCATAACAACAATAACAACAATAATATATAAAACAAGCGTTATAACTTACAACAACAACGACGCATGTGCTCAGTGATCTCTTCCACCACCAATCTCCCTTCCTTCCTTTTTTTCTTTCTTCCTTCTGCTTATAATAATTTTCATTTGTTTTCCCCAAAAATAAAAATGAACAGAAAAATCTTTGTATTTATTTGAAACTGCAACGAGATACGACATTAAAATGTTGACTTCCACATACTACTAGTCACTAGTGTTGTATCTGTGTGTCAGTATATTGTATCTGAATCATATGCAACACAATTGTCGACAACAACAACAACAACAGCAGCAGGAGCAGCAGCAGCAGGAAAATCGTCAGCATATGATTCCCTTGTGGCGGGCGTTTGGCAAATAGACTAAGAGAGAAACGACAACGACAACGATGATGTTGATGATGATGATGACGATGACGACGATAAGCAAAAGCGAAGACAAGCGATTGCTGGCAAGAGACTACAAATGTTGATTTAAAGGCAGCAGCAGCAGCACCAGCAATGAGCAAAATGCATTTACAGACAGATAGACCGATCAAGAGACTATCAAACAGTCAGATACTATAAAGATACATAGTCAGGCGGAGACTGTCTAAAGTTAGGGTTTAATAAAGCACATGATAGTGGAGGGGATGTCTTTGACTCATTTTAATTTCTGTGGAAGCGGGAAGCATCTCACTCAATAAGACGAGGGCGCAAAAGTCAAACGAATGAACAGTTTTATATCGTAATAATGTTGACGACTATGTCTGATTTTCTTCGATTTTTTTTTTTTTTGTATTATTTTTTTGTTGTCTGTTGTTGTTGTCTATGACTCCTAAGACGACGACACAATGAAGACAAAATAAATACAAAATACAAAAATAAAAAGGAAAAAAAAAACATAAAAATTGTTATCTTTGTTGTTGTTGTTAGAAATAAGTGAAAGTCAAATTATATTGATGCATTGAACAAATGAGCAAATGAACGAACGAACGAACGAATGAACAAATTAACTGCGCAATGAGTAGACTTACTTGCTTACGTCGTGACATCTCTAACCCCTCCACCAAAATCATTTGAAACCCCCTCCTACAATGCCACCAATACCATAAGTTACTGCTGCCGCACTTTCGCCTAACAAACATTGTATCTATTATACATACATACAATCATACAATATAGTACTCGTATCTATGTTGACTATATCTTTGTGTGTATGTATCTGCATGCAATGCTTCATTATTTGTATCTTTCTATATGATTTACTTACAAACGCACACAAAAAAATATTGAGTATTTTTGCATCACAATTTGTGTGGCTTTCATTTGTTAAGTAAATTAATTTTGAAATTATTAAAAACATACAAAAAAAAAAAAAAAATAAAAAAATATACAACAAATTAATAATTAAGAAAAAATGTGTTACAGTGAAAACGAAACAAGTTTTGATCTTGAGTTTTGTAGTACACATGTATTTATTTATGATGATCATTGATTATTTTATTTAAAACTTTGTTACTTTCACAAACTTACTCATATTGACAATAAGATCGACCAAACAAGAATCAAGAAAATGAACTAAACCTTAGATTCACAGCACATAAAAGGGATTTTTTTTTACACATGTCAAGACATTGTCTTGCCTCTACTTCCCAATAAATTAATTGATACAGATTGGTGAACCTGATGAAATGTTTGACAAAGGCGACTTGATTGATTTTAAAATGTGTCTCAAGGCTTTATGCATCTCATTAGCACATCTCATATTTCTTGTTTTTGTTGGTGTTTTCCAAATCATTTACCTACCTCATGAATCACTCCGTCCATCGGTGAAAACCGTTTGAAATTCCGATTGGTAGTTTTTGAATTTATCGCGTACAAACAGACAGAAAGACGAGACAGGAGACTTTGTTTTATAATATTTAGTGATAATAGTAATCAATTCATAGTAAAAACATTTATGAATAAAATATCAATAAACTGTATATGGATTAGTGATGCCAGATATCTATCATATAAAACAAGACAGATCGATCCAAAAAAAAAAGAGGGAAATATGACAGAATTTTTAAAAAATGTGGGAAAAATAGGCAAAAATTTGATGCCTTATTATTTTTAATTTTTAATACTTTGTATTTTATATAGTAAGCCTTCTTGCCAATCTATTGGATCGAGGCTCATCGAATTACAAAGAACAGGCTGATTAAGCTAAAATCTCTTTTAAAAAAGGGCTTACAGTTGATAATATTGTATAAAAGAGAGACTTTATTTTGAGCCAAAAAAGCACAATACATACGTGATTATCGTGCAACTTATTCTATGTATCGTGATCGCGGTATTCTGGTCGATTGCATTTGTTTTACCCAAATCTTCGAGAATGATGATTCGAATTTTTTCTTTACTAATATTCAAAGTCGTTTCCTTTATGAATCAATAAAACATTGCAATCATTTGCTAGAAAATCGCAAACCTTTCACTATTTAAAACTATCTTGAAGCCAAGAACCAAGCAACTGAAAAGTCGCGACGAATAGAAGGACATAACTGAATCTATTGGTTTCTTCACTTTAAAGTTTAATTCGGTCCAACTCTTTCAATTCACTTCAACTACACAACGAACACACACTTTTGCTTTCCATTTCTTTCGTGAACACTTCAGAAACACTTCTTTTTTGAGAACACTTTGAAAGTGTCAATTGAAAACTGTTATTGTAACACAGACAGTATTTTTTTGTTCAACTGGAAACATATGAGTGATAACATTGACACAGCAATATTAACTGTTCTGCGCAAAAAGAAATCGATTCTGCTTAAATTGTTCAGCTTTTGAAAGATCGCATTGAAAATTAGTGTTGAATGTTATTGTTATTGTATTTGCGACCTATGCTTTAAACATGAATAGGGATCTTTCCTTCCTTTCCTTGCCTTTCCTTTCCTTTCATACCTTCTCCAGGGTGTTACAGAAAATCTTTTAAATTTGCTGAATGATGATTGTAACCAGACAATTTTGTTTAGTATCTTGTTAAAAAAAAAAAAAAACACGTAAAAACTAATTTAATAAATAATAAATTTTGTATATACTCAGCCTTACAATAAAATACTCGTGTGTACTTATGTATATCTAATAATTGGAATAATTGTAAATATATATAGTAATATATAATTTCCCTTCTGGTTGCTTAAAATGTATTTCAATATGAAGAAATTTACTATAGAAATATTTACAAAAATATATTTGAATAAAATTTTTATTTAAAATAAATAAAAAGTTTCGTTCTCAACTCCATGTTGTTATGTTTTATGTGGACAGGATTTTTTTATTGTTTGTATTTCTTTCGATGGGGAGCGGATCGAATCCGTAATGATGGAATATTTATTTTGTTTCATATATTGTCTGTTTATAAAAATTCTCAATTCGTAGAATCCTTTTTAAATTTTTTTTATTATTTTACTCAACTCTAAATCTGCCTTTTATTTAACATAAAAATATATTTTTTATTTTATTACAATTATAATGTTCATTAGCACTAAATATCGGCAATATTCGGGTTTTAGTAAATTTATAATTTGATTTGGGTTAGTTTTTCTGATCTGTAAAGATAGTCTTTTTACTATTATTATTTTTTATTAAAATTTTTTTTTTCGAAAATTTGTAAACGATTTATTTCTTTTATTGTTTTTTTTTTTTGTTCCATTTTATATTCATTTAATGAAATTGCAAATGATTCTTTCAGTTCTTGTTTTCTATATTTTTAAATATTTATATTTCTCTTACATAATTAATTTCGACATATTTATGTCAATAAAATGTATAGAGAATTATGTATATCGCTAATCTATACATGTAATAAATTTTTCAATATAGAAATATTTTTTATTTTTAATTTTATATTCGATTGTTAAACATGGTTAGAAACCTTATTTTTTTTGGAAATTTTGATTTTCTTCCGATGACAGTTTTGTTTTCTTTGTATTATTTAATTCAATAAAGTGAGAGAATATTTTTTTTCCCTTCAATTCAAAAGAATTATCACAGCATCATTGTTTTCTTGCAGTAAACATTTTTACTGTTTCTCATAATTTTCGTCTTTTTTTTTGTATTGGTTTTTTTTTGGTTGCATTTTTTCTGTATTATCAGGAATACTTTGTAAATGTAAACCATTGCTGCATTTTTTTCTTTTTTTTGTTCTAAAATATATATTTTAATATTGTCTTCTGTTTAATATTAAATTTTATTTTTTTTCCTATTTCGGCTTTTAATTAGAATGTCGGGAATTTATTTCAACAATATTTCTTCTTATTGTATAGTTTTCTAATTTTTCTTACTTCGGCTTTTCATAACAGCAGCGAGAATTTCGGTAATAAATTTGCTAGTTATATAAATTATTTCATCGTTTATTTTGTATAGTAGTAAATTTTATTTTGCAGAAATATTTTTTTTTTTTTAACAGTCTTTTTTTTGTTTTTGAACATTTTCTGAATTGAAAGGAAATTTTTAGCGATTTAGATTTAAATTTGAGTTGTAAATCTCTGTTCAAATGCAAACTAAGGAAATCTTCTAATAAGTCCCAACTCTTGTCTCGGAGGGCACACACTGATTGACTTTATTGAAATTTATTTCAACAACATTTCTTCTTCTTATTGTATAGTTTTCTAATTTTTCTTACTTCGGCTTTTCATAACAGCAGCGAGAATATCGGTAATCAATTTGTTAGTTATGTAAATTATTTCATCGTTTATTTTGTATAGTAGTAATTTTTATTTTGCAGAAATATTTTTTTTTTTCAATTGTAACAGTCTTTTTTTTGTTTTTGAACATTTTCTGAATTGAAATGGAATTTTTAGCGATTTCGCTTTAAATTTGAGTTGTAAATCTCTGTTCAAATGCAAACTAAGAAATCTCCTTATAAGTCCCAACTCTTGTCATGGAGGTCACAAACTGATTGACTTCAGAATTTTAAAATAGTAATACATTTTTTTTTTTTTTAATTATCGATAAATTTGAAGTAAGATCTTATTTTTTATTAAATTATTAGTAGAAATCTTGGTATATAAGTTTCCCATTTTGAAGAGATTATTTTAATTTTTATTTTATACTTGAAAGTTTGCTGGTCTCTTTTTCCCTTTCAATAATTTCGATTTTATTCTAAATATTTCTGCTTCATTAATTACTATAACATACATAGCAATAATATTAGTGAACACGTAAATATAATTACTATACCTTTAGTTTGGATAGTCAGTCAAATCTGGTACTCTTAATGTTAATATGTACTACTTATGTATTATTTTTGGCAATATAATTTCTATTATTTTTGTATGTGTATTTGCACCGTTGCAAAATGAAAAAGGGGAATCACATGTTTAACACATTTTACATGAATTGGATCAAAACGTGTGTTTGTTAGTAGGAAGTAATAAGTGGTACAAAGAATTTGGTTGGTTTGAAGATAATTGGGGAAATTGCAAAAATTATGTCTAGAAGCAAAACAACAACCCACAATTTCTTAAAAAATCCGCATGGCTTACAAAAGAAAACGCGATTGGGCCGTAATTTTTAGCGATAAAAAGAAATTCAACTTTGATGGACCAGATGGCAAAATGAAGTATTAAAGGGATATTTGCCACGAAAGAAATATTTGTCATAATTGAAACTTTGCAGGTGGCTCCCTGATGGTATGGGCAGCATTTGGAATTAAGGGAAAGTCACCAATGTACTTCATTTCTACAAAAATGAATTCCAAAATGTACATAGACCTCCTCGACAACTTATTAATTGAATTTGGTGATGCTAATTGGGGAAGTGAGTGGATATTCCAACAGGATAATGCGTCCTCTATCCATGTTTCAAAAATGACAAAAACCCTTTTCGAAACCAGTAACATTGAATACATGGAATGGCTAGCACGCAGTCCAGATTTAAATCCAATTGGGGTCTCCTTTCGAACAATGTTTACAAGAACTGCCGTCAGTTTGAGACGTCATTGGACTTTGAAGAAGGCCATTCAAGAAAAGTGGTTCAAAATTGATGATTCCGTGCTCCAAAATCTTATTTCTTCAATACCCCGGCGTTTAAATGAAGTAATATTCAAAAAGAAGGTCACACTCACTATTACTTAGATTATTCTTTAATAATTTTTTTTTTTTTTTTATTAATATAATTTTTTTGCACCACATATTATTTCCAATGAACAGAATTTTAATAATTTGTCTTTTCTAGTTTTCACATTTATTTTACTTAGTATTTAAAATAAAAAATATAAATAGCAAGTTACAGTAATTGGTTTTTTTGTTATTACCAAAAAATACTTTATCCCCCAGGTAGGCAAGATACTAAATGAAATAAGTTAAGGAAAATATGAGAGGAGGGGTTTAGTGGAGCACAAGATGCATTGATAACGAGGCGTCGCAAAGAGCGATTATGAGCATAAGTAAACATTAACGACCAATAAAATGCAAATTCGCAGCTTGTTTAATATGAATTTTAAATAGTAAAAAAGACCATGGAGAAATTAACGAGAGATACAAAGGAGAAATAGTGATGGGGCATACATGCGAACACGTTTCAAGCGCAAATTAAATTTATCAAAACGACAAGATCGAAACTCATTCACAATATAGAGATAAACTGTGAATATACGAGTAACATTTGTGATACAAATGCAGAGATACAGACTTCATCAAAAAGTCAAAGACAAAACGTTTTGACTCGTCTAATGTAAAGTCGAATGAATACATATTACACCCAGATAGACGCACATACAGACAAATGGACGGAAATAACAGAGGATAGTAGAGTATAGTATAGGACAGGACAGGTGTAAATGAATAAGTGCATGTAACTGCGAACAAGGTGCAGAGAAGGCGTGATGCATGCGTGTAATTAGGTATGTTTGAGCTGCTGCTGATGCTGCACATCATTCTTGAAGTCAACTTTAATATATAAAACCGGCTTTTGACTTCAAGTGTGTGAAGAGAAAGAAGGAAAAGTTGGAAACAAAAGATCAAGAGCCAAGAGGAACTTTCACAAATTAATAACACTTAACTTTACTTTACTTTGCTCTGCTTTGCTTTATGTTTGGTGTAAATCTCAATGGTCATAAAGAAACAAAGCTAGCAAAGAATCAAGTGTAGAGGCAAAGACATATTGTAAGTCAGGCTAACGTCGACGATGGCGACGGCGCGCCGATTCAAAAAAACATTCGTCGAAGACGAAATAATAAGCGCAAGAAATTATAACAACAAAATAAAAAAAAAAAATTATCTCAGACAAGGCAACAGCAAACAAATGAAAAGCCCCGAGACCCAGACCCAAACTAAGAAGACCGGGCCAGGCCAGACCACGTTGCATTAACTTTAGAGACTCAGACGACGACGTTCAATCGACAAACAGAAGAAGAACAGAAGAAATCGACCGAAGAATCACTGCGAGAAATGTTGATAGAACAAGATTCAAGGCATTTTAATTGAATTCTCGAGGTTAACAGACAGCACCAGTAAAGCAAAGAAAACAACGGCGTGAAAGATATATACAAAGAGATATGAAGAACCAATGTGAGATAGAGAGAGAGAAAGAGAGGCACAGAGATGAAAATGAGAGGGAGTAATGGAGTGAGGGAGGAAGGAAGGAAGGAAGGGGGTGAAGTTTATATGCCAAGCATTGCAGCAAAAGTAACAGAAATCATCCAAATCAATGACGATGGTAACTTAACTTGGTTTGCACTGTTCATGAACTAAAGCAGCAGCAACAACAACAGCAGCAGCATCTGTAGAGACTTCTAGAAGGACGGACAGACACCAATTTCCAAGAACTTCAAGAACCGAAAAATATGTAAAATTAAGAAATGAAAAAAAAAAAATCGCTCATACAAAATAAATAATAAAAAGTTTGCGAGAAGAGAATGCGCAAAACACACGAACGGAAAGTTAGTCAGTGTTTAAATAAATTTACTAAATTATAAAAATAATAATAATAATAATAAGATCTCTCTCTATCTTTAGTTTTGTCAAAGTTTGGATACCCTAAACCAATCATATTTCATATTCATTTGTTCAAAACAATTGACAATTTTAAATTTTTTTTTTCCAAAATTTCATCTTTCTTTTTCTAAAACTAAAGGCCCAGGATCGCTTGTCACTGTTCTATTTACAGAATGGCATGACAGTGTCCTCTAAGTCGGACTATAGCCAATGATTTGATGTGAAAATGTGCAGACTTGTGGATGTATAGATGGATTAGTTGAGATCGAATTATCATCTGCATAAGTGTTATAAATCATTAAATATTCGAACATGTTCGGCTGGGAGTTCGTAAACGACCAACCCTTATTCTTCTTCATCTGCAATGTTTGTATCGCTCAATTTGATCATCTATAATACATAATTAGCATCCTTCGTTGAGATCATGAAATGACTGGTAAAGCATTACTTGTCGAATATGAATATGATTTTCCTTATAGAGTCGATTAAAGGCAACAATTATGCTCCCACCTAATGAGGTTCTATGCTGCTTTACAAACATCAGACTAATGATTATTAATATTCACACACTACTGGTGTGAAGTGTATAGTAATACAATATTTTGTTGACCACAGAGGGAACGACAACAAGTATCGATGGATGGAGAGTAGTTTTGCAAAAGAAAAGTCTTCAAGAACTACTAAATATTGTTTAAGAAAGAGAAGTTCAAAAAGGAGCAATAGTAAAAGAAATAATGCTAATTTCTACTTTGAGAACACGATGCCAAATGCCAGCAGATAGATTTAGAATAAGACAAAAAAAGTGGAGAAAGGGCAACAGTGTGTATGTTAGAAGAAGGAGAAGTTGGTGGGGCCATGGCATATGGTGGAAAACAGAAAACTACTTTTGATAATGATGAGAGCGTGGTGTGTTTGTATTTGCATCTATGTGTGAGTGAGCGAATGAAGTGTGGGTGTTTGTAGGTGGGGAAATGGTAGAGTCAAGAAAACATGTCAAGTTACATAGATGCAACAACCAACAACAAGAAATACACAAAGCGACAAATACACAAAACGGGAATAGAAAAAAGAATAGAAAAGAAAAGAAACGAAACAGGCAGGCGCCCTCTTTATGGCTAAGGGGCATTTTAAAACTTTGAGGAGAATGTACAACACTGTAAATATGCTAAAGCGTTGAAGGCGGATTAATAGATACAAACAACGAACAACCAACAACAACAATAACAACAAAAAGAAGAAGGTTTAGTAAAACAACTCTGAACCGGTCATATACTTACTCGAAAGCAAATAGTTGTCTTCTTTTTAAGATTCTTCTACTACTTGCTTTTACTATAATACACATACGCATGCCGCACATACTACAATAAACAAAAATGAGATACAAACATACAAAAAATATGTAAAGCCAACAACAGACACAAATACAATTATGAAGTTCAAATGAGGAATGAAAAAAATAACAAGAGACAAACAGACAGACAGGCAGACAGACAGACGTTAATAAAATAAAGAGCGACATCATAACAAAGTTCATGGTTATTATTGTGGGAAAGCATATTTGTGGCACGGGGCAGGTGGAAGAGCAAAGCAAAGCAGTGCAGAGAGTAACATAAAACGCGCTTCTTGGTCAATGGCATTTGAAAAAGAAAAGAAAAGAAAAGAAAGAAAGACACTATCAAAGTTATTGTAAATAAGTATGTACATACATAAGTGTAATGCTGCCAAAAAGAAGGCGAACATTCAACATACTTAGTATTTAAAAGATACATAATTTACGAATAGCAAAGCCACAATGTCTGTGAAATGTTGTTGCTGTTGTTCTCATTGTTGTTGTTGTTGTTGTTGAGTGAGAAGAACAGTTAGTTATGTATTTCAACTGCTTCAGTTGATTCTTCTGCTGTAAAAAATCTGTTTGTGTCTGATGAAATGCTTCTATCAAAAAAAAAAAAATAAAAAAAAAAAATAAATAAAAGAAAAGATACAAACTCTCAGATACGCAGCAGATACTTTTCGCTTAGCTGGTAATTTGTAAATTAGTTCATAATTTCTTTTGCTTAATAGTACCCCACACACCACTTGATGCCGATGCCGATGCCGCTGCCGCTGCCGCAACCACTTCTTTCTTTTATGCCTGAAGCTTTTTTGATTGTTGTTGATTCTTTCTCTTTGTATCTTAGAACGAAGACAGACAACAAACACTTTACTGCTGCTTTCAAGTTGTTGTCAGTCTTCGGTCTTCGTTCCATTCTTTGTTTTTTCTTCTTCATTTCATTTATTTTTTATTATTGGACCAAGATTTTTAGTTTAAATTTAAATTTTTTGTTTGTTTTGATTGTTCTAACAGTTCTTGTTGTCGTTCTTGTTGTTGTTGTTGTTGTTGTTGTTATTGCTGTTGTTATTCTTTAAATATTTTTTTTCGTAGCCAAGAAATGAGCACAATCAAATAACTGTAAATAATTATTTTGTTATTTTGTATTCTACTATTTTTTTTTTTCTATTTTAAACGCTTAAAAATACGTATTTCTTTTTATTTCCACACATTTTTCTTATTTTTTTTTTACCTACAATTTTTTATGTGAAGTGAAATTATTTTTTTTTTTTTTTTTTTTTTGTAGAAAAATCTCCAATCATTAATTTATTTAACCCTAATTAATTAACATATTTTGACACTTTTTAATTAACCAACGCAGTCAGTTGCCTTATTCATTGACTTTTTTGACTTCGATACACACAAACAACAACCCAGCAAGAAATTGTATCTCAACTTGATTCAATTCATTTGTGTACACGTATATCGTTGAAATGTATCTCAAGTGCTGACATTATCAAGCTTCTCACTTGCCAATTGCTTGCCGCTTAAGTTACGAGTGAGTCGCTTATGCAAATTGCTTTTATGCAATCTCATGCTTAGTTTGCTTAACTTGTCTTGTCTCGTCTCGTCGTCTGAGCCAAAGTATTATAACTCAACTGGACTTGGTCAGAGATTCTGGTCTGGTCTGATCTGATGTGGTCTGTATTCATTTCATTCAATCCTCTCTCTCTCATACTCGCTACTCACTTCCCTTTTCATCTACTTTGTGGAAGCTGTCGTTGTCATTGTGGTCGTCGGCATGTTGTCTGTTGTGACAGCCTCTGGATTGATTTAAATAAATCTTATTAAAAATATTTAACTTATTCATTGATTTAACTGTTTTTGTTTATATTTTGTTAATTTTTATTGTTGATATTGTAATTTAGAGATGTGGATATAAAATAATGGCTACAAGAGAATTTGCCATTGTTGAGAGTCTTATTCTGTCAGGTTCTTTATGACGCTTGTTACTTTTCTCTTTCACACCTTGCAAGGGGTTCGTGGACCTGATAAATTTCCTATGCTGCCACGTTAGCGATAAGGGTAGATGGTCAATGTTATTATTAGCTAGAAACGTCTCAACAACCAAGACAATGTGAGGTATGGTAATAGTTAATCGACAGTCACATCGGATTAAATTACCGATCTCTTAATAGGAAAATAAGTAAAAGTTCTTTCTGTTTAAATCTTTCATTTATTTCTTAGGCTTTAATTGTTCTTCTATGAGCAATGTGGTTATGATCAGTGAAACAGTATATTCTCTTCACTCGACTACAATTAGCGTGGTGTTCTGTAGGTCTGTTTCTAGTAGAGTGTATTTTCGCACTGTCATCGATACACATAGTTACGGACAACAATTTAGCAAAGAAATCATTAGACAGCACAATAAACAAAGCAAGAAGACCAGGAAGAAATGTTGCGAATGTTGGAGTTTGCGATTGACTGACAAGCTTCCGTAGAATAAGGCACCTTCCCTTCATAAATAGCTTCAGTATTCCAACTAAATTAGCAGATTTAATTCTAATAAATAAAGAAGAAGAGAAGAAGAAATATTTTTGTTCACCTTGAAAACATCTAAGCCCAGCAAACTTATACATTTTCTGATTAAAGATAAGTTTATGATCACACCTCGTATAAAGTGAAGAATGAATTTCAAAAAATTTCTTATTAATTGTTTTGAATAATGTTCTTGATTCTTAATTCAAGTCAATTGATTAATGTCCAAGGAAACGACAGTCAGTGACCCTTAAAAAAAATATGTATACTCTTCACGCAGTGAATAGTATTATAAGTTTATCATAAAGTTTGTAACACACAGAAGGAGACATCGGAGACCCCATAAAGTATATACATTCTTAATCAGCGCGACGGGATGAGTAGATCTAGCCATGTCAGTTTTGGCATGTTTGTGGTCAATTAGGTTTCTTAAGTTCGTCGTTCTCCACTTTCTTACAATGTTCCCAAACCACACTTTTGGGAGGCTTTGTAGTCATAGCTAGCTAATCAAGAAAGCCGAGTATGCGAATGCACAAACAAAAAACACAAAGTCAAAAATGATTTCTGTTGAAATCATCAAATTATTCACAATGAACTGCAAGTAATTGTAAAAATTGAGTAATTGAGTAATCAATTAATCGCACTTTGATGACATTGATTAAAAATCCAAAGATTATGTCAACAAAACATCGATTATTTCGATTAATCAATATCAATCCCTATTATTGAGGGCAGCCCGTAGTTAAGCACATACCAAGGAGCATTGACAATTCTTCTAAGTGTTTTATTTTTATATACTTGAAGAATTTCTGTGTTCCTTTCCTTACTAAATATTTTAAAAAAGTAGATTTCATTTACCTTAATTAAATTCTATAAAATCTTTGAATCGAAAAAAGTAGTCACTATTTAGTATATTGAGTGTTCATTGTAGTTGAAATACTTAAGATAACCTTTCAATATAAAACGTATCTACTATTTTTATTAAAGAAAATCAAATTAAACCAAAAACACAATATTATTTATATGAAAAGAAAGAAAAAATATATATATATATAAGAAAACTCTTGGCTTTTTTTACGCCTCATTTCCTTCATTTAACACAAAATGGTACACACTGAGTAGTAATTATATTGAACTGCATGCCATTACAACTCAACTTTCAACATGCTTAGTGCAAAGATACAGAAATTCATCCATCGATCTATCTATTATTGTATTGTATATGTATCCAGTACGTATATTTATCATAAGTAACTATGTATCTCCATGTATCTATGTATCTACTTATATATAACGTGCAATAGCTTTAACTATGCACATTGGAAGACATCAATAGAGCTGTTTGGATTTAAAGTATAACGGTAAATCAAAGTAAACATAAACATTTCGTTAACTGTAGATTTGTGCCTGTGCTTCACTTGGTTTGGCTTCACTTCACTTCACTTCACTTCACTTTGCTGTGCTTTGCTTTGCTTTGCTTTGCTTTCCTTTGTATTGCTTTGCTTTGCTTTTCTTGTCTTCAGTCTTAAGCTTAATCTTAGCTAGTACTATTCGCTTATTGTTGCTTAGAACGCGCACATTTCTCTAACAAAAAGCGAGAAATATAGACGACAACAATGAGGAAAGAATAGCACAACTTACAGCTGAGTTTTTGGACAAACAAAAAGTGAGGCTAAAGGAAATAAGACCATCACAAAGCCAAGTTAAGTTCAATTCAGCTAACTTAGTTTAAATGTATCTGTGTAACTGTGATGTGCGATGATGCCAAGCAAACAAACAACTTCATGAGCGACGTGCAAAAATTCAATTGCTATAACAACAACAACAGCAACAACAACAACAACAACAGTAACAGTAACAGTAATAGATCTAAACATATCAACTGCTGTGGAGCAACAGCAGCAGCAACATTTAAAGAAAAAAAAAAAAAAAAAACGACAATTGACAACGATGACTTTTGTTTGTATGCATTTGTCAGATACATTTCAATGTTTCTCTACACTGTGCATCTCTGAGGGTGTGTGTGTGTATACGATGCCACACATAATCATATGTCGAGAGTGCACATTGCAGATAAATCGTCAAAAAAAAAAAAAAAAAAAAAAACTGCCGTAAAATGTCAGTTCGTCAGTAAGTCGTCAAAAGAGAAGCGAGTTGTGTCGACTACAGTCGAGTCAAGTTGTCTAAAAAATCCAGTTGAACTGACTTGCACTGAACTAAAACGAACTGAACGCTTTGAAATTAAACAAAGCAAGCAAAATACAATAATGACGACGATGATGATGATGATGATGATGATGACGACGACGTCTTAAAGTTGAGTTTTCATTCTTTTTTGCTGCTTTCTTTATTTGTTTTCTTTAAGTATTTTGTTTTTGTTTCTTTCTATTTTCTTTTTCAACGAAAATGATTAGAAAGCATTTGGCGGGTATTGGACGGGTTAATGTTAGGAGGGCCACAATAATACACTACAACCCAACACAATCAAGCTAAAGTTATGTGCCCATTGCTCATGGTCGTTGCGCTACATTTTGGGTTGCTGCTTGCGGAGCAATAGTACAATAACAAAACATTACTCTAACTGTCTTTTTTCTGTCTATTCGTCAGTTTATCTGTCCCCCAGTCTGTTTGTTGTCTCGTCTCATTGTCTCGTCAAGTTTGGCTCGTTTCGTTTTAACATTTTCCATGCGACTGCTTCGTGCCTTCATCTCCATCTCCATTGCCTTTTGACAAGAGTTGAAATGTATCTTTCACCAATTCCAATGCACATAGACACACACACACACACACACACACACACATACACATTACCGCCCGTTGACGTTGTCTAGTTGCCATTAAAAGAAAAATAAAAAAAATAATAAAAAAACTGAAAACTGAAATGTAAAATAATAAAACAACAAATGGAAAAGAAAAAAAAAAGAAAAGAGTTAACGTTATTTTTCACTCATTTCGCTTGCGCTGGCAATCGAGTACCCAAACATCAACCTACAAAAGACGTCACATCATCATTATCATCATCACCACTACATCATCATCATCATCATCTCTGCCTATTGCCATCATTACTTAGCCCTATTTTCTTGCGACGCCTTGTATCCACACTACACTCCACACACAACAACACATGCCCGTCCGCCCTATCTGCCCACCTCCCCCCTTCTTCATCCACTACCCTTCATTTTTGTGTCCCATACACTATATAAATTCAAACAAATGACTGAGTGAAGTGAGTTGGGTTGAGTTGAGTTGAGTAGAGTTGAGGCATCGTTTCACAGCTTCAACTGTGAAAAACTATTTTCCGTTTGTTACCGCTGATGAAGCTGCCAGCCTCTGCTTCTAGTTGTTGCTCACTGTAAACTGAATCCAGAGCCCAATTTTCTGGATTGACTTTTTCTCCATGGATTAGCTCAGTGATTCTTAACCTTTTTATGAATGAAAGCCCTTCCAAGATCCTCTAGTACTCAAAAACAAAAGTAAAGGATAGTAGAACATTTTGATTAGTGGATGCTTTAGACAAAGTTAATTAATAATCGGGTTGTTTAATCCGGACCGTGTCACCATAATCTAAGATTAATTTATAAGGGTGAAACACTTCACTTGCCAGCGACCGTTTCCTTTACCCTATTGTCTACTTATGTAGCACCAACATAATTTGCGGTTTAGTCGACATGACCATACTCCGCTCTCTGGGTAGCCATTATTTGGAAACAAATGAAGTTGCAGTCCAGTTTTTCCAAATAAATTCTTGAAATTCTTGATGAATACCAGAATCTCGGAATAACTGTTATTATGGGGGTTGTCATAATATGCTTTCTAATCTAATCTTATCTACCCCGTTCAATCCAAGTTCTCTATGCTGCCTTAAGGAAAACACTCCTATGGTTTATGGTGACTCCTCTGCGAAAGAATCTCTTTATTTTAGGGTTTCATTTTGGTTACGGTAAACCTTAGTAACTTTGGCTTATTGCTTTCTGCTTTCATCTTTTCAAGAATCTTTTGGCACATGGATTAAGAATCACTGCTATAGTTTTTGGTTTGCCCGCTCAGTCTTTCTTTCGTTCATTGCAACTACACAATCAACTTTTTGACTGAGATTTTCTTGTTATTATTTTTGTTGTTGTTGTTGTTTGCGCTATTTTATTTTATATTTTTTTTTTTTATTTGAAATTTTATTTTTTTTATTTTTATTGTTTACCAATTGCTTGTCGTTAGTTCGTTCGTTTGTTCATCTAACACAATCTCAGCAGTTTAAAGTGAGTCGAATGACGACGATGACGCTCAACTGGTTAACTCGGTCTTTTCACTGCTGCTCTACTTCTCTCCGTCTATCACCATCATTAAGTTTTTCTATTAATCCAAAAATATTGTAACTGAATCTTTCTTCATTGATTGTGCGAGCATCTATTGTAAATTCGTTCGACGACCATTCATTCGTTTATTTTAGTTAGTTCCGCCTTCCCGATCTCTTACTAGTTAGTATAAGATACTAAAATATTTCCTCTTTCTTCTTCCTTTCTTTAACTCACTCATTCTGTTTGTCTCTTTCGCACTGTAGCTTTCATACATTCTTTGATCTCTTTCTCAATGATTTACCATTGACGAAGTCTAACTGCAGCATCAGGAAGCATTTTGTTGTTAGATGAGCTTGTTGCATCGATCACTGCGCATTTTACTCTATTTGACTTTACTTGGTTGCTTTGTTTTGTTTTGTTTTGTTTTGTTTTGTTTTGCTTTGCTTTCCTTTCCTTCAACTTTTGTTGCCACATTTTTATTGTTGTCATCTTTGTTGTTGTTGTTATTGGTCTTTGCTTTCGCGCGCTTGTAGACACTTTTACCAAAATGTATCTGTGTGTTTCTTGTTGTTGTTGTTGTTGTTACATGTTACTCTAAACTCTAACAATGAAAAACAACAACGATGACGACAACATCAACAACAACTTCAAACTGCCGCTAACCTCTAAAGCATAAGCCCAGCTGCCTAATCCCAAAGTCTAATCTCAAAGTTGACTTGGCTTTGATGAAATACTGCCAATATTGCTGCCATTCTTGTTGCTGTTGTTGGTGATATTGCTGTATGTATGTAGTAGTATCTATATATATATGAAGTTATAGTTGCTGTCATGCTTCACTGGCAAATGTTGCCAATGAAGTTTCCATCGTCTTCGAACTGTTGCTCTTGGCAAATTGCTGTCGCTTTGTTTAGAAATTTGTTGCATTCACATGTATAATTTTTTGTATCTTTCATTTGTGTTTGTTGCTTTTTGGGTTATTCGTCTGAGTTTTTATATTTTCTTTTATTTATTTTTTGTTGTGCTTGGTTTTATTTCATTTGTTACCGTTCTTACTGTTGTTTGTTTGTTTCAGTATTGTATCAGTATTTTTATTTTTATTTCTTTATTATTTTCCTTACTATTTAATTTGATTCTTTCTCTCTTGAAAGTAGATCATTTAACTTGAATTTTGAGTTCACTAGCGAAGATAATCATACACAAATCGATTATAAACCAGAATGAAATCATTATACGAGTATACTTAGTAACAAGTAAGTAAGCATTTGGAATTATAATTTAGTCAATTGTATTATAGAAGCAGTTGACTATTTCTTTTCTAATTCTAAAATGCTAAAACAACTAAGGTAGATGGGGATACTGAGGCCTAGCTAAGAGAGATTTGAAATGATATACAAAATCAATTACTATAAAATATAAACTAAAAATTGGCAACTTCTCTCATAAACAGAAACATAATTAAACATTTTTAAAAACTTTGTTAATAGGAACAAAAAATCAATCTGATATCTTATTTGTCAGAATATTCATTCAAAACATTTGTCTGGTTGACACCCCACTGACAATTCATAATTGATGTGGTTGATATCCGACAACACATTGCGCAGCCGTAATGACCCAACGTGGCCTAATCAAAGACTTATAACTTTGAATGATACGAATTGACATTTTTACGCCTCTTTTAAGTCTTCGGACGAACTAACATTTTGAGCAATTTCTCTCTCTGGGTTTTATGTATCTAATCTATGCCTAAAATCATAGTTTTGACCAGCTGTTCAAATTTGTTATTATTGGCAAAGCAATTGTTTAAGAAAAGAATAATAGAGTCCCATTGTAATTAACTTGTCCAATTATTCTTCTAACAAAACAAAGCACTTTCCCACAAGTCGAGATGGATAAAACAAGTGTTTTTAAAATTAATCATGGATTGAACTATTAGCTCAGATCCTTTAACTCAATAGAAAATTAATGGATACTTATTAGGATGACATGATTAAAGACTGTTCTATACTATACTGTAGACTTTAAGATCGACAAGAAATAGTAAAATATATCGAGGAATGAATGCGAAGCTTTGCAAATACATCTCACATATTTCTATAATTTTTCAAATTTATTTATATTGTTCATTCAGTTCTGAAATTTAAATATTGTTAAGACAAATACATCGTAGCGATCGACAAGTGCTATCAATGTGCTGACGAAAAAGAAAATGACAATACGAGGAAGAAGAATAGTATGGCGAGTTAGGAAGGAGAAGACAAGCAATTGTTGACGAATAAAGAGACATTTTTAAAATAATTGATGTGGATTGCTTTTTGGATTGACAAACTGTGGATATAGAATAATACCTTGGAGAATCGTAGAAGTTTTTTAATGAAATTTAATAGTGATCATGTGTCTTTCAATTTGTTCATCATATTTCTGTGTAAAATAAAATCACACTAAACAAAGAAAAATTAATTTTGGCTATGCCGAAGTTGTAATACTATTCACGTACTTTTTATATCTTCTGATTATTCATCTATGTTCATGTTTTGTATGGTAGGTAGGTACCCCTTCTAGTTATGCGAGGGTCTTGAAATGTATGGGTCAGAATACCTATCGTTTTAAAATTTCACTTCCAAAGTACAAAAAACGAAAACGTTTTTTTATTAAGAAGATAAACTTGGTTTTGTATTGGAACTACCCCTCCTAGTAGACCGAGGGGCTTGACATTTACATGTTTGGTAGATATGGGTCATAAACTTATAGTGTCAAAGTCGATATTGTTGAAAAGTCGATAGTTTAAAAAACACAAAAAAAGGGTTTATCTAAGTAGAATATGAATTTGGATATGGGTTTGTATGGGGGATGCACCCCTCCGCTAGTGGTCCTATTCGGCTGGTTCCGACAAATGTACTACGTATGGTAAAAAGAAAGCTAAAAAACTGAGAGACCCATTTGAAGACGCTGAGTTGGAGGCGTTATAGGACCAAGATTCTTACCAAACTTAAGAGGAGCTCGCTGAAACCTTGGGAGTGAATCAACAAGCGATTTCAAAACATCTCATGGCGATGGATATAAAATTGGGTTCCGTATGAAATGAAGCTATAAGACGTTGAATCCCGTTTTTTCACGTGCAAACAACTAATGCAAATGCAAAATCGGAATCGGAATCGAATCGTGACAGGTTCCGAAAAGATGAAAACCCAAATCATTGTGCATAAAATTCGACGGCCAAACCGATCATTCATGGTAAGAAGCTAATGCACTGCATCTGATGGGATCAGCTCGGACTGATCTTTTATGAGATAATCAAGTCTAACCAAACCGTCACCAACAATAATTGAAGCAATTGAGTGGAGCATTGAAATTCAAACGCCCCCAAAGGCATGACAAAGTAATTTTTCAGCATAGCAACGCTCGGCCATATGTTGTAACATCTTCAAGGAAACTTTGGAGGCGCTTCAATGAGATGTCTCACTCCAACCGCTGTATTCAACAGACTTTGCTCCTTCCGATTACCACTTTTTTGTGTTGATAACTCATTCCCTTACTGAGCAGCACTTTACTTCTTACGAAGAATACAATAATTGGGTTGTTTTTTGTGACGAGAAATTGTTTGAACATGGAATCCGTGTGCTTCCTGTAAGATGGAGAAGAGTTATATCTAACAATGAACAATACTACTATCAATAAATGCCCATGTTTTGCTTATAAACGGCGTAAAATTATTTGCACATCCACATCATAAATAAATCTAAACTTTATGTTAATATTCAATTTGTTTATTAACTTTTTACACAATCAATATATGAAAATATCAATCGTATTCAAAGAGTTAAAAACAAAATTAGCCTTCAACTTTCAACTCTTTTTCAATTTTCACAGCAGGCGCCTCCAGCAAAAGGAAAGGAAATTTAACTCAGTCATATAGTATACACTATAGTATATGTAGAGAGAGAGAGAGAGAGAGAGAGAGAGTAAGAGTCTAATTGAAAACTTTTGCCATACATATGTACAAACATATGTAGATGATACAGAGCAACAAGGAAGGGTTCGCAAATTGAACAACCAAAACTCTTTGGTTCACAACTTTCAAATGCGCAACAAAATGCCGCCATCAACTACAAATACAACAGCAACACAACAATATACATAGTATTAGCCATTTTAACTAAGAGTCCAGTTAAACATCTTCAAATGTTAAGTTAAAAAAAAGTATCTAAAGATGCTTACAACAAACAACAACAAATCAGGCACAGATACAGACGCCGCCGACGTCGCCGTCGCCGCCGCCGGTTTTTCTACTTTGAAATATGAAATTCGAATATTTGTTTTTTTATTGTTTAGTGTAGCTTAACAATTTCAAACTTTACTCTCTTATTGTACTGAACTTACTATAGTATTTCTTATTGGTTGGTCATTGTTGTAGTATTATACTAAATAAGTATATTATTGTATCTGTTGTTATTATTGCTGCTGCTGTTGTTGTTGTTGTTGTTGTTATTGTTGTTGTTGCCAACATATTTAGAAAGAAGGTCGCACAAGGTGGTCCACACAGCTTAGTGAATAAAAAGCAAGCAAAGTGAAAAATTGAAGTAAAGCAATTGGAGAAGTGGTGAACTCAAATCAACTTAACTAAGCGCAGCGCAGCTCAGCTCAACTGAAATGAACTGAACTCAACTCAACTCAACTCAACTCAAATCAACTGAGTGAACGCTTCATTTTCTTGGATCTGTGTATCTTTTTGTTGTTGTTGTTATTGTTGTTATTGTTGTTGATGTTGTTGTTATTATTATTGCAATCATATTATTAGCATTGTTGTTGCTATTACTATTTATATTAAGCGTATTGTAATGTTATGTGGCACATTTGAAACCTGAACCTGATGTGAAACAATGGAAGAGATACGTAAGTTTGTTTTCATTGAACAAACAGCTTAAAACAAATTAAAGAGTCACCTACTACTACAACTACTACGAGTAACAATATTTGATTTTATTTAGTTTTACTTAGTTTTTAATTTGATTTTACTAAAAGATTGTATGTACACGTATGTGTGGAGTATGTATTTTTGTTTAAAGTCAAAAGTTTTGTGTAGTTTTTCGTCAATTATTGCAATTGATTTTTTGTTGTTTTTTGTTTCAACACTTTTTGCGTTTTTCTTTTGGCTGCTGTTTCGTTGTCAATTTCATCGTTGCTTTTGATGTTTCTGTTGTTGATGTTCTTCATCATTCAACGTTCTTTTTTTGGGATGTTATTTGATGTTGCGCATACGCCATGTTGTCCGCAGAGCAATCAAAGAGTCAAAAAACGTGGCTCAGTTCAGATTTTTGTAGTTGTTTTTTTTTTTTGTGTTTTTAGTATTGCAATGACAACAACTGAAATAATAATAATAACAACAACAACAATGACACTATTGAGACCGAAATCACCATATTGCAGTCTCTTTATACTACAGTTTTACTATATACGTGGACTATATTCGTGGGTACATCAATAAGATCTTAGAAAAATATACAAAAAAAAAAAAAAAACAATTTTTTTTTTCCGTAATTTTCTTTTAGCTCGTTGCATTTAGTCCAGCATTTTTCCAATTTTTGTATCCCTTCCAAACAATAGGTTTTCTCAAGGTCCTCAAAATAGGCATTTGCAATCGCTTTTTCATATCAAAATATTCATGTAAAATGTTTTGTATCCACTCGGTTGATTTGCGTAAAGCCTCAGGTACCTCACGCACTTTCAATTTCCGATAATCCAATTTCATTCCATGGTTTTTATCGACGATTTCTGGCGTGACCATGTTTTTTTTTTTTGGGTGAACTGAAGTTTGTGTCGCCATTTGTGCTGGTACAACCCAAGGAATTCAGTAATCATATACTTAACCATTGAAATTGATGATTCAGAGTCCCCATAGTATTTATCAAGTTTTTCCTTGGTTTCGGTGATGATTTCTTTATGCTTGATGAGCACATGAAATTTGCATTCTTTTATTCATTCCAATATGTAAAAGTTAGTTGTTTTAATAAACAATAAAAATGAAACCATGTGCTCGATATTATTGAGACTTCAACAGCTGATTAGTGATGGACTAAAGTAGAAAAAAAGTAAAAAAAATAAAAAAAAATTCGATGCCATTTCTTGAATTTTCCAAGAATTTGTTGATCGACCCACGTATTTAGTTGTTTGCTGTTATTGCTGTTACTATTGTTGGTTGCTCTGTTTGCTTGTTTCTCGTTTGTGGCATTGACATATTGCGGGGCGTTGTGTTGTTATTGTTGTTTAAACTTTGGTTACGAATCGATTTGAGCCAAAAATTATTTTGTTTTAATTTTTTTGCATTTTTTTTTATATTTTTGCAAAATTTAAAAAAAATTATATTTGCAATATTTTTTGTTTTATTTTTTTTGCAATTTTTTTGCATTTTTTTTTTTCAATTTTTTTTACTTTTTATTCAAAAGTAATTGTTTTATTTGTAAATAAACAAACAAACAAAAAAAAAAACCATTGTTGGTGATTAAGAGATTAAGAAGGGGACGAATGAATTTTATTGTAGGCGAACGATTGTTTTGTGTTTTTTGCATGAAGCGAGGTCACAATAAAAAAAAAAAAACTGTCAATAATTTTCATAAGTTCAAATTGTAAAAATGTCGAATACACACAACAAACATAAAAAATAAATAAAATTAATACAACAAAAAAAAAAGAAGAATTATGCTTTCAATAAATGCAATTAAATAATTTTAAATAATTTAAACTGTCAACAATGAAAAAATTATGATAAAAATAAATAACTTAAACAAACAAACCAACAGAAAAAATGTCGAAGCTGCCAAACATGACCCATTTAAGCAGTCATATGTGCAACACCATCATTTACTCATACATACACTCACCAGCATCAGCAGCAGCAGCAGCAATTCAAGTGAACTTGTTGTAGGTGAATATACTTGTGGAGGTACATAGTATGGTATGTAGTATATATACAAATACATGTATGTATAAACTACTATGTGGAAGACAGGGCCAGGCCAGGCCAGGCCAGTCATAGTCCCAGTCAGTTAGTCAGTCAGTGGGGGCATCTGTATGACGCTCATTATTACTGAGCCAACGGCATTAAATGTGCACTGAAAATGCGCGTTGCATTGCACAATCTCACTTCTGTTGCATTGCTTGCTTACTCACTCATAGTTTTCGCAGAAACAAAATATAGTTGAATATAAAAATGTCGAGGTAAGGCAACAACGCCTTGCCGCAAAGAGTTGTTAGTGAATCAGGCAGACAGGCAGCCAGGCAGACAGTACAGGACAAGGCATGGCAGGTGTATGTAAATCACAAACAAAAACTGCGGTGTTGCCTTAACCAAACACAAAAAAAAAAAAAAAAAACACAATCCTGTAAAGAAAAAATCTGGTCAACACAACAAAAATATTTACAAAAAGTGCACCATGCCAC
Source organism: Amiota mariae (assembly GCA_035041805.1). Taxonomy (NCBI): domain Eukaryota; kingdom Metazoa; phylum Arthropoda; class Insecta; order Diptera; family Drosophilidae; genus Amiota; species Amiota mariae. The sequence continues at coordinate 103,697 of JAWNKV010000338.1, read as the reverse complement.
CACATGCGTGGCTTAGATTTGGATTCTGTAAATGTGACTACAACTAAGACACAAGATTGTGTCATGTGGAAAACTATTTAAGTGAGTCGACATGAGAACCAAACAAAAACAAAATTGAAATCAAAGAAAAAATCAACAAGAAAATTTTAAACAAAAAATTAAATTAAGGCCGTGACAAGAGACATGCGCATTGTTGTTGCTGTTGTTGTTGTTGTTGTTGTTGTTCTTTGTGTAGTTATTCATTCTCAATTATTCTTAAATTTTTCAAGTGAATTGTGCCCGATCGCTTGCCGCTGATTAAATTCGTCAAAGTTTGCCTAATTGACGGCAATGTAGCGTATACTTGATATTTATTCGATTTTATTTATTTAATTATCAATTTATTTATTGAAAATTATTAAAATTATCTGTTTTTATACTTAATTTGTGTATTTGATCAACATTTCCTTTATTTAATTCATTTGTTTATTAAAAAAAAAAATGGTAATTTCATTTATCATGATCAACCTTAGAGAACTTGAATAATATTTTCAACAAGATCAAATTCAATGACTTTGTTATAAGATTTTAATTCAAGCAATTCACTTTTTCCAGTCAGTTCTTCAATTCACTCTTGACAGTCATGGAATGTGTAGGCGTTTAAAATCCTAGTCACATAGATCAATGATCTAAAATAACTTGTTTAGTAGTATAGACCTACAAATTTAAGACTCAAAGTAACAAATATGTAAAAAAAAAAAACAATATATATTTGCCCTGAATAAAGAAAATGAAAATTGAGAATAATCCAGGTGACGAATCATTTGACAGCCTGACCACATATTTGGCTACATTTTATTCCAGGAACTTAACTTTCCTAAGTTCTCAGCTTCAATCGTTATACTATTTACCTTTCCAAGTAGTTTAGTAAAATAGCAGACATTGTGTCTTGAATAACTTGCTGTTATTAAAACCAAGTACTACTTTCTTAGTCCTGTGTATCTATTCATTTTTAAAGATCATAGTATGCAAAAGTAATGAACAAACAGAATTAAATTATTAAGAAGGTCATGATAAAAATGGTGGTGATGACCATGAAGTCGATAAAGTTGGTGATGTTGATGACGAATAATATGTTGGTCATGTATCAAAAAGTGATAGCAGCAAAAACAGAACAAGCATTCAGGATCAACCAGAAGCAGAAGGAGCAACAAGAGTTTGTGCATCGACAGTCAGTGGCACCGGTGGTAGCACCAAGGACAATGTTAACAACAAGTCATTTGGTAATGAAAGCAAAAGTCACTGCCGAGAATCAGTGAATAAAACCAAATTATCGTCAACGCAATCGTGAACGTAAATTTATTGGGAATGAGGAAGAGCCGGAAAATGATATTCAACATGAAGGAAATTGAAAGAAGTTTTAGAAATTGAGGTTAAGGAAAACGATGATGATATCGATCGAGAAAATTAGAAAATCAATAATATTAATACAATTAAAGATGAAGAGTTTGATAATAGAATAGAAAATCTAAGGAAAGATCACATTCTAAGCAATTAAATGCTGTAGTAAAGTGTCACTTGGGCCGCACTCATACTTGTCTTAGGTCACAGGTTGGACAGCCCATGCTTTAAAAGGACCTAGCTAATTTTAATCTTGGTTCTGTGCAGTTTGTTTTTAACAGGCGTGGAAGACGCCCCACCAAAATAAGTATTATATTTTTGTCTGTTTGTATGTTTCAAAACAAAAGCTTGCCACCTGGAGCTGGTTCCAGATTTAAGTTAGAATCTCTTTGTTGCTGCCCTTAAACGATTCTTTGCACGTCGAGGATTCAGCAGCGATACATTTTGTGAGAGATGATATGGCAACTGCACAGTGTGCCGGTCATGAAGAAGCTTTTCGACGAATGGGTGTCACTTGTTGTGGAGTTTCATTTAATATCCCCACAATCCCCGAACTTTGGAGGGCTCTGGCAAAGTGCTGTTAAGGTAGCGAAAAGACTGTTAGTGAACCAGATCAACGAAATGGCATTGAATATCCAAGAGATGTCGGTAGTGGTGGCACAGGGAGAGTCAATTATGAACTAGCGTCCTCTCTGTTCTTTCACCACTGATGCAAACGATTTAGAAGCCTGGAAGGTCATTTCATACTGGAAGCTATCCATGGTGAACCGGTACGTACACTGGTCCTCCTTGCAGATGGCAATGCTCCGCCCAATTAGTGCCTGGGGCATGTGATCGAAGTACATCCTGGTAGTAACGTGTATACCAAAACGGGGACTGCATAAAATCTGCCCATTGCCTATCAAAAAGGAATAGGGGGTATTTGCTTGGAAAGAGCTTCCAAGGCGGGGAGCATGCTGGCGCCGAATTACTTTTTGTTTATTTAATTATTAATCTTTATCTTAAATTTTATATATTTGCTCTTGCTATTAAATTGACTGCTTGTTGATTAATATTTTATACTGTTTTTAATAATAATTTTTATAAATTGAAAGAAAATTGATAGTTGTTGTCACATTCAAATTGATTGAGATTTGTCTTTTATTTTATTTATTATAATTAATTTATTTTATTATTATCAGTTTACTTTATTTTTATTTACGAATGAGTTTTGTTATTTGTAATTTATTGTTGATTGAGAACACGGTATTTTTCTACTTGTTAAACTAGTTGAGATTTATATTGTATGTTCTTGTTGTTGTTGTTGTTGTTGTATGTTACTCATATGTCACATGCGCTTTATGTCTTGAGTGTTTTTTTGTTGCTGTTGGCGTTCTTATAGTCAGTCAATGACAAATTGTTGCTTTGACAGTTGGAATTTGATTTTTTGATTGACAATTTGCCGATCAGAAAAATGTTTACATATTTTTCACATTTAATTAGAAATATGCTAAACATGTTTGTTGTTGTTCTCTAGTATTTGTCCACGCGAATTGAGATTTTCCACAAATGATTTATTATTTTTAATATTTTTCCTATACAATATATTTTATATATACAATTTGGTCTTTTCAAAGGTGTGTTATTGTGGTCGTGGGCGTGCATGATATTTTGCTTCATGCTCATACACTAGTACTAAGTGCCCCCTCTTGACCCAAGGCACCTGTACTACTATGAGATAATTGAGAATTCAAAGGAATGGAACCAAAAAAAAAAAAAAAAAAAAAACACACACAACTCACTGAAAAAGTCTTAATCAGTGCAAAAGATCAAATGGGGAAAACCAAAGAATGAAATAATAAATAAAATAAAAACAAAAAGAAAATGAAAATGGAAAAAAATGCCAAACAAATTGTTGCAACACAAAGTCACGACGCGACGTTGTAATCAAAACTCGCGCGATGCAATAAAAAAAGGTGTCTAAAACTGTGCAAATCTTGCGACGATGACAACCATAATTCGTTGAAATTCTGTTGCCGTTTTTTATATTTTGCTTCATGTCTTTCTTGTCATCGACATATAGTATGAGGGCTCCGTTTTTCGTTTTCCAGACAAACAATCAAAAGTAAAGTGCGACTGCAGCAACTTGCAACTGCAACAACAATCATCAGCAGCAGCAGCAGTTGAACTCCATTTGAACTCAAAGTATCTCTTTATGTGGCAGCAGTCATATGAGGCAGCAGCAGCAGCAGCAGCAGCAGTAACAACGGCATTAGTGTCAGTAAAATAGACTGTCAAATTGCCAAGCAACATTTTGAAGTTTGGTAAAATGTTGTGTTGACGACAATATTTACTACAATACAATATTTATTAAATTCACTTTAATTTTGTATTCATACATAAAGGGCAAACATCTGAATTACGACATCTTTACACGTTCTTATTTATGATCAACATAAAACATTACAAAATATGTATAATTAAACTAACCAATTGTCCATTGTTCATTTTAATATTTAATACTCTGCATAGTTTTGAAAGTTAGTATGTTTATTTCAGTGTATTTACATCATATCCTTCATATTGTTTATTTTACTTTTATAACTTGTTGTCCAAATATTGATTGAAACTATTTAGGGGCATATGAAAATATCAAATGACGTTCAGTACATCTACTTATGTACTTAGTTTGTTCATATACTCAAATTGACTTCAATAGTACAATAAATCTATAGTACCAAACTATTTTTATTTGTTTGTAGTATAATAACTTTATGGAAGCAAAACAACATTATTACACATACTCGTACTCAATGCATGCAGCATCTATTAATGAATACAACAAATATCTAGTATGTGAATGAAGTACTTACTCGTCGCACACCCAAATAATGCCAACATACTTACTACAATAGTATAATACAATAATGTTGCAGGTTGCTTACAGGTGCGGATTAAAGGAAGGCTAAATTTTATATTTTACTTCATATTATAAAACAAATGCGTCTGTCTGTCCGTATGTCCATGATAACCTAAAAAACTACCGAAGGGAATTTCATGCGTTTTCAACCAATGGGCGGAATGATTCATGAGGAATGTTTAGGAAAAAAGAAAACTCGGAAAACCATAAAGAAACAGCCGAAAAATCTAAAAAAAAAAAAAATCAAACTAGTAAAAAGAAGATTAATTTTGGCTAAGCCGAAGTTGTAATACTCTTCTCGCACCTCTTATATCTTCTGATTAATGTTCTATGTTCATATTTTGTATGGTAGGTACCACTCCTAGTGGTGCGAATGGCTTGAAATGTTTATAGTTGGTGGTGGATATGGGTAAGGTTCTCTAATAAGAAGATGAATTTGAATCTAATAAGTAACTGAACTTGAATCTGGGTTTATATGTGAGGTGCCCCTTCTGGTGGTCCGAGGATCTTGCCGATCTGTTGTTTTCTTATAAAGAATATCAAAATAAAGTCTATCAAGGAAAAGAACTTTTCTAAGTGATCTTCTGATCCCATTCACTTGTATTGTTTCAATTGTCACTTAAAAATATCAAATACTCTGAGGAAGTATTCAAAGACATTTTTATTCCAAAAGTTGGTGAAAAAAAGTTTAACAGAAGTTCTTTCTACTATTGTTAGTGAAAATTATGAAATTTAAATATCTCTATAACATTCCATTAGAAAGCAATATAGTTCAGACTTACATGCTAATGGCTTTCAAGAACTTTATTACTTTACTTATTAATCTGCTTCTTTATATAAATCAAAACGTGTCAAGACCCACTTTTCCCAATTAGCCTACATTTCTGTATGATTCCTAAGAAACTCTATATTATATTTCAATGAGAACTTCTTTGTTTGTCAGTTATACGGAAATAATTTTCAACCGACTTCAAAACAATTAATATTAACTGAATTTCTCAAAAACTATCCGATTGGATGAGGTATTACACTAATCAACTACGGGTATATAGCATATTTTTCTGAGACGGTTTTCAATGATAAAAAATTGTCTTAGACTATAAGAACCAGACAAAAACATGTCTGTTAATTGGACTTTATCATTAGGTTTATAGAATTGTAAATATGAAGATTAGTTATGATACTCTTTCCTAAATATACTTTTATCTAAACAATGTTTCTCTTGAACATTAAGTCGGTTAATTTTTCTTAACAAAGTTATTTATTAGCTTATTGGTTGATAATTTCTTTAAATTTTTAGCTAAGACTTTCTTTATATTGTTTATAGCCGTGTTCATGTTTCGTATTCAAGACCTTATCTTTCTTATAAGTCTATTTCCTTATATATTGTAGTTGCAAATCAAGTTTTTATTGTTCTTTATGTGTTTGCTAATCGAAACACTCTTATTCTTATAAGAGAATTTATTAGTCAAAGAGAATTAAAGGACTTCTTTTTTGTGAATTAAGCAAAATATAATCTGAAGTAAATTAATCCAATACTTTTTAATACATATTTATATTTTATTTATAATAATTAAGAATATTTCACATTAGTGTTGAATAAGGAAAACCCTATATACCCTATATACTAATAAATTGATTTCCCTCATTGGCATCCATCAACCGCACCTGTTTGATTAAACACACATAAATGAGTACTACAGTATGTGATATGACATAGTACAAACAGCAACAGACTTCCACTCTGTCCCTCATTGTTACCATCACCCGTGTTGTCTTTGCCATGCCATCATACATATGTAAGTACGAGTATATTGGTAATCGTACATACAACAGCTTTTAGTGGCAATTTATTTTTGGGTTGCAAATATTTAAACGTCGTTAAAATGTCATATTGCACAAATACACACCACCAAAGACAAAAAATTATAAGCAAAAAAATCACAAGAAAAAATAAAAAAAATTAACTTATGGTATAGAAATCTAAACAACGCGAAAAATTTAATAAGAAATAGATTTTTGAAATGATTTTCGTGGTTTTTGGCTTCGTTTGGTTTGGTTTAGTTTTGTTTGGATTGGTTTTAGGTTGTGGCGACACGCGTGTATCTATGCTACTAAGTATGTACAATGTATTATGTGATGTGATGGCAACATGTTGCATAAAGCAGCAGCAACAACAGCAACAACCAAAGTAATGTGCAACACGAAATGTAGGAAAAAAAAATGTTGTTACAGATTTCTTTCTCGCGCGCGCGTTTAAAAATTCCAAAATCCAAATCCAAAGTGAATGGAGTCGCCTTAAATAAAATAAAATCAAAACGTATTGAATTCAATCGAATCGAAATGAGATACCAAAAACAAAATAATAATAAAACGAGGCGATGACGAAGTCGCTTTTTCTGGTCTTCGTTGTTGTTTTTGTTGTCATTGTTGCTAGTATAGTCGAAAATATTCCCACGTTCGATCGAAATTATGTTTAATTGAATTTAGTTTTTTTTTGTTCGCAATCAAATATGAAACGCGCTAAAAGCGATTTATCATTTGCCGCGCTCGCTTAATTCAAAACTTTGAGAATTGAATGTTGTTTTTTTTTTCTTTTTCTATCTCTATCTCTTTCTTTCTATACATACCTCTGTCTCTTTCTGTCAATGATGAGGCAAGGCAGAGGCTCTTAAGCTGTGATCCATGTAATTATTACGACAGGTCTGCGAAACAATTGTGACTAGTTCTTTACATGAGAATCTCCTTCAGTTTGCTCAAGAGAAGGTGTCGCCGGAAAGAAATTTTTCTTCGAATGAGGAGGTGATTGCCAAAACAAATGCCTATTTTGAGGTAAAAGATAAATCGTTCTTCAGGAAAGTTATCAAAATGCTAGTCCATTGCTTCCCTAACTTTTCGATGATTATAACTCTTTTCAAGAAGAGAATAAAATTGAATTTGTCCGAAAATGTTATGTTTTCTTCATAAGATCGGACGATGTGTTAAGTTTAAGAATCACTGAGGTAAGGGAAGCGCAACAAAGCTTCATGTTGTTTTTCTATATCGCTTGATTTCCATATTTAGACTTTTATTAGCAAACAAATTGATTAATTGATTTTGTTGTTTCTGTTTTCATTGTCAGTTATTTGTTGTCTGTCTATCTGTTTGTCTTCCTTCTCACACTCTCAAGTGTATTATGTGTTATGTGTTACAATAATCTTATATTATATGTAGACAATATTTGGTAAGAAGAAGCTTTTGCTAATGAGCCACAATTAAAATGTGAACGAGGCCAATGATATTGATTGATGGGCACCAATCACTGAATGACGTCGTTTTCAGGAAGCTCCATTCACTGACACTCAAACTGTGGAATGTGGTGTGTGTTTATGACAGATGCGGGTTGCCTTCACTTACTACAACACAACAGCACTACACACCATAAACATAATCAAGCTAAGACAACTCTGCGTATGAGTGATGCGTTTATTATGCAGATTAAGTTTTTAATTATGTTTAACTAAAAGCGAAAAGTAAACTGAAACACAAAATACAAACCATCAAATATTGTATCTCACACAGAAACAAATACATACATACTTATACTATATATTTTCTATATTGAATTGATTAACATAAAATGCAAATACCCCAAGGATATGTTAAAATATAAATTTAAATCTGTACCTTTGTCACCCTCAAGTACAAAACGAAAAGAAACTTTCTATTTTCCACTTTATACTAATCGAGTGAGTGAAAAGTAAGTGAATGAGTTTCATTCTCTCTCTTTCTTTCTCTTCTTTGAAGACGATGAAAGTGTTTTCTTCGATATTTTTGTAAATAAGAAATTTATTTTCCTTAAAGAAAAATCTAACAAAACACGTGACTAGATTTTTTGATTGCACCAATGATGAGAGACAACCATAGAATAAATAAAATAGATTGTTTTCCTTGCTTTTTTATCTGAATAAAAATAGTGTTTTTTTTTATCTTTTTTCATGACGACTATATTTCTCAGTAATCAAAGAAAAAATCTACATAATTTTAGCTTCCCACTTCAAATGCATGTTTGCATAGAAATCAAGACTAGACAAATACTACATTTACAATATAATAAAATTGTATAAGATATAATAATAATAATAATTATAATAGACATTGTTTATAGGAGGAAATCGGTTAATCCATGTTCATCCTTCTATCTGTTTCTATGTAAATTACACTTTCAGCGTTTTAGTAATTAAATGGAAATTTGTCAAAAATATCTCATACTCATCAACTTACAAAGTTCCTTAACAAAACAAAAAAAAAAAAAAAACAAAAAAACAATTTAAAATATTATACTTGGATTAGAAAATCCAAGCACTCGTAGCATCGAATTTTATTATTTTGTAGTCCATCACTAATCAGCTGTGTTAGTAATATCGACCACATGGTTTAATTTTTATTAGCAATTTTGTGAATTGAGTGCACACGTGTGTAATCGCCATGGAAAAAAATCCATAAATTGGACGATAAATGTTTTCCAGCGGCATAAATTTTAATTTTTTTTTTTGTTTGGTGCAAAGTGTCGCTAGAGGACAACATACGCGATGGAGGACCAAATTCAACAAGCACTACTAAAATGAGTGAAAAAGTTTACGATTTTGTAGTAAATGACCGCAATGTTTCAATAATAAGAATGCAAATAATTTTGAATAATTAGCATAATAACATTTCGCCTCATTCTGTACAAAGATGATGCCTTTAATATTGTTACAATTTTTCTAATAGGTATTTATCTTTTTTACTAATCTGTCTAATATAAATTAGTCATTGTAAATAAAAACAACCACAAGCACAACGATTAATATTAAATGGACTCAAACGATGGCGCATGGTTGATCATTTGCTGCTGACATATTCATATTGTTGTTTTCGTTTGCAATTGAATAAAGACAATGTACTATGTTTGTATGTATGTTTAGACATCACAAACTACGATTTACATTCAAGCTATTCAACAATAATAACAAGACGACAGCAAAAAAGTGTCCAATACAAAAATATTAGTCACCCGTTTGGTGATTTAAGAAGAGAAGAAGTTTGACTTTTCACTAACCTTTTTGCATTTGAATGCTTCTGTTGATCATTGTAAGTGGACTTCGCCCCTCTCAATAACTAATGCTTCATCATCAGGGGCATTCTCTCTCTCTGTGTCTCTTTCTCTCTGATTTACTAACCCTCGCTGCTTTAATGAGAGTGAACAATTGTGATGAGAGAAAACAAAAGCGAAATTCGCTCACGACGAAAAAAGTAACGGTATCGCGTAAAATGAAAACGAAAACGTCACTTGTAAAGATTAAAATTTAATGCAAATTTAAACAGAAGAAAATTATGAATTTTTAACTATTTCACTTTAAATTATGCAAATATTAACACTTTTTAATACAAAATAAATAATAATCACATGATAAATAATATTTAATAAATACTAATTAAACACTATCACACACACACACACACACACACGACTAATTAACCGACGCGAATCAAACAAATGATCAACTGGACACTATGAAATCGCAAACGAAACTAAGCTCTGCCTTCCTCTTTCTTGGTAAAATGCAATCAGTGGAAGACTTGGAAGATGCTTAAATGAAAGAATAAGAAAAAAGTTCGAGAGCATGAGAGAGAACAATTTTAAAATGTTCTCAACCAAATGAAGAAAAAGAATATGACATTTGGAAAACGGTGAATTTTTTAGAATTTTTGTGTGAAACTTTTTCCATTTCCTTACTTTTATTATTATTCATGTTTATTATCATTTGTAGGTGAAATTGAGAAGTTACTCAATAAAAAAATTAGAAATTTTATTGCGCAGTAAGGTAAATTTTGTACAATGTGTAGACAATATTACGTCGAATGTGAATTTCGCTTAGTAACGAAAAAAAAAAAAAAAAAAATAGAAAGTCTATGCAAGTACTCGTACTTATTGTACCAATTATTGCATAAATACTCGTATAAGTAAATAAACAAATTACTGTATGTGTAAGAAAAGCTTCAATATTATATGTACATTTATGTATACTTCGAGGAGAATATCTTTTAAATCTATATTTCCTCTTATCCGCCATTACGTCACACGAATTTCAAGATGTTTTACCTTCCCTTCCAAATGGAGCAACTGGTCACACTTCGTTGACCCCCTCCCACCACCATAACATTTGATGTAATATTTAGATGGCCCCTTATATCATCGAAAGTGGAGAGTCGAGCAGGGACGATGCTTTGCAATCTTCTCACCAGGACACTTTCAGAAATACTACTTCTTAACTGATTCAAATTAGTTTGTTATATTCTCCAATTGGAGGAGAAATTATATAATAATAAAATGGTATGTCAAAGAGTTTTTCTTTTATACAGAATGTAGGGTCTTATAAAAAGTTAAGCCCACTTACGTATTTTTTAAGTAATTTTACGGACACCAATCCAAATCCAATTGGAAACAGAAAGAGATTTTCCAGTCAGACAGTGGTGACCTAGTTGGCTAACAAAGTCACCATTTTAGTTTAAAAATTGGCCCGACCTCAATCTGCGCAAAAATCTGGGCTCATTGGGGAAGTTGGGACATTCAAAATTCAATATAGCGCCCACTGCACAAAATTTATTTTGTGGATGAATTCAGTACCCATGTTCACAAAATGATAGCAAAATGTGCCGGAGACTGTGTACTAATATAATATAAAAAATAAAAAGGAAAAAGGAAAAGGAAAAAAAAATACAAATAAAAAATAAATAAAACAAAAGTTGGTGTATGTTCAACAAAACAAAGAAATATCGCTGCTACACTTAGTTTTTATTTTATTTAAATATGTAACTCTTTGGTTGTCTTTTACTAATGAACTAAAGCTGGGCATCCAAACGACAATTTTTTGACAATTTGAGTAAGATTTTTCGTGTGGATGGCGCATTTTGATTTCAATACAATTGCTTCTTCTTCCTGTTTTTATAAAAAAAAAAAAAAAAAGGTTGTGTGAATGGGCAACACATAAAAAAAATAACAAAGATTTTTACAAAAATTTTCCCACATTAAGGAATACCTATCATTTTTTTTTCCTAATTTTATATTTAGTCGTTTGCTTCGCCACAGTGTACTACAATAGTATTGTGTGTCTTCTGGTCTCTTAATATTGATTTTTTTTTTTTTTTTATTTATTTTTTCCGTTCTCAGGGAAAGGATATTCATAAAAGTCGATATTATTCTTCTATTAAGTGTATTTTATTTATATTTTACTTGATTTACTTTATATTGGTTTTCGATTTGGTTCATTTTAGAGTGGTTTTTTTTATATATATAAAATAATTCATAGGCAATAACAAACTTATGTTTGCGACATTGTCCGTAATTTTTTTAAGAAAAAAATGTTGGCTAAATGTTTTCCTTATATGTTTATACATTTTTGTTTCATTGTATAATTGTTTTCTTCTTTCTGAAGCAAAGTAAATCTGTTAATACTAAACTAATTATTCATCTTTGAATGAGTGTTTTTCTTATACTTTGTATGTAATTTATATGATTTAAGCAAATTATTTTGAATGAATATTTTCCTTATTTATTTCATACATTTTTATTTCATTTAAACTTATTTTTATTGAAATATTTTTATTTCGTTCTTAAGTAAAGGAAATTTTGTGTTTAAAAAAATTTTGATGAACTGAAAGTCTTTTTTTTTTTTTTTTATATTTGTAATTTTTAAGAATTTGTTTTGCTACTTTATAATGCGTTTTTTTAATACTATATTTTTATTTCAAGTAAATTTGTCTGGCAATTTTAAATTTTGTAATTTTTTATGTAAGAACTGTAATCGGTTGGTAAAAACTTTTTGGTCAATTGCCAAGTAATTGGATGAGGAGGATGATATTATGATTATGTACTATAATTCATGAAGTTTGAAGCTACTATATTTGGTTGAATATTTTGCTTATGTTTTTATTCATTTTTGATTCAATTGAAATTTTTGAATTTAATATTCCATTATTTTAGGCTTTTTGTTCTTTATTTTTAAAACACACTCAGACAAAGAAGATCTTTGGTTGCAAAAAACGTTTTGTCAAGCGAGTTAAAAAATGTGGAGTCGTTTCTGAAAATATTTTGTTTATTTTTTTTTTCCTTTTGCAAAATTTCATTAATTTCGTGAACCATTAGTACTTTTCAAAATGGACATGTGATTGTTTTCAGTTTTTGATACCCAAGTGCCAATTTAAGTTTATCAACTCCATCGTGTTACGCTTCTTTTGATTTTATTGTGGCCTTAATTTTTCTTATTTATATATTTTTCTCATATGGAGGGTGCTATAATCTGGAGAAATTTTACTCAAGAATAAAAAATGCTTATGAGGCAGAGGCAATCAGAGCGAGAGCGAGAGAGATAGCAAGAGACAGTTGTATAAACAAATTAAATCTTAAATACAGAAATAACTAATATAATATTTGGTGAGAAAAATATATTATTATTATTATTAGATGTATTACTATCAATGTAAATCGCAGAAAACTGCATAAGTTCATGAATAGTGACGAGAAGAAATAGAAAGAGAAGTCTATAACATCCTTCTGGGGTGATCGTGCGGGTGAAGTCTTTTTAAATCTTCGTAGAGCAATGAGTGAGGATGGATGCCAGCGGGTTAGGATGATTCAAATGCTTTGTATAATGTCGACTGTTGTATTTATTGATCACGTCCATAACAACAGTTGGGATCTTAAAATCTCTGTGCAGCGTGGTATTTCTAACCCGAGATCCAACGGAGTGTCTTGCTCTGCCACGCATGCTGTTTTATAATTCTTTAAGCAGCTAGTGCCACCACATAAAGATGAGTTAGCCTTATTCATTTTTAAATTATTGAAGTTCTTATTTAAATAAGTGTTAAACATCACTGAGGATTGTCATTTTGTCTTTATGACATCGTTTATTTTTCTAGTCAAGACCATAAAGCTAAAGATGAGCAACACAACTTAAAATAATCCACCCTTTCCTATTTTAACACAAAAAGAAGCGTTTTTCTTATGTTAGTGCAGGAGCAAAACGACTCGCAATATGATGGCAGATTTGTTGGACAAAAAATTGGAATACGCAAGGTATCAACCTCATCATCGATCTATCGTCTTCTATCTTTCAAAAACCTCCTTATTATTCAATTCTAAATGAATATATAAAAGAAAAATAAGCCAAGGCTCACATTCACGACATCCATTATAATAATGGTTTTTGTGGCAACCCAAACTGAATGTTAGAACGTTCGAACTTTTAAGGAGTTTCAATAATAAATGGAATAATTTGAAGTAATTCACTAATAATTGAAACGATTTCAATACTTGAATAAATTATTTATGTAAATAATTCAATGGAATTGAGTAAGGGAGAAATGTCTGCTTACAAGGTAGAACATACTATGCACTTACAATTGCTACGAGTATGTTTCACTTTAGATACTTTCTATATTATTGTATCATAAGCTATTGCTACTGTTACTGTTACTGTCATTGTTATTGTTATTGTAAGTCATTGTTCGCATTGTGGTTGGCAATAAATTACTTTTGTTTGAACGTGATGTCTGGATAGATGACAAACAACTCACAACATTTCATTCATTCATTCATTCATTCACTTACCTTTTTTAGTCACTTTTTTCGTTCATTCATTCATTCATTGATTCTTTCAAAAACATTTTTGGTAACCAATTTATCGAATTGGAAAAAACCTCTAATTATGTGTAGATGGAAATGAAGAATGGAAAGTGATTAGAAGATCAAGTTCAAAAGATTACTTACTCTATTGTAAGAAACGCTAACTGAAATACTCGAAATAGAATCGATTGATTTAAGAGAGATAAATATCTTCAAATAATTGACAAAGTGTAAAGCTGAAGTCATCATCAACAAATTTCAATATAAACAAGTAAATAATACATACTCGTATATTTAATTGTATGTGTGGGTGACATTTAATTTAAGTCAACTTAAATTAACTCGATTCATTTATGACAAACATGACAACATGACAACGGGGCAAGTGTATAAGAGACTCTTCTTGAACTCAAACAACAAAAATGGGGAAAAAAAGAAAAACAATGTTGGGCAATGAACGAACGAAAGTCAATGAAAAATGCGCTGAGTAAAAATAAAAATAAAAAATTAACCCAAAATTATTACAATTCTTTCATATTCTGATTTCAGTTTACCTACTCATTTTTGTATCTTTTTTAATAAATAAATTTTATTTCATCAGTAAATGCAAACAAAGGCGACAAACAATAAAGACGACGACGACTATAATAATGTTGATGTTGATGATGATGACAATGAGGCGACTGACTTTGGATAAAAAAAATAATGGAGAAAAAGTAAAAGTAGAAAAAATGGCAACAACAATCGATGGTCGTCATCATCATTGTTATTGTTCAGTTTTAGGTTTTTTTGTGTTTAAGTACAAAGTACCAACAGCGTGGCTGGCGACGTTAATGGAGCGATATCAAATGTCGTCGACCAGACAAACACACGTCCACACACATTCATTCATTATTCTTCTTCTCCATGGACAATAAGAAAATCAATGCAGACTACTTACAACTAGAATGTTTTTCTTGTTTTTTTATTTTTTGCTTGGACATTGCGCATGCAACAGAGAGATAGATACTAGAAAGATACTCGGGGCACGTCGCAAACTCATCAGACACAGACGGCTATTAACTATTTGCTTTTATAGTATGTATTTGTTGTATTCTTCTATCATCATATTTATGTAAAGGTTGTGTCTTTTTGATTAAAGAAATAAGTTTTATGTAAAGTACTAATTCCCTTTTTCTTGAGGGTTGCGTTTCAATCTTCTACAAAGAATAATAAAAAAAAAAAAAACAAAATAAAATCAAATCAAATAAATTCTTTACTTCAAAGGCGAGACATGCAACGTATGAGTTATGTTTATATTAATCTTCAATTGTACAGAAGAAGATATGAATGATGATGAAGTAAAAGATGTAGACGAAAAACAAATTAAAAAAAAAAACAAAAAAAAAAAAAAAAACAATATAGAAGATCTTTAGTCAATATAAAGAAGCAAAGCACCATCATCACCACCAATATCAACATCAATTGCAACTCAATAAAATGGACAAATCGAGTTGCCCCTTAGGGAAATCAATTAATTCAATTAATTTTGTAAAATGCAATAACAACATTATCAACAACAACATCAGCAAAGTCAAGAAGATTGAATGATGATGACCATCGGTTTGAAGTATTCGCACCAGAAGAAGACCAAAAGCTAAAATAAAATACACTAAAAGAAAAATCCTTATAATGAGCATGAAAATAAAATATAAAATAAAGAAAAAATTAAATAATATTCTGCTCTGCAAAGATAACAATAACAACAAAGTAATGAAAATTAAGAAACGGAAAAACAAATCATTGTAGGAAAAAAAAATAAAAAATTCCAAAAAGGGGCAACATTAAAGTAGAGTCAAAAATAAAAGTCTATTTACATTGTTTCATTGAATGCGTAGCAGTCTGATAAAATACAAGCATAGTAAAAGAGAACTTGAGAACTTAAATTTCCACCACCCAGTAATAGCAACAAACAATAGAAAAAACCCACCGTCGCGTCATTTTGCTCAAATCAAATCTATCAAGACAATAAGAAAAGCATCCCCTGGTATTAATACTTATGACCCTCTTTATTCTATGTGTATGGTAAGAATAAATACTGCGTGCAACTGTTAATTTTTGATCATTACTTTCAAGTTCCCGTACTCGTCACCGTCATCATCATCGTCATCATTAATATTACGAAGGAACAAATGTCTATGTAAAATTTTTGAAAAAAAAAAAGCTGAAAAAAAAATAATCTTTTATTGAAATTAATTAAAATTGTTTGAACATTTTTCCAGGGTCCTTTATTCCGCCCACTTAGAGCACCATACTTTCATAATAGATAATCGTATATTTCATAATAAGAATGTAAAAAACAAAGGACTTAAAATTCCTTCTGTACACCCCCATGGACAACCCCTTATTTTGTTTCTCAATAGCTTTTATAATATTCGACAAACGGATGCCAACCGAACAAAGATTAGATAACATGACACAATAGATTTCTCTCATTGAGATGATAAAAAAAAACATTATGGGGTCAAATTCCCTTTATGTTCAATAAGTTCTTTGGAACCAAGTACATACTTATAGAAACCATGATGGAAGAAGAGTCCTTTACACCTTTGGGTACATTTATAAAATTAATGACAACATACTCGTACTTATAATATTATGCATGTAGAAATTTTCAATAAGCAATAATTTCTAGTAATTTAATCTATCGAATTTTTATAAATTTTCATGTATTAAGAAAGAATTTTTGAGTCTTCTGCTTCTTAGAGTAAAAAGAAATTGAAGTTTAATAAGGAATAAGGGAAAATCAAGCAATGCAAATTAAAAATAATTATTTTTAACACATACTTTCTCTTCAGATTTTGCACACCACTGCTAATGTAATCTAGGTTCTCCAATCATCTGTCCATTTCACTGTAACTGAACCTGGACAACTCAATTTGGATGACATATTCTACCCTCATCTACCCAACATCTGTCTCTGTCCACACATTGGCTGTGTGTAGGGGCATAGCTTGTTTACGCAAGTAAAACTCCCCGAACTGGTTAGAGACTGGATTAATCTCTATATACACTTAATAGGTTTTTGTTATTAACTGTAATAATATTAAATAAATAAAACTGGTAAATGAGGAAGAAAGATATTCAATATCAAATTTATACCATCTAACACTTTTGGCAACAGTAGAGGGTCGGTAAAGACCTCCTTTGGAAAGAGGAGTCGAAGTTCAGATCTTGAAGCTACTTTATGAATATAAGGATTATACCGAAGGGTGTGAAGTTACCCAGAAGACTAACGGCCCATTGTACGTTCGCTGCCTTGGACTGATCCTGGACAAGCGACTCACATGAAAAACCCTACTACATACAAAACAGTGTAGGCTTGTCTGATTGCTACGGTCGTCCAATAAATTGTCGCTCAAAAATAGTAGGAAAATCTACAAACAAGTAGTGACCACTGTTTGGCGTTACGCGAAATATACATTCTGTCAAAAAAGTACCGGGAATTGTCGATTTAAATCTGGCGGGGTAAAGTTTTGTGGCGCGAATGAATTTTCGTGTGCCGATGCATTGAGAATGTTACAAAAGGCCTTTGGCAATAATGCTCTATCGAAAACTCGGGCATATGAGTGGTACAAAGCGTTCAAAGACGGTCATGAAGTGGTCGAAGACTTGCCTCGTTCCGGACGCCCATCGACGGCTTCTACCGACGATAACGTCGATAAAATTAAGGAAATGGTGTTCGAAAACCTTCATACCAGCTTGAGAGAGATAGCACATGAGCTCAACATATCCCACGAGTCAGCACGTACGATTTTAATTGATATTTTGGGTATGAGAAAGGTGGCCGCGCGACTGGTGCCAAAAGAGCTGAATTTTCTTCAAAAACGTTATCGCGAACAGGTCGCTTCGGACATGCTGGATCACTGTAATTCCGATCCCACATTCATGGAACGCATCATTGCGGCCCCCTGTGACTTTTTCCTTTTTCCAAAACTAAAATTGCCGCTTCGTGGCACCCGTTTTGAGTCCATTGAAGCCATAAAACAAAATTCGGCGCGTGAACTGAAGGCCATCCCGGAAAGCGCCTATAAAAAATGTTTCGATGATTGGAAATGCCATTGGCATAGATGTACTGGAGCAAATGGTGCCTATTTTGAAGGCGACCCAATAAATTTGGATGATTAAAGGTAAAAATGGTGTTTTATTTATAAATTCCCGGTATTTTTTGACAGAATGTATATGGGGTACCGCTGCTTCCAGCAACATACAGAAAATTCATGCATGCCAAAAAAAAAAAGGCATTACGCCGCATAACTGGGGCTCCCTGAATTATGCACTATACCACCTTGCACAGAGACCTGAAAATTACCACTATGCGCAACGAAATCCTCCAAAATTGCATCAGTCACCAACAGAAGCTGCAAATTCACCCAAACCATATGGCAACGGCCCTCATCAATGGCGTGAGGCGACATCGACTAAAGAGACTCCGACCTTATGTCCTTCTAAGCAGAAGGTTATCATAAAAATTAACATACGACGATACGATAAAATTGACCCCAATTGAGTCAATATTCAAAATAATCATGAGAATATTTTATGACATTAGTAGCGCAATACTATTTTTTTCTAATTTTCATTCATTTTGTTGTTTACAACACAACAACAAAAACAGACACACATGAAAATGTAGTAGGAAACATGGTGACGCAATTGAAGCACTGAGCTTACAGACGGCTACCGCAACGACCACCCTTCCTGCGTGTAGAATCTGATGGAATTGGAGTCACATCCTTAATTCGTCCAATTTCCATTGATGAACGAGCAAAAGCGTGCAACACGGATTATGCACCAGGTCCAGGTGTTTTAATGTACAATGCTGTGGTGCCGAGTGTCTTGCACTTTTCGGCGACATTCTGGGCAGCCAACATAGCAGCATAGGGCGAAAACGTATTCGCCTTCACGCACCCAGTAAGACCTGGACTTCTTGTTTTTGGATTTTAGCCTTTCTGGGAGCCATTATTGTCAATTACAATAAATAGCAATTGCGTGAACAGGATGTTAAAAAAAAACATTTAATTACAATAAACAAAAAACATAAATTCAGTGTGCGCCTCCGACCCTCTAACAATGACAAAGCAACATTTTTAACTTAACCAATTCCTAAGCTGATATGCACTGAAGTATCTTCTAAAGTAAAAGTAAAATTAAAGTCATAATTTCATTCATCATATTCTATGCAAACAAGTATCTGAATACTTGTGAGTGTTTTTAAAAACAAATATGTAAATAAAAAAAATTCATTCATTCAATATTTGAATAATACAATTTTCTAATTTACACCAAAAAGATTTTTCGCATTTTTTTAGACAAATTTGAGTTTGATTCCCTTGTTGTACAATGTGATGCAGGAATTGTTGGAATAAACAACAAACGTGTATTGAATATTTATAACCAAAAATACATATTCGTTTCTTTCTTTACTCTAAATTTTTTTTCTTTATTCTTTTTTATTGAGGGTCATAACCAAAACAATAAATAGAAATCAACGCTAAAAGGCATAAATACAATATACATACTTGTCATGAATATGTGTGAGAAAGTTATAGATACAACGTAGAGAGAAAAAGGGTAAGACAGAGAGTGAATGAGTAAGTGAGTGATGGGGGAATAAAGAAATTTGAGGAGTGTTAGAGAGAAATCAATCAAAATCGATTTAAAGCCCAACTTCCGTTGCGGATTTACAAATATTTACATCCAAATGTGTACGAGTATATACTATTATATATGGAAAAATGTATAAAGAAAAATGTGAACAATTGATTTGTTGTTTTTGTTTGTCATTTATTGTGTTTACCTACACTACACTACCTCCATTCAAACTTCCACATTCTACTATATCCGATAGCCATGAAAAGCATGTCATGTCTGTCTGTGTATGTATCCTTTCCTTGTACTATGTATTGTTATTTTCATTGATTCATGTTTATTGGAAATTGTTTTTATATATTATTTGGTCAATATTGAATAACAAAATGGAAACATTTCCATTTCTTTTACATTCAAATTCACATCAACAAAACAATTCACATTGAAAATGTGCAAAAATACTTAATTCAGGACATTTGAATATTTTATGAGGACATGACCCACATAAAAAACAACAGAAGGAAGAGAGAAACTATTACTAAAGGGAATGGCATTCATTATTGAATAAAATAGTATAGTATTTTTATTAAGTATCTTGCATTTTATAAATTCTTAAAATAATTCTATACAATTTTTCTTGAAAATTACAACATTTCTTATTTATTAAATTAAATTAATTGAATGTTCATTTGATCTACAAAACAAAACAAAAAAAAAAATTAACAATAATAATGAAGTAAATATGTTCAAATGTTCATTATGTTTATGAAATTATTATTAATATAAATTGATGTACGACTCCATCATCATAGTATTACGCCCAAGTTATCTAATGTGCACCCTGCTGAGCACTTCAAACTTCATTTTACTAAATAAAAAACGACTTAACAGTTTTTAATACTTAAATATTGCAATGCCAAATTGTCTTAATCCTTCTGGATAAAAAAAATTCAATTCAAAATTGTTACTGTTTATTATTACTGAATGAGTACTAAAGTAAAATTGTTGTTGTTGTTCAAACACGTGTTGCAAATGCTACCAACAACCAATACTTCATGCTATTCTACCCTCATGGTATAATTCTATTCTATTTCTTTACCATACCATCGAGACGAAGAATAACATTATAATGTAGTAGTAATTTCGTCTGGTTGAACTAACCACCGAAAATCCTTCGTTATTAATTGCTGTAAATGAACGACGACCATGCATGAATCTTAACTCAACTCAACTGAACAACCCTTAGAGAGCAATGATGATGACACTCACTCAACTTGATAAGTCTAAAGCTAAAGAAGCTACCATTCTACTTAGATATACAATACTATACATACTACAACTGCAACACCCTGTTTATTTGTAGCGAGTTAAAAGTCTTAATAGCGTTTCGCAATCCTCCCACCCTCACCATCCACTTACTCCCTCCCCCCCATCATTCACTCACTCACTCACTCACTCACTCACTTATTGTTAATCTGTTTTGAGCTCCTTTTCTATGGATTGCCACCTTAAAATTCCAAAAGGTTAAAAGCTAAAAGAATAAAAGAATAAACAAATGAATAAATGAAATAAAGACTGAATGAATGAATGCATGAATGAACAGATAAATGTCAGAATTCTATTGCTTATACTTGGTAACATTTTATTATAAGTACAATAAATGTATTTACTATGTAGGACCAAATCAGATGATGAATGTGGGTGGGTTGTTGAAAACAAAGCAAATTGTTACATTTCAAGGTATTAAAATGTTTTTCTTTTTAGAAATGGAATTTTCTTTTAAAAATTAATAAAAGATGCTTTTGACATTTAATAATTCTGCAAAACTATATGATACACCTACGAAAAATCTTTAAGTTCAGAAGAGAATATGTGTTAAGACGGTGGGGTTAAATCAAAACCCTTCTCTCATTACGAATTTAAAATATCAATTACATACCAAACAAAAATACGTAGAATTTGAAAGTGAATATGATTAATGCTCATTATAAGGAAAAGATTTTGACACAATTATACTACTATGCCCATATCATCATCATCATAACTAACATCACATTATGTATTTAATTTAATTATGGTAATTAATAGATCAAACCCATACAATCGGAAGATAAATTACCTAGGATCAATTTACAAACCATAGAAGGAGGAAAGTTTTGTGTGTTTATGTTGGATTTTGTGTATTCATTTCATGATTTTCTTTTCTCTGATATAAAGTGTTCCTGAGTGAAAGTTTTAGAATCATAATAAACAAGATATTGAGAGTTGTATAAAAGATTACTTTATTACAAGTAGTTGTTATCATAGATGAAGGGTTTATGCTGTGAATGATATAATGTGTGTTTAGGACTCATAACTAATTAGAGCAACAAACCTTTAACCTGATAATTTGACCTGGGAAATACTATACACATGATATCACGGGAGTAAAAGAGGGTGAACATAAATGGGTCTATAGATGGCACAAATACTACTTCAGTTTTTTTTTCTTTTTTTTTTTTTTTGTGGTTAAAAATTCAGAACTTATTATTATTATTGTAAAGATTTGCTAGGAGTAACCCTAGGGGAAATTCTTTAAGTAACGAAAAATAAATAAATACTGAGATGCTCAAGTAATCAGAGCATAAAAAATTAATAATGTAATCAAGTAAGACAAAGGGTTAAATAAGTGGTGATGACATAATAATCCATGCCCGTTCTTGTCAGCGTTTGATAAGCAACTGAAATCTGATAAAAAAAAAAATGTTCCTTCAGAAGCAAAGACATCGATCTAAACTCAATCCTAGCGGCGAAAGCTAACGGGACGGCAGTAACATTGAGAGAGGCGACTTAGTAATTCTCGCCTGGTCAATTATCTATTGAATATATAAATAGGCAAAGAAAAAACAATTCAACCCCATTTTCTCCTCTGCTTGTAAACCGATTTCCGTTTTTCTTTCTTTGTTTGGTAGATATCGAAGAGCTTTAGTGTTATGAATAAAATAAAAAATTAAAAAGTTAAATAGTCATTTCTAATTAAAAATTTAAATTCATAAAAACATAAAGATATAAAGAGAGGGAAACAAAACCATTTGCTTTACGCGTGTTCCGATAAAAAGCAATTTTATATGCATTAAAAATATTCAAGCAATTTCAATTTTTGGATTATCCTTTTGGACGGTCGAAATTCGACCAATGAACGAATACTAGTTATATTAATAAGGCTACGATTATGTCACACTAACAATGACCATTCATTCTTCTCTTATGAAGAAGATGAATTAATTCATCTCCCAATTTGAGCACCTTTCCAACTTCTATCGAATGTCATAATGTAACATAAAAAGTGCATCTTATTAAAATATACGTAGGTATTTAACTAGCTGTCCCTGCTCGCATTGCTACGCCCTCGATACCTTCGCTTTATCGATTTATACATATAAAAATAAAAATGGAACTAGTATGTCTGTGTGTCTTAAAAAGCAACTCAAAAAGCTAATATAATAGAGAAAATGACTGAACTGTGGGGTGATTCTTTCATCATGTAGTTAATTTTGGTCATGTGGCACACATTTGGCCATGTGGTAAACACAGTTCAATGCTTTAATTTTGGGAAAATGATTAAAATATCCGCACCAAACGTTACTTAAACACTTTCCTGACTATGGTAAAATTTCCCTGAAAATTCCATCAAAATCGGTACAGCGGTTTCGAAGTTTATAAGGAACAGACACACAGAAATAGTTCTATTGATATAAGGACTTCTTTCAATAAACTTCATATACCCCTTTGTTTCCCATTTCTGGATTGTCACCTTTCACAAGTAGTCAGTATATTGGATCTCATCCAATTCTATCCAATCATATCCTCTACCTTCTTAAACACTATCTATATATATAAAGCAAAGTCGAAATCATTAGAAAAATTCCCGGAAAAGGAAGAAATTAATGGATAAAAGCTTAGAGACATATTTTCAAATCAATTAAGTACTCTTTGTCTCACATCTCATTCACGTACAAAACTGATTATGCCAATCAGCAGCAATGCGCCCAGGGACTACTAGTTAATTATAAATCTTATTTGAAGTGTTAAAATTTCAAACATTTTAATAAAAAAAATTAATTTATAAATTCTATAGTTTCCTCAGATATCAACAACGATTAATTGTTTCAATTATATATCAATTTAATATAAACGTACTTAATAATAATAATAATAAAAAAAAATCATAAAAATAATGAATGCGTTAAAATATTTTAATATCAACAATCAAAAAGACAAAAAAGGGCTCAATGCATGTGAAAAATGCTTTTCTTTATAAAAAAGGAATTTTTTAAACAATTTTCAAGTGAATCGTGTTAAGTGGCGGCCAATTGGAATTCCAAAACCAGCAGCAGCACCATCCAACCAACAGCGATAACATGGCATTCATGACACAACATGCAACAATATTCAGCATTCAGCATTCAACATTCAAACCAAAACCAACATTTTACAATAACAACAGCAAAAACGCACTCCAACTGTGCGCAGTCGCTATCTTTGGTTCGTCTACTACACGTACGTAGTAGTATGGTATTGTGATATGAAGAATGGAAAAGGAAGTGGTGGAAGGAACAACGATTATTTCGAGTCTCGAATCCGAAACTTGACCGAGCGAGCGAGTGCTTGTTTTTCCATTGCGAATTCGCGGGAGTCACATGGGCGCACAGGAAAATGAACAAGTTGAAATAATGTGAAAATGTAAAAAGGCAACCAACTCAAAATGAAGAAACAAACAGAGGACTATGATGGAACAAGGGGAAGTTATGTAGAAAAAAAAGAGAGATGCACGAACAAAGCACGAAGTGAATGGAAAGTTGCAAGTTGTCGTTTATTGTGTTCGTTTCGTTTGAATTGGACTTGGGGTTGGGCTTGGGGTTGGTTCGGCTTGTTTCGGTTGAGATTCGTTTCGGTTCCGTTCGGTTCAGTTCAGTTCAGTTTCGTGTAATCCTCCATCTCTCGTTGAATATATGATATTCCATACTCTCGTACTCCATGACAAACGTTGACGACTTTCAACAGGATGATGTCGTCGTCAGTGTCGTTGTCGACGACTGACTGACGACTGCTGCTTAGCACGTTTCCTGCCACAATGCCGCACAAACACACTTATAAATATTGTAGATAAACCCGCGCTGCCGCCCCACAAGAACCATAGAGCGAAGCACATGCTGTGTTAGTCAGTCGTTTACTCGTTTGTTGTCTTCCACATACCCTTCTTCATCATCCCACATAGATAGACATACATTGATTCCACTCTCGGCTTGCCACTGAAAATGAGGCGCAAATTTTGTGGTGTCACTGTGGAGAATTCAACAAATGGTTTCGGATCGGATAGATTTACCTCCTCAATGTGTTCAACAACAGACTACACTAGTAGAGTCCAAGCCCAACTCCCCCTATTTAGTAGTCAGCGTCGTTGTCGTCATTATCATCAACATCATCATCATCATCCTTATCCCATCTCTTCTCGTCTTGTCATTCTTCGGTTGTTGTTCGCTTGAGTTTTTATGCACGCCATTCTACGAAGCAAGTTTGGTTGCCATTGCTGTGTCACGGTGTGCCGGCGCTTGAAAGGCAATGGACATGGTTTGGATTTTTGTTTTCTATTTTTTGAGTTCTCTGCGCGATGTTTTTGTGTTTTTATTATTTCGTGTGTGTGTGTTTGTGTGTGTGTTTCAAGTCTTTTCTCCCCTTCAACATGCTTTCTTATTGTTTGTATTTGTAGCGGCAAATTTCTTTTTTGGGCGCACAGCAAATTTAGTTAAAAGATTCACTTTACCAACGCGCCATCATTCAACCACTCACAGTCAGTCCCCTCCATAGTATCACCATCGCCATCATCATTATCATCACCACCACCATCACCACAAACACTTCTTTCTATTACTGGGAATTGCTTATAGAATAGAGTAAAGTCGAGTTGAGTTGAGTCGGAAAATATGGATGAAAAGCGTTGAATTTTCTAACACAAATGAAAATTATGTCAACGAGCGTTGTTGATTTTCATTGCTTTTTCATGCTTTTGCTCTTCGTCATTATTATTGTTGGGCAAGAGTCCTTTACATCCTTGGAGTTTTTATTATTATTGTATATTGTCGGTGTTGTTGTTGTTGTTGTTGTTGTCGTCGTTGTTGTTGTTTTTGTAATTGCTTTTCCCGGTGGTTGTTGTTGTTGCTGGTTAATTACATTTCACGAAAATTTTTGCTGTCAAGTAGTTAAGTTGGGTTAAGTTGATATGGAAATCTTTCTTCGTGTTCGTTGGTTGGTTCGTTAGTTGGTTGGTTGGTTGGTTGGTTGGTGTTTCATGGAGTCCTTCTTCTTCATGTTCTTGTCATTGTTGGTGGTTATTATATTTACATGTTGTTGTTGTTGTTGTAATGTAATTTAATATTCGATTTAAAGATTTTGTCGATTACGATGAAGTTGTACATTTTACCCCGCAAGCAACTGTGCTGCGGTTGTACATTTTAATTATTTATTTATAAATGATTGCTGTTATTGTAATTGTTGTTGTTGTTGTTGTTGTTGCTGGTTGGAATTTTTTGGTATTTCGTTGATTTGTGTTTTTGAATAATACATTTTTTGTACAATTGAATTTTATTTCGAAATAAGAAAATACGAAACTTTTGGGAGTGATTTCTTTTAATGAAATTGTAAAACTTTTTAATGAAAACCAACAACAATATTCTTTGGGACTTGTAGTTACAATAATTGACTTTGATCTTGACAAATTTATTTACTCTTTGGTGTATTTTGAAATACTACAATATTTTATTCTAAAGAAGTCTTATCTTGAAAAAGACATAAATTTTAAAGGTTTTTTTTTTTATTTTCAGAATATTTATATTGCTAGATTTATAAAGGCATATCTCTGTAAGTATTAATCTGGAGCCATACATAAATGAAAAGCTGGAAAACATGGTGAATATTAATAAAATAATGAATAAGATGTTTTTGCATAATGAAAATGATTTCCGCTACAATTTTCTTTATTCTGTTCATAAAAAAATGTTTGCACATCATTGAGAAGTTTCTTTATCAGAATAATTAGTAATCGCATTACGTGATTTCGTTCAGGAAATTTTGATATGAAAGACGCGATTCGATCTGATCGGGCTTGCATCGAAATGCAACGAAAATGATCAGTAAATAAATATTCGTGACATTGCTAAGGATCTTGTCATCAACCATACGACAGATTTAGATCATGGCTATGAAATGTTATTGATACAGAATGATTTGGAACCTCAATGAAAAATTAATAGCATATGACAATAATGTGCGAAAAAGGTTATTGTTCAATCAAGTTGAGACTGCCATTCAGGCCGCAATTGGTCAACAGAAAGGACATAGTCTTCTACTACTACAACTCTATTCCGCACACTTCTGTTATGGTCCCGAAAAATATGATGTAATTGCACCCACCACATATATTAAGGACTAACCCCATCTGATCCTACCATCCATACACAGTCTTCATGGTGGCATAACAATGAATTCTCCAGACGACTGCAAAACGGTATTGAGTTAGTTTTTAATTTAACAGAAATCTCCGGAGATTCAAAAGGCTACATTTTGGCTCCTTGCTGCAATAGAACAAACAATACCTCAGGCACACCAACCGGCTACCCGGCCTTCTCAGGCAATAAGCAATCACCTTCCTATTGTCTGTTACATAATGTTTTAAAAAAAACCTGGCGATATATTAAAGTAGAAACAAAGCGCATTATAAAGCATTATAAGCCCTGTTTGGCTATGATTAAATAAATTATTTAAAAAAAAAAAAGAAATCTCCGAATTACTACAAAATTGGGGTTATGGTGTAACTCGAACGATGGCAAAAGGTTATCAATAACAATGGAAAATATGTGATGAAATAAAGTTGTTTTATTATAGGAAAAAAACAAAAAAGGTTCAAGAATGACTCTCATCTTTCTGAAAATACTTTTCTATGAACATATTGCTTGCTATGGTCCTTACTAAATACAAAAATTGCCCGAGGGAAGGTTGAAAATCTTCATTTTTCGGATCTATGGCATATTATAGATGCTTCTCATAAGAAAATATCACCAAACTTATTGTTACTCTGTTAATTTTACTCTGTTTATAAGAGTTCTATTAGCATTTTATTAGTATTTTGAAAATGATTTCAAATAAAAAAAGTCTGCCAAGTGTGAGTCGGACTCGCAGACGGAGGGTTCCGTATCACCGTCCAAGTTTTTTCAAGCTAAAATAAAATAGAATATATATGTAAATAATCATATACATTAATAATAACAAACTGCTTTAAGTTACAAAGCATTTCTTGAAACATAAGCTATTATAATTGTAATTAGTCCTTTTTTGAAATTTTCCAACATATCCGGTACATTTTTTTTCTGTCCAAATTTTAACTGTCTAACTACTATGGTTCATGAGATAGAACTCTGTGACGGACGGACGGACAGTGTAGGCTTAGTAATAGGGTCCTGTTGGCACCCTTTGGGTATAGAAAACTAAAAAAAAAAAAAAAAAAATAAATTCCAAGTTAAACGTGGTTCCCGTCAGAGTAATAAGGAGTCAGCGTAGTCGTGGGTATGTAGGCACTTCAACCTTAACCACAATAGGAGGGTTGATGAGGCCATTCTACCTGAGCAACTAACGCGTTGTGTATACTGATAGTCTGGAGTCATTTCCATTTATGCCTGGAGTAGATCTTATAAAGTTTCTAGGGTTATTTGGTTGCAACATACAAACATCAAACTACAAAAATGCGTAAATCATAATTGGATTAAATATTTATTATTATTTTCGTTTATGTAATTGAAACTAATTTAAAGAAAATATTCTTCAAGACAAAAAAATCTTTGAAATTATTGGAGTAAAAATAACAAATTTTAAGTTTTTTTTTGTTTTTTATGATTCAAAATCGCTAAAACGAAAGATTCTATATAAAATAAAAAAAAAATATATAAAAATAACTCGAGTAAAAAGTTGTTGTGAAAGAAAAATAATAATAACAAAAAAAGGGAAAAATATAAATATTGCAGCACATAAAACAAAATGATGTTTAAAAACCCTCGTAAAAAAGTTTATTCGACGAAAAACAAAAATAAAAAAAATTATAGAAAAAATCAACAAAAATAATTTTTAAAAGGAAAAGACAGACAGACAGAAACATACATATACAAACATAGATAAACACGCACACACACACACACATCAAAGTGAAACTAAAACAACAACAAGAAAAAAGCACAAAAATATACAACAAAATACAAAAAGATAAAACAAAATAACAAAACTGAAAAAGAAAATGAAAATAAAAAAACATAGCATAGCAAAGCATAGCAAAGCAAAGCAACGAACAAACGAGTGTACAACAAAAAAATTGTAACGAAAAACGTTTTAAGGACGCGCATTGAGCGAACGGGTGAGTCAAAGGACGAATGTAGGGACTACTAACCAAGGAGCCAAGTTAGGGTTATGAAATGTGTGTTTTGTGGGTGTTACAAAGTAAGTAAAGTAAGTAGGAGAACGACTCGACTCGACTCCTACATACTACATACAATGACAGAGCAACGTAGGTTCGCTGTTGTGTTGCCGTTGATTTTGATGTTGTTGCTATTAAAAGAGGCGAAGGACGGACATAAAATGTGAGCATGTGAGCACACACACATTGTAACGAAGGATGCGTATGGATCCTACCATATGTATGAATGAGTTTGTGTGTATGTTATATGTCCTTTCTAAATGTGTGTGCGTCTGTCTATGTGTCTCTACTTAACTTGGCAAAAAGCTGATGCTGGTGCTGCCGCTTCTCGGCTACTGCATGTGAAAGAAGCTTCAACTTAGTAAAGGCAAAAAATGACGAAAGAATGAATGAGAGCAGAAAAAAAAACCAGAAATAAACATAAAAGAAAAAAAAAAAAACAAGGAAAAAGAAAACTGGCAACATAACTGTAGTGAAAATGTCAAGAGAGAAAAGATATTAAAACGTATTTGACTTCTGTGCTGCCAACGTTGTTCTGCTCTTAGCAGGACGAAGGACGACAATGTACAGGACAAAAAGTACAAAGCAAAAAATATAAAAAAAAAAAAATTTGAAGACAAATCTAAAAAATATACATACACACACATGCACACATAGATACATACTACATACAAGTTTTGTTGGAAATATAACAAAACAAAAAAAAAAATAAAATAAAATAAAATAAACAGAAAGGAAAGGAAAAATATGCACACAAAGAGCGCAAAAGAAAAAATGTATAAAAATGAATTTTAGATGACAGTAAAGAGCAAGAGGCAAATAACGTTGTTGTAGATGAAGAAGAGCACCAAAAGAAATAAAATACATTTAACAAAGGCAAAAAAAAAAAAAAAAAAAGTTTTTCTTTACTGTTAAGCAGACGACTACGATGACTATGCCAACAATACCAACACCAACAACAGTTACAATAGCAAAGTACAATGACAACGATAACAACAATAACAAAACCAAGACGACGATGAAGACGAAGGACGTACGTACTAGGACATCAGTGAAGTGAGCATGACTACAGTATGACAACAAATTTCAACACAGAAAGATACACAAAAAACTCAAAACACACACACACACACACACACACTTACATATAAGCAGATACAAACACACACACACAATCACATACATGCAGCTAAAAGCACACAAAAAGGCAAAGATAAAAAAAAAAAATTAATATAAAAAAAAAAAAAATAGAAGAAGAAATTAAAATATAAAAAAATGCAGCAAAAATATCATAGAAAGCAAGCAAGGAACAACAAGAAAAATATACAGCACACACACACGCATAAAAAGAACTAAGAACAGAACAAAAAAAGAGAAAAGTTTTATGGCAACATCAGCAGCAAAAATTGCTATAAAGTGGGCAGGCGGCGCCAAACTGATGAGTCCAAACACCCTACAAAGAAATACAACAAAGTACCAAACTAAGCAAGGCATCAGGAACAACAACAATAACAACAACAACAACAACAACAAGGTGTCTTAACTGACACACATATACACAAAGAATCAACTACTTTCTACTCTATAAACACTAGTCAACATGAATAAGATTACAAATCTGATTATTAATCAGAGAACTAAAAGGAATATTATTTCGTCTCTCTCAATGGTAAGATATTCTGAGTAATTCTTTCGAAACATATTGCTAAATAAGTTAACAGAGGCAATAAAGTTAAAGAGTCCCATGGTGAATGGAGTATACGATGGAACGACGAACTAGACTAATTTATAAAAGGCTAAAATGTTATACTATTCATCAAAGCACAACGAATAAGATGGCAAGGCCACGTAATGAGAATGGATACTTCAAGAGAGCAGAAGAAAATTTTGAATGCAAAGGCATTCATAAACAAAGCAATAGATAAACCAATATCAAAATGGATCGACGAAATAGAAGAAGTTATGAGAAAGGCAATGAGTAAAAATTGGAGAGGGACATCAACGAGTCGAGTCCAATGGGCGAAAGGTCAAAGCTCAAAAAGAGCTGACAACAACAACTTTCTATTGATTTTAGGTTTTTTGAACACAATTTATAAAGCTTCTGCACGGATTTGTTGATTGCTCATTGGTACTTAAATACAGACTCTTTTCCTGAAATATTCAAGACCCTTTGATGCAAAACGAATTTAAATCAAATTCTTTCGAAATCAACTTGAGGTTCATCTTAATAATTCTGCCAGATTGTAGTAATTATTCCCTCTGACTGAATAGATCAAAATATACGAAATATTTTTAGCTTTATTTAGTTTTTATGTAACAAAAATATTAACAAAATAAACGCAAAGTTATGACACTTTTAAGGAATTTATATAAAATGTGATGCCCTGAAAGTATGCTACAATTTTCAAATAATTTCAAAAAACTAACTCTAAATCCTTATTTTTCTAAACACATCATGGAATCTAGTCAACATATAGATTGGCTGACCTTTCAACACAAATATAAAGTTGTTAATTTACACATGAACAAACATTTCTCATCGAAAAATTGTTCCAAAAGAAAATGCACCATCTTCACAAGGCGACGAATTGGGCAATAGCCACATTTATCTCCTTATAGAAAAAATGCACCCTTCCTGCCACCTATTTAATCAAAAAGATGTGTTGTTGGAAGATGCATTTATGTGAACAGTTGCACTCAATTTCAAAGTATCAGTTCTGACAGTTTTCTTACTTCCAAACCCTCATCATTCCTTACTACTATTTCCAAACCCAATAAAGTTAAGATATTCTGACTCTTAATAAAATTGTAATCTCATATAGTAAATAAAAATATTTTTTAAGAACTAACAGCTAGTTCTCTATTAATTTAATTATTATTTGTAAATGTATTATAATTAATTTTAATAAATAAAATAAAATAAACACATTTTTCCAACAAAAAAGAAAACCAATACTCAAATTCCATTTCTAAACAATCCTTAAGATATCTTAACAAATAAAAATAATATTAAAATTAAATTGTAAATGAAAGAAAGTAAAATTTTGTTGTCCTGTGTTACTCTCCAACTGCACGATCTCATTTGACTCAAACTGACTTTCAGTACTGAAGTTACTACTATTACCAAATGTCGGTTTGGCATAAACTGACAAAATGATTTTATTTTTGTTTTTATTTTTGTTTTTTTTCTTCGAGACCATGAGACCATAAAATATGGAAGCAACACACAAGAGAAAATTGTGATACTTAGAAAGGCAACCAAACAAATAAAAAAAAAAATATAAGAAAAAAATGATATCCAACACAAGCAGCAATCGCCAACAACATAAATCATACGCATTGTGGGACCACAATACAAAAGAAACAGCAGCAGCAGCAGCATTAGGACAACAACAACAACAACAGCAACAAATAACAACAAAATATCTAAACTTGTTCCACAGCTAATAAATGCCCATCGAAGACCCATAAAATGCGCCAAATACAATTGAAGGAAAAATCCATTAAATGTGTTTTTCTTGGTTGAGAAGTTTGTGCGTGTATCTCGGTGTATGCGAGTGAGTGTGTTTATGACATAAAACGAAACTGAAGAACGTGCAAAGGACATGAAAACGTTTGAATAGCAATACAAGGATAAGGGTAAGGGTAAGGGAAAGGGAAAGGGAAAGGGAAAGGGAAAGGGAAAGGAAAAGCATTGACAAGCATTGAGAAAAAATTAGGCAAAAATCAAAGTGAGCTTAAGTAATGATGCCACAAAGCAAAGAAACTTCTTATTCAAGACAACACCACCACCACCATCATCATCATCCCCAACATCCCCACAAGCACCTTCACCATCATGATCATCATCATCATCATGATGAATCATGGTGAAGAGCTGTAAAGAACTGCTGTCGGAACAAAGGATGAATAGCTAAAGATGAAAAGTATAAACACAGGCAAAAAATCCAAAAAAAATTACCAAGCCCAAGAAGAATGGCACAATGAACAATGAAACCATATCCCAAGTGATTTTAATACTTTGGTGTAGTAGAAGTATTTTTTTTTTCTTTTTGGTTTTGCCTGCCACGCGCTCTTTGCGTTTCGTTATACTTTCAGTTTTTCTTTTGATTTCTTTTTATTTAACTTTTTTATGCTAAGGTAGATAGCTTGGTTGGTTGTTTAGTAGATGGAGGAGGTTGTTTGATGATGGGTTGAGAGTTGCGGCGTCTATAAGGAATCTATAGAACGACAAGAAAGAAAACGTTGACAGCATACAAAGTAACTTAAATCGAAACAATAAAGCGTGGTAAGGCAGCAAAAGCAACAGCAACATTGTAGGAAAATTCAACAAGAAAAACAAAAATTGAAAGCAAAAAACAGAAAAGAAAAAAAAAAACATTATACAGAAGACATCAAGGACGATGGAGTAGAAAGAGGAGAGTTGAAGGCAAGGGAATGAAATTCAACAAAAGCGCAAATAAATGAATGAATAAAAGCAATGAATCGTGCATGAGTTGGAGGCAAGAGAATGTGGCACAGAGAATAAGAATATACTTCGTTGTTGTCATCATTCGTTTGTTCCCTCGATTGTTCGCTCCTTTTTTTTTCAGTCTTCTTTCTATGTTGTTTTTTTTTTTTCATTTTTGCTTTCGTTGAATTTAGCTGAGAATCCGACAGACGACGACAAAGTAAGAGTTTGGTTTGGTTGCAAAAGAAAAAAAGGCGGCTAGGCAAGCAGGCAGGCAACTCAATGAATACAAAGAAATTACTACACGAAAAGGACATAAGGATAAGCATAATAATATTGAATCGAATGGAATGAGTGAGTGAATGAGTATAAATGTATATGTATGAGGTAAGTATCAGTGTCTATTTGTGTGTTTGTGCGTGTGTGTGTGTGTCTGTGTGAACTGAACATAGACTGGAAAATAATAATAAATCTTTGCTGAAAATGAACGAAAGAACCAACGAACAGAACAGAAAACGAAATTCGCATAAAAATGTAATACACTGTAGAACAAGGGAAGGACATGACATGAAGAAGGGAAACAATAATGGATTTTAAGGGGGGGATAGGAGCACCAAAATAAGTCTCTTCCGTAGGCAAAGCGCCAAAAGATAAGCGTGAACAATGTTTGGGATAATGTGGCGTATGAGTAACAGACTCAGGGAATATAAATACAAACCTACATAAGTAGAAAGGCATAACACATAAACAAAAGTTTATGTGCGTGTTTCAGTGTCAGTTTATGTGTGTGTGTATGTGTGTGTGTGTGTGTGTGTGTGTGGGTGTGTATGTGTGTGTGTGTGTATGTGAAAACAGCAGGAGCATATTAACGCAAAACTTTGTATGTTTTATGCTGCTACTTGCTTTTATGCTTAGTCGATTTCTTAGCCAAAACAAAAATTCACCGCCTGCTAACCCTTTACCTACAACAACAACAACAACTCAATGTAATTTTCTTTCCTTTCCTTTCTTTTTTCTTTATATATTTTCTATAATTTTTGCTTTTTATTCTATTCTGCTTTTTTATTTTATTTTTTTTTTTTTTTTTGTTCCTTGCAAAAAGGTTTTTTTTTTGTCTTCTCATATTATAAAGTTTCTTGTTGTTGTTCTATGGCATTTTTTATTCCCGGTTCCATCATGGGCGCCACTTTGCCATATATTTCTTTTATTATTATTATTATTCGCTCTTTTTTTTCTTTCATTTTCTTTGCATTATATATTATGAAGCAGCAATTGAATGCTGCAAAGGGGTAAGCAGGGTACAATAAAGGATACTCATAGTATATAAGCGTAAAAATAAGGCGCATCCTTCGACTCGAAGCATTTGTGTCTAGCAAAGGACAAAGACAATGGAATAAAAGTGACTCCGTCAGCAAAAGAAATCATCATTCGCTTTAAATCCATTAAATTTGAAATTTGCTTTTATAAAATAGAAATAGTTTTTTTTTCCTTTCGAAAAGGAACGAATAAAGAAAGTTTCTGGAATATTTATTGCCATCAACTGGATTCAGATCACAAAAATGTAATAACTCTTTCTATCTAACAATCTCTAGTCAGTCCCCCTTATGGACTTTAGCATGTAATCGTCTTGATCAATTTAGTTCATGTATTCAAGAATTTACTGAAATGATGAAATGATATAAACATTGACAATGGAATAGGAGAAAATATTGTAATACCAT
Source organism: Amiota mariae (assembly GCA_035041805.1). Lineage (NCBI taxonomy): Eukaryota > Metazoa > Arthropoda > Insecta > Diptera > Drosophilidae > Amiota > Amiota mariae. Next base: position 68,474 of record JAWNKV010000338.1, on the reverse strand, counting down.
GGACGTGTTCAGTAGAAGTCAGCAGCACTGATAGAATATTATTAATATTGACGATATTATGATGAAATCGTAATATGATTTAAGAGTGTTTTGATTCAATATAATAGAGTCTTGTTGTGTTTTGTTATATAGTCAAACTTCCATTACTCGAATTTTCTTAAACTTGAGTAATAAAATTGTTTCATAACTGGAAATTTGAGTCTGGATGCAGCAAAGAAAGGTCGACAATGAAGTCTTTGACTATTTTTCAGCAGGAGGAATGTCAAAAGAGAAACCATTGGATTTTGCGAAGCGATGTGGTGAAGAAATATTGAATAAAAATGTTTGTTATTCAATAAGTGTACTACATTTTCGTTTTTCAAATTCTCCATAGGTCGAACTTTTTTGTGTATTATATTAAAACGTTTTTTTTTTTGACACATGTTTACAGTTGTATTATCGCTAGATAGAGTCCCACATAGGATAAGACATTTTTGAAATCAAGTTGTCGTGAAATCACTTGAGAAACGAAAGCTAACAAGTTCAGATGCAACTCATCTCGACTTTGATAACTTGATAAAAAGAACACACAATCAATGACAAGTTTATTCGACAATTTTGTAACTTTATTCATATTTATAAAGTGAAACTTGATCTTATGATTGGACACTGTTCTCTTGACTTTCTTAATAACCCGTTATTACTACAACTAGACATGGTTATCATATTTCATATTCTCATTTTTATCTTCTTAAATAACCCAGCTCCAATTTTTGCTTTGCTCACCCCTTGCAAATGTTTACACAATGTTTATGTGTCCTGTATGCCGATCATCCAAATGTGACCTTGATGTACCTATATCTGTTTTGAACAATCTATAAATATATTTGTAATAGTTATCACAAAACTGTCAAATCATCCATGCAAAAAGCGATTAACCTATCTAAGCCATTTGTACTTAAAACTCTTATCAATGAATATAGATTATATATGTGTATCACTTTTCATTAATAATTTTGGATGTTTTCTATAAATTTCCAGGCTGCGAAGTATAAGTGAAAATACTCAATGTCACCAGCCCAAGCAGTTTGGTAGTACTTTCGGGTAAGCAGTCTGGCGAGAGACTTTATCTAGAACCACGTATAGTAGAAACTGAGTCACCAACTTAGGAACTGTTTGGGGTTCAATTTGGTAGTACGTTTGGATACGAAGTGTGAGCACGGGTAGCCAAGAGCACACGGAATTTGTTCCGTACTGCCTGGCCAGCGAGTACAGCCCCTTTATGGGAGCGTTATACAACTGGGTGGTGTGACTTATAGAGCAGCGGGGATTTTAAGGTAGGCCACAACTCTAGACGAATGAGTGATTGTGATGAAGTGATGTTTATTAATTTTGTGCTCGGCACTGTGATCTTAAGTCTCCACGTTAAACAAATAGATTCACTGACTCACTCAAACCTTAACCACATTAGAGGCTTTATAAATAGTCAAGCAACGAGAAGAAAGGCTGAAAACAGATCGAGTTCCCTTAACCACATAGGAAGGATCCGCAGTTAGGTCCGAAAAATGAAAAAACATTTTTGATGGAAAAGAAAAAACCGTGCCGAGCAAACAACAAAAAAATATCACCTCTTTGAACATAGAAAGTCAAAAAAAAAAAAAAAAATTTAAAAAAAATATCGCCACTTTGAGTGTGTCTGGGCTGCGCCCCGCGGGACGGGGTTGGACATCCTGTTCCACACAATCCAGACGTACATTGCACGCTGATTTAAATCTTGGTACATTTCATACATTTACAGTGGTTAAATGTATAAATCATCAGATATTATTAGGGCAATATACATTTACTCTAAACAAGCTCAAACAATATTTATCTATGTTTTACAAAGAAGTATTATTATGGATAGTTGCTGGAAATGTAATTCAATAATAATCAAATATGACACATGCAGAATGAATTTCACTATCTATTATACTTAATATATAATACTAATAAAAATAGTAATTCAATATTTTATTATATGATCTGATTTCTTTAAATACAACACTACAAAAATGTGTAATCGAATATGTTATTAAATAAATTTCTATTTGAAAAATATGCTTCCAAGCCACAATTCGCACATGCATTCACATAAGTGTTTAAATCAAAAAAGGATATGAGGAAATTGTGAATGTCCTGCCAAATGGTAAATCTCTTTAAAAAGCATATTATTTCTTGTCATTTAATTACCACAAACCACCCATTTTTGATCGGTCTATAATTATGAGAGAGTAATGTATGAGAATGTATTTGAGTGTGTGGTTAAAGCTATGTAAGCATGAGAATTAAATTACACGCACATGTACTCCCCCTTACAAAAAAAAAAAAAAAAAAAAAAAAAAACTAAAGGCAAACAAATACAATGAATAGGCAAGCATCCCTGACTTCGCTTCACTTGCCTATCTGCAAACCCACATAGATACAAACATATATAAATAAAAGCAACTGCGACTTATAACAAACCAACAACAAACCAAGTCAAACACAACAAAATATCCACATATGAAAGACAATCAAACAGGATGAATGAAGAACAATCATATGAAAACGAACATGTGTACGTACATACGCATATACTCGTACATATTGTAATGCGAACAAGTATCTATAGATAGAACAGATAGAATATTCGAAGTGAATTACAACACAATCAAGTGAAGCTGAAATATCGAAATGTTTCGAAATGGGATTAGGAGTCAACAAGGCGAACAAAATGACTGACTGACAGAACAGAACAGAAAAGAAAAGAATAGAACAGAATCCACTAAGCCGAAACCGCCAACAGTAATAATAATAATTCAATATGGCAATAAAACAAAAAATACATATAAATTATAACAACAACTACAACAACAACAACGATAACCATTTCAACCAACTACAATGAAGTTCCACGCATCATACCGGCAAATACTTTTTTTTTTTTTTTGCAATAGAAAAAAAGTAAAATAATAGAAATGAACAAAAGCGAGAACAAAAAAAAATATTGAAGGTTTACCCTCATTTAGCCATGCATGGAATGTTAACAATGCTGCACTGTTGCCGCCGCCGCCGCTGTCAATCGACAAATCAATGCGCGCAGTCAGCAGCGACGCTCAAAGTGTAACTGAACTAAATATACCCCGCATCGCCGCCGCCATCATCTAACTGATTCTACAATACTATAATGGTATCTTGCAGCACAAGCAAAGTATCTTTCATTTCAATCGAATCGTGTGTAATTCATGGAAACAAACATGAACCACCCACTTGCTCTTATGAAGGAGTACAACAAACAAAATAAATATGAATCGCCATCAAAGCTAAATAACAACTACAATAACAACACTAACAACAGCAACAAACACATGTCGAACAAGAGCGGCAAACAAAATGCTTACAAGCGCACGTAGACCAGCCATCATCATACACAGACACAAATCCCATATCCATAGATGTATGTACGAGTATAATACAATGATACAAGTGTTCACCACTTGTGTATTTGGGTGTGTGTGTGTGTGTGTGTGTGTGTGTGTGTGTTATTGTATGAAAGACACCCACCCACCCGCTGACACCACTAAAACCAAAGTCATCATCCGCGCCTTGAATAATGCGAAATGTATCTAACCTCGAAAACCTAATCAAGTCCAGTTGGGCAAACATGTGAGCGAACCGAACCGAACCGAACCGAACAAATAAGTGACTGAGTGAGTGACTCTAGTAGTGTGTGGTGAGAAGAAGGTGAGTGAATAAGTGAGTGAGTGCGAGTGCAACTCATAGAGAGCTTGCAACGACTACATTCAAGCAAACATCATCAGCATGCATGTGTTTGTTTGATTATAAGTGCATACATGTGTGGTGTGCATGTTAACGAATCGACGAAAGGCATTCGCATGGCATCATTGTTGCTTTTGTGATTATACGTACGTAGTCACTCGCCCGTCGTCAATCTATTGGCGCAACGAACGTCACACACGAACGTATCACGCTGCCTTCGTATCAGGCGAACAGAAATTATAGATGAAGAATGAACATTTCAGCGAAATGCAAAGAGCGACCAGCAATAAATGAATGAATGAATGAGACACAACAAGGTGTTTTGCAATGATGTATACCAGGGGCTCTTAAACCATTCGTAGATAGAGGACACAAACTACTGGAGGACTAAGAACTTTGGCTTCTCAAGGCTATAAAACTAAATGAGACCCCAATCAAAGATTATGAAATTATATAGACTAGACAAATTGCAAACAAACGGAGAGCTCTTTTTCTTCTTTCAAAATCTCAGGATGCCCAACAACAAATTTTGTGTAATTTTGCTGATATGTATCCCGAGTTTCAACACAACTTATTGGTGGATAATCTCAGGATATCAAACGAAAGGAAATCTTTCTATTTCATTTCGATTTGTCTAGTTTATATATGTAATGTCATAGACCTCACCGCAGTCCATTCAGAAATGTATAATTATTAATTTGAACTGCAGGAAGATCAAAATATCGTCGCTGCGCCTTGCAAAATCCATATGTGCATTTTTTAAAGGTTTTGGGAAACAACAATTCAATAACACGATTTGTTTTTTGTTTTCTCAAAACCTTTAAAAAAATGGAATTTACAAGGCGCAGCGACTCTATATTGAGTTGATATTTAGAGACCCCCAAAACATATTTTGTTCAGGATTTGACCATTCGAAGGTTCCTTTACTCTGAATGATTATAAGTCCTCTAGGAATACCAGTCATATGAACTTAATGTCAAACTTAAAATTTAGTTTCTTATAAGCCAAGAATGGGGAAACCCTTCTTGATTTTTGTGTCTCTAATATCGAAAGAATTTCTTTCTTAAGATTAACATTTTTCAATAATTATTTGATATAAAATTTTAGACTTTATGGTGACTCCTTTTCAAATGCAGGATTGTTTTGCTTTCATAGAAATGTTTGGAAATTGTATAAAGTTATTCTGTGTGAGACCCTCAAGAGTCAACAGTCTATAGTTTAAGAAACCCTCCTATATGCGATAGAGAGTAAGAGAGTGTGATAGCAATCGGGTCATTATGATGATGTTAGAAGGCAAGTGGGTAGGAGGAGGAAGAAAATCATGAGGAGGTCGAACCTAGGGCGTTCGCATGGAAATTGTGAAAATTCGATTGAGACTTATTCATTATTATTGTGTTGTGTTATGTTGTGTAGTGTTGTGTAGTGTTTGTTGTTAGTGTTGTTGTCTTTGGCATCATCACAACACACTAGCACCAAATTGGCAAAACGTTTTTGGCTTCTCTTCTCTTCTTATTCTTTTTGTTAATTTGGTTGGTGTTCTCCATTCCATTCCATACCATTTTACGAGTATTTTATTTATCATCATCGTTGGCAATTTTCTCCATTGCGCCTTTGGCAAGTTCGCGCCTTCTTCGTTCATTTCATCATTTCGTTGTGTTGTGTTGTGTTGTTGTGTGTTATCGCTTTCATCATAAACATACAAATGTTGGAAAATTCACTTTTCATAAAAGCTGCGCACTTGTGCCTTAAGTTTGCCCTGACACAGGGTCAGCTCTCTTTCCTGGGTCTCTTGATTTATTTTATTTGATTTTCATTTTCATTCCCTTTCTATTTTATCATTTATTTTCTATCTACTCTAAGTATGATCATTGTCGTGTTACATTTTGCGTTTAACATTTGTTTAAAAATTAATTTATTGCGGTTTATTTGTTACTTCATAATATTTTCTGTTCTGTTCTGTTTTGTTCATTTCATTTCATTTCATTTTGTTCATTCAGTTCAGACAAGTTGATTATTTATTTTTTTTTTTTTTTTAATAAGTATAATCAATTTGAATTGTCGATAATGATTTTTATGCATATGAGTAAATAAGTGAATAGCGTGACAAAATGAGAAATAATGGTAGAAGAAGATATGAGAAGCAAATAGGGGGGAGAATGTAAATGTGTGTGGAAAAAAACGTAAATGAGAAGATATTTGATTTGTTATCAAATGAATTTGAAATGAATTTTATTGAATATGATGTTGATGATGATGATAAATCCCAAATGACTTGACTTTATTAAAAATGATATACTATTTTACAAGAAGGAATTTCAGCAGGAGAATCATATTTATGGATATTTACAAATGTAAATTGTATTAAATATTGTAAATTGATTAACAAATGAGATGTGGAAGGTTTTAATTTTTAAAGTTTGTTAATCGAACTGTTCAAAATATTGATCAATAGCATTAAACCTTGTCCTTGTATAAAAAACATATTATCAAGAATAATTCATGGAAGCAATCCACTATTACTTTTCCTTAGGTTTTGTAGTTTTTGTTATTATTAACTTCACTTCATTTATTGAATAAAGCTTGAATAGTAGCTTGTTGATTAGGGACAGTGGTTAGGGTAGTGACATTGCGACTGCTTCTTCTTAAAGTTGGTTAGATTTACTCATATTTTTTAGTTCTATTTTAACTTTTATATTAAATTTTTCACAAGTTTTGGGTTTTAAATCGAGTATTGACGGGCTAAAGCGATTAGGCCGGTGCTTTCCTGATTACGATTTATTGGGCCATCAACTCCCCTAATCCTTGAAGAACGTTGGATTTAAACTTCTTTTATCCTTTGTGTTTGTTATTTGCTTGTACAAGTTTTGTATTGTGAGTTGATTTGAATTACCAAGAAAGTCTAAAGTATTCCGTCTCTAATCTTCTTTTAATTACACATAAAATTGGACAGTCCACTTTTCATTATTCAGTTTGGCAGGTAATTTCCTGTTATTTGCAATATTATTTTTTTAATAAAATTACAAAATCAAATAAAATGTTTTCCTCCTCATTCATTAAAGTCTTAACAAACGTAACAATCCTGGTTCAAGATTATTATCATAAGATGGGCTGAATTCTTAGTAGCATATCATATCATATCACAACATCACTACATACAATATTATCACTACATATTATAAAACAAGGTCCACCCGCCGCATCTGATTTTCTGTTTGTTGTACGCGATGAACTCAAAAACTACCAACCTGATTTTCATACGGTTTTCAGCAATGAACGGAGTGATTTATGAAGAAGGTTTAAGAAAAAAGAAAATTCGAAACACTCCGAAGACACAACAACCGAAAAATGAGTGAGATGCAAATACATAAATCTTCGAAACATATTTTAATATCAATTAAGTTGTCTTTGTGAAACATCTCATCAGGTTAACCAATCAGTATCCACTAATCTTTTGGGAAGGAGATATCCGTCTTCCCGGATATCTAGTAATGATAATAAAATGTAGTATTCGTTCCCAAACATACTTGATAACATTTTGGAGTGATCTCTTAAACATATCCGTTAAAAATAATTCAGAATGTGGTACAACAATTTGTGTATCACTATGACTTTCAACGGAAACTTCCAAGTTATTTATTAGTAAGAATTAATGGACTTTAAAATCAGAGTCATGAATGTCTCAAAATATCCAAAACTAAATGGTTTATTCAGCTCTTCATAGTGACATTACAAGAATTTGTGCATTGAAGTTTCATTGTAATTTAATCGTAGTAAAATTGATATATGCTAGCAAGTACTTTCTTATCCGAGGCTTTAATTGTTCTTCTAGTAGCAATGTGGGTATGTATGATCGGTGAAGGAAGGTAAGAGAGTTTGACTTTGTGAATCTTCTAAAGCCCTGTTTCTAGCCACTCTCAACATTGAGGGAGGGATATTCGCACTACCATGACAGTACAACCGAACTAAGATGTTAAATTAACAGAATCTTATCCTAATAAATAAGAAAAAAAGAAGAAAGAATGGATAGTGCTTACCTTTTAAGAAGAGTCATTAATATTTATAAAAACTTCGATTTCTTAAAAGACCCTGAAATGAAAATGAAGTAAAAGTTATTTCGTGAAAAACCCTTAGCCAGAATTTTGTCAAACAAAACAAAACAAAAGGAAATGCCAAAACTAATATGGCTTCCGACAATGTTTAAGTTAATTTTTCTTTTTGTTTCAATGTGAAACTTCAATTTCCCTTTTAGCAAATCTAATTAAGTCCAAAAACAACAAAATAAATAAGGGAAAGGAAACAAAAATCCTCGTCTTTACTCTAAGAGACTAATTTAATTTCCCTTTGGTTCGTTCGCATTGTGTCTCTTCTACTCATTCTATTATTTTGCTCTTTTGAAAGCCAATTGAAACGCGGAAAAATAATTTCCAAAGATTGCGTCATACGCACATTGATTTGCCGCAAGAGCCACAAAAACCAATACAAGCTAATGGCGCACTAAACCAATAAGACCCTCTGCTTCTCACCTTTTATTGAGTCTGGGTCCTTATTCATATTGAAAGCTTCTTCTCACGTACTTACTTATGCTTCCATTTACCATCTCTTCTCCTCTCCTATCCTATCCTCTCTTCTTTTCTCACTTATTTGTTTGCTCATAGCGTAGCAAACAACGCACAACTTAAAGAGCAATCAATGAACAAACACTAACAAATCGAAATGAGTTTACCCCCCCATAACCAATCAAAATGAGGGAGCAACATTTAATAAAATGAGTGTGTGTAGAACAGAAAGATACAGTAACGAAACGAAATGAAACGAAAAGTAAATTAACAAAATTATCAAAATGACTTTTACATCATTACTTTTCGATGCAAACAAAAGAAGATGCCTGACTGCTTGCTTGCCTGTTTGCCTTTTTGTTGCCTATCATCTCCTACTTCTACCCATTATCTTTCTCTTCCTCTTCCTCTTCCTCCTGCTCCTCCTCCCCCTGTGTCATGTCATGACAATCTAATCATGGTTGTCCAGTCAGCCAACCAGTCTCCCAACCACACCAAATCAACTTGGTCGTGGTCTTAGTCAATTTAATCATACCATAAAGAAATGACTTTTATTTGTTTATCTATATTTGTATCTGTTACTCTGTTGTATGTAGTAAGTATCTTTAGCAAAGAAGTGTTCAACAGCAGCATGTACAAGAGAATATCTAAATATCAAATAATCAACAAGACAAAGCAACAAACGAACCGACCAAAGAATCATCTATATGACTAACCATTCATTCAGGCATTCATCTATCCATCCATCCATCCCATCCATCGCATCCATCGCATCCATCCATCTATTCATTTATTCATTCATTCAACCATCTATTGGAGCATTCATCCATTCTATGTTATCCATTTATACTGCTCCATGTACACTAGTTAGTGTATGGGGAAAACGTCAAAGTATCTTAATTAAATTTCATCCCCTGTTCTGTAAATGTGTGAGCATTTCGCAAAAAAGCCAACCAAATAACGATGAAAATCAGCAACACAATAATAATAACAACAACAGCAACAACAAGTGTAACAACAACAACAACAACAACAATTACAAGAAGAAAATAAAAACGAAACGAAACGAAACGAACAACAACAACAAAGCAACACAAAAGCTAAAGACAATTTCAACTAATAGTCAATTTACGCCCACGTACAATAACAAAAAAACATTCACTGACTGACTGACTGACTGAGAATGAGTGTGAGAAACATCCTACAACAACAACAACAACAACAACAACGTATGCATACATATTCATACTATATAGAAATACATTGGCCCCCTAAAAGGCGCCCCAAAATAAGTGTCATGTCATGTCGCCCTCATTGCGTTAGTCTTAGCCCTGAAGCAATTCAGGACAAAGGGTAAAAGATGAAAGAAAGGTTTGTTAAAAAGTACAACAAAATAAAGGCAACTTTGGTGACGGCAACACTAACACCAACAACAACATAACAGTATAGTACAATCTACACAGTTAGCAACACTGTCTGTCAACTGTTATGCCATCAAATAATGTTGGCAACACTTAATGTTGTTTGTTTGTTTGTTTGTTTGTTTGTGTGTGTGGATGTATGTAGTAGTAGTAGAGAGAACAAAACGAAAGGACATCATGTTATTCTAGTACACTGGCATCCGTTTATGGTATTTGGTTATATTGTTGTAGTGTAGTATGAGGATACGATGGTATGTGGAACTGGTGGAACTGGTGGAAATGAAGAGGTTCATTTGTTCGTTCGTTTTGGTCATTGAAAATGTAAGCACACATTTAACATTGTGGTGTGGAAATATAATGAAATAAGTGTATAAAAGCAAAGCGAATGACTTGACTTAAAAGCAATAACAAACAATTACATGTTGAAGACAATGAGAATGAACGAATGAACCAACGACCGAACGAACGATACTTTTGAATCGGTTAAATAGACCTACGGCGCTACTTATACCAGTTACAGTTATAGAAGAAATTAGTGACTAAACACACATAATTCTTAATGGGGTTACTAGAAACAACTAATATATTGACTAAAGACATAATTCTTAATGGTCATTATAATGCTTTGAAAACGATTACAATGTTTTTCCTCTTAAGTCCAGGAAATGTTTAACGAGTACAAGAAGTAGTTGCAATATTACGAGTATTTTTAAATAGGTTAAATAGTAGTAAAGTAGAACCTTGAAACTGGTGACTATACGTATATGAATACTTTCATTTGCTTACTACTTAGTTATGGTACCTAACTTTTAAGCTATGTACACACTTAGCGAACGAACGCGAAAGAACAAGAACGAACAAGAACGATCAAGAGCAAACTCATTCATTTCCTTGTGATAGAGTTCGGAACATCACTACACAAATCCGTTGCCTAGTGTGTACATAGCTTTAGGTCCCGGAAATGATTTACAAGTACCAAAAGTAATATGTACTTGTAATCTTACTTTTAGAACAGAAAAGAAGTACACTTCATTTAATACTTTCTCCAATAATTTTTAACAAATAATTCTAATTTCAAATATTCATATTAAAGTGTGAGTTTGGTTTTGCTATTTGGTTTATTAGTGTTCAGCTCACGCATGATTCGTGACATATGTCAAAGTCAAACATACTCAGTAAGCATTGCCATTTCATTCTTTCTTCTTTCACTCTTAGAAAAGTTGTAGGAAAAATCGCTTTTTTCTAATAGAAAAATTTTCTTCAGCGACGAAGCTCGGGGATGTGTTAAGAAACAACAGCCTCAGATAATGCAATGGCAATGGCACCCAGAAAAATACACTTTTTGGTGCCGTTTATTGTCAGGTGAAAATTGAACTTGTCGTATGGACCACTTAAAACGTAGTCATGGTCAAAATTCACTTGAAATAATCTTTAAAAAGTAAATAGCAAGCATTGATTATAACTTCTTAAGTCCCAGAGAATGTTCCAGAAATACAGGAATCAATATTTACAATGTTGATCCAAATCAAATAGAAAAGGAAATAAACACAAAGTTCAAATTAAAAATATTTGCGCTTTTCTCTTTTTCATTAGAGATGAAAGTTTTGCCTCTTAGGTCTTAGAATTATTATTTCTAATAACTAGAAATATCTCATAAGTTTCATACAAGCTTCAAAACACCCTTTAGTATTTTATCATAGTTTCGTTTCATTCTTGGTCATGAGTAATTTAAGTACCTCATAACTACGCCATAAACTAATAATTTGTACATGATAAAATTCATAGGTTGGGTTACACAAGTCGTTGGCGAGTTCATCCAGATGAATTGCGGGCCATTGTGGTAGCTTATTGTTGAAAGGGTAAAGGAGTTGGGGTAATCCCTAGTTAACTCTAGAACCATCCTCAGTTTCTAAAACCATCCTGAAGAACCTCTGTTTACATTTTTTTTTCCAAAATGACCACATCATCCAAGAAAGAGCAGGGCAGTCACAAGGGATGTGTTGAATGCTCTCTGATTTGACCATAAGACTACCGGAGCTCGGAGGTCCGAATTACTTAAGTATAATTAAAAATCTAAGAGAAAGAATATTATATTGCCATTGTATCTTCAATGTATGAGCACTATGTATCCAAAGTTCTTGCGGAAATTACTGATTTCTATGACAGTTCTAAATTCAGATGTTTCTGGTACTAAGTCCTTATAAAAATTTACCAAAAATTTCTATTAAGTAGATTTTCTTGATCCTGTTACCTCTGAATATTTACTTGCATGAAAACCTTATTATGTTTTGGATAAGTTTGTCCAATAAGTTTAGTTAAAAGTTACCCTAAATTTGAGAACCAACAAAGGAAAGCAATGAATGCAACACAACCATTAAACAAAAGAAACAAACAAATGAATATCCAAATAAAATTTGACTTTAGTTTTCTTGTTTTTCTTTGTTTGTGTTATTTTTGTAGTTGATTTTCTGTTGTTTTTTGTTTTTAGATGACGATGACGACGACGACGACACCCAAAAACAAAGAACACTAAACACAAAACAGCACAGAACACTCCTCATTTGAGCACCTCACACGCAACACCCTTTTAACTTTACCCGCACCTAATATTGTATTAACAACCCCAAACTTAAGCAAACAAACAGCAACAACAACAAAAACAACAAAGCACACCTATTTCTTTGCTACTCCATCCAACTCATTTTTCTTATTATGTTTTTTTTTTTTCATTTTACTATCCTTTTTGGAACTTCATTCGCCACTTAGTTCTTCGTTGAACTTGCTCTATTAGTAATGTGCACCGCAATTTGTGTTCCACTCTACTCCTACACCCGCACACATCACTATCATCATCATAATCATCATCAACATCATCATCATCATCATTTACTTGGTAAAACTGACTATTGAGAAATAGTAGTATAGCAGGCGCCTATTTTCCTTACTAAAAAGTGGTTAGAAAAATCTACCATTGATGGTGTGCTTAACTCATCATCAGTACAAATATAAAATGTGTTTCATTTGGCAGTAGATTTCGTCTTTTGCTTATGGTTCCTTCATCTTTACCTTCAGTGGAAGTAATCATTATTATCATCATCATCATCACCATAGTCGTCGTCCTAGTCGTTGTCGTAGGAAGCCAACACTCATTGCTCCCGTTCCGAATTGAATTAAACTCAAACTTTTACCAATTTACAACAATCACAACAACAGTAAAAGTAAAGTAAAGTAAGGGCAAAAGTAACAACAATGGTAAAGTAGACAAAGTTGGAAGAAGAAGAAGAGGAACAACAATAACAATAAAGAGGAGCAAGCAAAAGAACAAGAATAAAAGTGACAGCAACGTGGAACTGGGTAGATAGAGAGAGAGAGATAGAGAGAGAGAGAGGCTGAGGAAGAGGAGAAGAAGCTCAAGGAGTAATAGCAAAGCAAAGCAAAGTATCATTGAAGCGTGCATGAGTATTTTCCTCTTTCACTTTTTTTTTTTTTTTGTTTTTTTCTTCTTTTAGTCCATTCTCCATCTTGTTCCTCTTTTAGCTATTTTCATTTGCAATTTTCTATAATGTTGTTGTTGCTGTTGTCTCCCATACTTTACGTTCTCTTTGCTCCATCAGCTATGTGTTTTTTTTTTTTATTGTGAAATACAATCTGCCGTAAAAGAGCTTAAATCCTGCCCCAGCCGTCATCGTCACCGTTGCTGGCTTCCATTGAATATGCCACTGACACAAACACTCTTACATCCTTACTATATATATATATATATACACACACACACACATACACAGATACATAGTAGCATTCAGACATACAGACAAACAAAAGGACCAAAAGGACGAAAGAACTTTGGCAAACTGACTATAAGCAATCCGAAAACTGAACTCAAGGCAAAAGACGCAAGCGACGACTATGAGTGAGGCAACGAGTGAGTTGATAGAAAGTAATGGGACAGACGACGTGGCAGAGAGGATGAGAGAATGATTAAGGCAAAGAGGGAGGTGGTAGCGACAGAAGGAGAATGGTATGAAAACGAATCAACGATGATGTTGAACAAGAATTGACCGAACTGTGGAATGAATGAATGTACTGACTGACGAACGACCGACGACGACCGAGTTCTCATTGTTGTAGTGGCCGCATGGGACTTTGGTTTTGCCATACTGTAGTCAGTTGTTGCTGTTTTGTTGGGATTTCTGTTGTTGCCGCCTGCTGCCTACTTTAGTCCTCAACAATGTGGTTGTTCTTGTTGTTGTTGTTGTTGTCGTTGCTTTTGGGATTGTTGCTTTTTTTGGTTACTTTTTGGTTTTGGTTTTGGAAAATTATAGCATGTCCTTGCAAAAGGATCTTACTTCTTGTCTGTGAAAGTATGTGTGTGTGTGTGTGTGTGTGTGTGTGTGTGTGTGTGTGTGTGCGCATAACTCTGTCTCTCTGTATGTGTGTACGTTTGAATTGTTATTTGTGTTTGTGTTTGTTATTGTTGTAACTAACTATAGATATTATGATTGTTAATGTAGTTGTTGTTGCTTTTACTACTAAATTGAAGCTTGAAAATGAAAGAGAATAATCGAGAGACCATCCAATGAAAACACCAATGTTTGCCATTATGTCTGTTTGCCAACTTTAACTTTAACTTTGGCTCCGACTACCATCTCCATTTTCATCTCCATCTCCTTTTTCCTTCTCAACTGTCTACTAACTATATTTTGGTTTAAGTCCTTCCATCTAATTTTACTTATTCTCATACTTAGTATATTCTTTTGCTAGCCAATAACAGACAGTGGGCTCATATATGAAAATTTGATGGAACTAAAATCCTAAAACATATGGAATTTTTCAAATTATGTAAAACAATTCTTTCCAAAATATTACGCATACGCAACATTGTGTCTCAAGGGACATACTCGTACTACATACTAATGTATGGTAGACAACAAACAGTAAACAATCAAACTTATGTATGTCTTCCCCATTAGATTGATATACTACACACTACTTCAAAGAAAAACAACTATAATGGAACAATGATAAACAGAATAGAAATATCCGACAAAGGAACGTTAACAAAGTAAATAAAGACAAGAGAAGAGAAGAGAACGACAATCAGATTTATCTAGATATTCTAGGCGACTGTGGTGCAATATCAATCATACGCACCATTGTACCGAACAATTGAAGCATCAACACAATCAAGCAATAGCAGTTACAACAACAATAATAACTATAACAACAATAATCACAACAACAAACACAACAACAACAACAACAACAGTAATAGCAACATAAGAAGACAAAACAGTGTAGCAGATACAATAGCTAAGTAGTTTTGTACGCAGCTTTGTGGCCAAAATCTAGTTGAAGATGCGCCAACATTAGACAAAAAACGAAAGATGAAAAAAAAAAAAACAAAAAAAAAATATTCGGACGCCAATATGAAGACGAAGCCAAATCAAAAGCAATGAACAATATCTAAAAAAAAAAATTTAAAAAAAAAACAAAAAATATTTCCATTTCTGTTTCTGCTGCTGTTGATGTTTCTGCCAAAAGTGAACAAACGCTGATGGTAGCCAAGATATTGGGTTGGGGAAAAGAAAGAAATTGGAAAAAAAAAGAAAAAAGAACCTGAAATGAATTAAAGCAAAGCAAAGGAAATGAAACTCGTAAAGGTAGGCAGGCAACCAACCAACCAACAAAGGCAAATTACAAAACGGGCAGCACAAAAAAGAAAAACAAAAAACAAATAGAAAGGTGGATGGGATGGGATGGGATGGGATGGGGTATTGTGGGCAAGGAAAGGAAGTCAAAATGAATGAAAGCTAAACCAAATGCTCTGATGTCGCGATGTTCGTTCCTGTCGTTCATAAGGCAAAGGACTCCTTCGAATGTTTTAGGTTTAGTTTAGTCAGACTATAGTCAAGGTAATGACAACAACAATGGACATCCATTACAACAAACAATGGTCAATGCTCAAGTTGTGCAAAGGAATGAACAAGAGAAAATGGCACGAAACTTTGTATTCGTGTTAGTAAAGAGATGATAATGGACAACAAGGAGCAGAGGGTGAGTGATAATGGTCTATATAGGAAGGATATTGCCTGACATAGACAGATACGCAAACAAACAAATCGATGTTTTGTTATTGTTTGTTTTGTTGTTGTTGTTGTTGATGACCCAAAAGCTGAAGTGGCATTTGGATTCGACATGAACCATGTTAAAGAGGAAGGGCTCCTAAATACACATAGATATACATACATATAGATAGATAGATAGATGGAAATACAAACAAGTATGGCAGGCAGGCAGGCAGGGAGGCAGGGAGGCAGGCAGGAAGGTAGGTAGGTATGCAAGTTGTTTGCTGAGTTCACAGTCTGTCCTCTCTGTCCTATATGTGTCTGTCCATTTTTGTTGTATATGTTGTTGTTGTTGTTGTTGTTGCTGGCAAAAGGTCTTACTGCTTGAGGTAGTAAGTGGACGGTATTGATGGTGTCAGGCAACGATGCAAGGAGTAACCTACGTACGTTTGATTTAAGTCGGTTGTGTCTGTGAGTTATGTTATTGGATTGAATTGTTTTGGGATTGGATTGGATTGCTCATACGCACTGTTAACACTGTCTCCACTAGTCCTTATACTAACATCATATTGGTTTTACTTACACATTACATCGTTCCGCTCTTCAGGTGGCATTTTATTCATCTATACTCAAATGTTAAGGATATTGGTTTATGGTTGTATGGTGCATATGGTGTCTATGGTGATGTTGGTGGTGGTGGTGTTGGTAACGATTTGCGACAATTAGCAGTATGTTGAACGATGCTTAAGGTTGGTATTTGGTTAAGGTTAAGCTATGGTTGCCTTTATTGAAAGACGAGGGTTAGACAAGATTTATTTAGACAAAAATGTGTGGTTGAGGGACACACACACACACTTCAGACTGAACAGGTGATGGAATAAGTAAAAATTGAATATGAATTTATATATAGAAATATGTATGTAGTAGACATAAAGTGAAATTGACAAAATCAATTGGAAAGTTCAAATTACTTTACTTGAATTGATGAAATTTAAGACTTTAAACGATTGAATATATGATGACTTTTTTAAAGAAGAAACATAAAATACACAAAACCACATTCATTCAACTCTAATCTCATGGCAATGTGATTATTTATACTAGTCTACAGCCAATATGCAACTGAGTGGTTATTGGGGTTTTCATATAAATTAATCTAATGTAACAAAAAAAAAAAAAAAAAAAAAAAAATCCAAATAAAAATTAGTATAAAAAATAAGTATTTTAAATTGTTCGTATGTTATGCGCTGCCATACCGTTCATTTGATTGCATTGAAATTTTTTGAATGAATATGTTAGGTTCCCAGCTTGAATATAGGATAGTTTTAGTTCCGATGTGTGTCCCTGTTTCCGATATTTGGGATATTCAAACAATCCCAACCCCTAAAATTATACTACCAAATAAAACTAAATTAACACTTTAATTTCCTGAGAACAGAGAGAACATAGTGATGCTAAGAAATGAAACAAAACCGTGCGAAGCAGAGCGTGGTACACTAATATGTACAAAATATCAATTAATCATTAAAAATTCCGTACCACGTAAGAATTTTGAAAAGACGTTATAAATCTGTTTGTTTGTGCGCGTATAACGTAAAAGCCACTCGTGGAATTCAAATTCTAATAACTGAAAGATAAGAAGCTTTATTGTGAGTAAGACATAGCGTTTGTTTTATCAAAATCGACCTACAGAATCGTTCAAAATTGTTCAATCAAATTTTACGTAAAAATCTTAGAGACATATTTTCAAATCAATCAATTAGTCTTTGTCAATCATCTATTTTTGAATATTTTTTATAATATCCCCAAGCAAAGCCGATAATGCGCTAGTGATTGAAAAAGAAAGAACAACAAAATCTATTGTTAATTTATCTCTAATCTCAGGGTAATGCGATGCATTATTAATATTAAATCGAAGTAAGTAAATACAAGTTAACATTTTATAAAACATTTCCAAACATCATTTCTTGAAATGATTCAGATCAATTAATAAATTATGATGAAATTTAATTCAACTTTATTTTATTTACATTTGTGTCAAATTTAATTGATTATGAATATCACATTTTTTCACAACAAAAAGCTATCAGCTGTCATACATAGTTTACATATGGAAAAGGCATAAGTGTGGCGACTTTCATGTTCAGAAAATTGACATAAACATTTTCTATGGTTTTAACCTCAAAAACCAACCACAACTTGGCCAAGCCACTGACCACAAGCAAACTTAACCAACCAACCAACCATCCGTCCAACCAAGCAACTGACATACACAATGCACAACAAGAAGCAAGTTTAATGGTAAACGATAAACATTTTGGTTTTGCAAATGTGTTAAGGCCCAAAGGATAAGGATAACAACAATAGAATTTTAGAAGTGAAGTATGAGAACAGTGAACATTAACACAAACATTTAACTAATTAAGTTAATTTTTGTTTGTTTGTTTTTTTTTTCTTTCTGTTACTTCAGGCAACATTAAACAAGATTTAAGCTAATAAATTTGATGTGGTTCAGTCTATTCTTTTCAATTTCAGATTGAAAAATTAGTAGCAAGAAAGAAGTCTATTTTTCTATTCAAAAGAATAATGATTCTTTGACATATTTGGCATGTGTTAATCATTGTGTGTGTGTGTGTGTGTGTGCCAAAGTTGATGAAAATATATTTATGTATATACTAAGAAGCACATCTTGTCATTTAAAGTTGGAAAAATATGTTGCCACAACGACGTCGTCATCGTCATCATCATGATTGTCATTAGAACAATCTGGTAGTAAACCAGGCGAAACATTCACCCGCTTCACATTCATCCATCCATTCATCCATCCATTCTATCCAGTCTTCTTTTCATTCCATTCCATTCCATTGACTTAAACTACTAAAAACAGCCGTCAACCGTAAGAAGTAGTTTACCCAAATTGACATGGGAAGGCGGCGGCAGGCAATGACTATCATGAATTTAAGCTCAAGGCAAGCAGCATGACAAAGGAACTCTAAAGTAGAGGAAGGACGAGACAAGATGAGAATGACAAGTGATACATTTTGGTGGCGACGACAGAACGTAGACACACTCACACACACACACACACACACACACACACACACACTTTAAGACGACGACGACTGAATGGCGCTAATCGAAGTGTTGGCAAATAGTACTCGTATATCTATATATCTAAGTTATGCATCCTTATCTCTGTGACTATGTCTGTCTGCATGTTCGGCATTGTTTCACAAATGTTTGGGTTCCAAAGCTTTTGATTGTCAAAATCAAATCATCTTAGTTGAAAGCAACAGAAACAGCAGCAGCAGCTTGACTTGACTTGACTTAACTTATACTACTACATACAAGGAGTAGGTACATCATCAAAGATTTACACCGATTTTAGTTGAAAGTTTGCTGCTGCTAAGAAACATTTCTATTCTGAATTTATGTTGTTATCTTTTGAATCTTATGTACTACGAGTAATACTTTGGATACTAAAATATTTGCTTATAAAGAAACTTTCACTTAACAAACTTAGATTAGTTTTGTGGCAAAAGTTTCTAAATAAACACTTGGCGTCATCGTCGTCGTCATCATCATTTTGTTCTGTTCACTAGTTTAAGATTTTGTTCATTCGTCCAAAGAACTAACAAAACACACATTCACTTCTTCATTTGCATAATGTTCATTAAATGTGTTTTTGTATTTGTATTTCATTATGCACACACAATACATGTGTGTGTGTGTGTGTGTGTGTGTGTGTGTGTGTTTATGCTGATCTGATTTAAGGTTTTATACATTTATACTTACATATGAATATGAAAAAGCACCTTTGACTACTCATTCACCCTTAATGTAATGGTCTCATCATCACCCTTGATGGATTTTATACTTGACAATCTGTGCAAATTTATTTTTTTAAATCAAAAAAAAACAGCAAATTTCAGTATAATAAAACATAAAAAAGTAAAACAACAACAAAAACAAAAACAGCATCGACGAAACTTAATAAACCCCAAACAATGATGATGATGACGACGATGAAATCAAAAACGTCATCATCCACATGATGATTTTCCTTCTGTTTCCTTTTAAAAGCTTCATCTCATCATAGTGTGTACTCTCCTCCACCAACATCATACATATCATCATCATTGTCATCATCATTGTGCACAGTTCAGTTCAGTTCAGTTAGTCATTGTCATCGTTCGTGGTTGTTGCCGTCGATGTTGTTAATGCCGCCACCACTACCACCACCACCAATATCAAAATATTGATGCTACCCCCCTCTATTATATTAAAGCCCATTCCATCATCACCATTCTATCCATTTATCCATCCATCCACATACTCACACATACACACCTCAACACAATTGCATTCATTGTCCTTGTCGTCATCGTTTTCATTCTCATTGTTTGCTTACTTTTTTCTGTTTTATTTTCTTTTGTCATTTTGCGTTGTGCGCTTTTTTTTTTCTTTCTGTTGCTTTAACAAATGATTCTTTTTTCGTATTCTGCGCTTCAACCAAATTTAATGTTCTCCACCCATAATTTTGAGCGAGCGCCCTTCAATCGATCAACTTACACCCAACCCATTGTTTGCCCACACTTTCTTCTTTCTTTCTAACATTTGAGGCCCCTTCCATTTTTTTCCTTCTCCATTCCATTTTTATTTTTATTATTTCGGTTTTTTTTTTTTCTTTTCATTTCTTTGCATTTTGTCGATTTGTTCGTTTTGTGTGCGTTTTAGATTTTTACAGTTCAATTTTTCCATTTTTATCCTACATCACCCAATGAATCCCTCACTCTTACTTACACTCACACTCACACTCACACCCACACCCACACCACCACCACCACCACTCACACCAAGAACCAATACCAATAAACGCCCGCAGCGTACACTTTTCACTCGCCATTTTAACTTTTATTATTTTCCAGTTTCTCATCTTTCTTCCTTTCTCTCTTCTACTTAGTACTACACTTTTGTTTTATGTTCAACTTTAACTTTAAGCTATCATCTTCAGTGCTTAAATCTCCGTCGTCGTTCTCATCCTCCTTCTTCTTCTTCTCTTTATAATATCAGATACAAACACAACTTCATTCGCGCCCAATTCTAGCAAACAACAAACCCACTGGGCCATGGTTTCTTCTTGATTTCTTCGCATATTATTGTATGTAGTATATTTCTTATTCTCAGTAAACCTTATTCTCTCATTCCATTCATTCATTCATTCATTCATTTTTTCATACTGTTTTACGCGTATCCTTCTTATGGGATCATGATTTTGCCAGCCAGAAGGAATGCTTCCTTCGTCTCACCTCAAACTCAAACTCAAACTGAACTGACTAAGAGACACATCGCACTTAATATTGTTGCTGTTGTTGTTGTTGTTGGAGAATGTCTCTGTGTATTTGTGTTCTTCTTTCTATTCTTCTTATATTTTTCTTATATTCCTAGCATGTCTTTTTGGAGTTTGGATGCTGCTGCTGCTTCTGCTATTGATGTTGTTGTTGTTGTTGGCATTGCCATTTCTAGATCATGCCTTCAGTTTCGCTTGGTTTTGACTTTGATGAGATTTTTTGAGGTTAATCCCTTGTAGTAGTAAAGTAAAGCGGCAAGGAGCAACAAGACACCAAAAGGACTCAACCATAAGAAAAGCTCATTCGTTTGCTCACTGATGTCATGTGTTAGCAAGTTTGTCCGTCTATCCCTCGGTCTGTCTGTCTGTCTGTCTATCTGTCTTTCTGTCTGCCTGGCGTCCATCTCCAGCTCGCCGCAGTCACTTGTCCCTTTTGACTGTCAGTCCATTTGTCTGTCGTTTGTCGTTTTCATTGTGTTTGGTGTAGAGTGGAAAATTAGTACATGTTGAAAATGTTGGGATTGTTATTTCATATTGTAGTATTGTGTCTTGTGTCTTGGTTGCAATATCCTTCTGTCAAGCGGTACTTATGCTTGTTGTATCTTACTCACACCGTGTTTCTGTATGTGTGTGTGTTCTGCGTGTATCTGTGTGTACTTATGTATGTGTTCGTATTTGTCCATTCGAGACTTTAAGGCCATTGTCAATTTGGGTGGTTTGGGCTATGGATGTTTCATTTCTTTACTGAATTCTGCTTGCTGTCTGCTGTTGATGATTTTGTCTTTTCATTCTTCTTAACTCACTTCTTCCCTTGGCACTCCTTACTTTTACTACTATTTCATTTCAACAGGAAGAAAATCATCTTTATTTTGTTTTGTTTTGTTTTGTTTTGTTTTGTTCGGTGTCGTCCTTTTTTCCAAGCTACAAAAATTAATTTTGTTTCTTACAAACTTTTGCTGCTGCTGCTGCTGCTGCTTCTTTACTTTGCTTCACTTGGTTTTATTTTTGGGTACTCATTCCCTTTGCTATTTTTACTTTATCATCATCAGTTTTCGGGTCCGTTAAGTGTGTATATACCTATGTATATGTGTATGTGTGCGTGGGCGTTTGAATGAAAACTTGTGCTTGTCATTTTCTTTTTTCTCCTGTGCTTCTTTTTTTTCTATTTATTTTATTATATGTGTGTGTGTGTGTGGGGTTTTTTTTTTCATCTTTTCTTTCAAAAACGGAAGTGACACCTTGAGTAATGTGTTAAAGAGCTGGAAATGATTTTGGCCAGCTACAGTTATGCTTTGAGCGGTCTTTTATTTTTCCTTTCTTTTTCTTATTTTTTCTTTTCTTAACTTCTAAACGATTTCGTGCAATTTTTGTAGATATTTTTACGTTTTTTTTTTATCCTTATTTTCTTTCATTCTTTTGTTTTTTGTTAAATGCATTGATGTGTGAAAACGATTTTAAAGTATTTTGTCTTTGAGAAAAAGTTTTATTTAATTGGACAAAAGGGAGAAAAAAAAAGATACCGAGATTTTTACAATCAGAATTCGAAGTTCGCTTGTTAAGATGAGGGATTAAATGGAAATAATCAGCTTGATTTAGGAATGTATTAGAAAAAATTTGAAAGAAATCAAGATAAAATACAAAAATTAATGAATAAAATAAAAAAAAAAAAAGATCTAAGTATATAAAATACTAGATAAACGGGCAGACTTTGTCTTGCCTCTCTCATCCCAAATAAATTGTGGATATTGATTGGTTGACCTGATGAGATGTTTGACAAAGACGTCTTAATTGATTTTAAAATATGTCTCTAAGTTTTATATGCAACTCACTCGCACACCTCACTTTTTTTTTCGATATTCTGGGTTTTTCCGAATTTTCTATCTTTGTAAACTGCCCCAGTATTAAGGTGAACAAAACAAAATAAAAATTATTCAAATCGGTCGAACTATTCTCGACTTTTTGCGAGACAAATGCACAATGATGTACAATGGAACGAACTCCCCAATAGAGAAAACTTATTTTTAACGAAGTCATTTTGAAGGGTTTCTTTTTTTTTTCATGAAATTGAACCTCTTAGTAGCAAACTCCTGTGTATCAAACTCACTTTTTATAACAACAAATTTCCATAAAGCAATCTTTTTTTATTTTTTATACATAAAATAACCCCCACTGTAATTAATATATTCAAACGAAACGTATGCTTGTATTGAAACAGCTGTTAGGAGGCATCCATATAGTACTAAGTCACACAAATTTCTCTTCCCTCTCTGTCACAGGTGGTCACATTTATGGGACACCCCCCTCTGGTGTGACGTCACATATTTTGCAGTGGAAACCATTAATATATAGTGTTACCTTATTTTCACTCAACTTTATAAATGTTTATCTCTTAGGATTTCTATTAGGGCTCTAAATATATAGGTCACAAATTCTAACGATAAAGTTGGAAATATTCTTAAGTTTTTCGTTTACAGTTAAAGTTTCGCGATTCAATACTTTAGATCAAGGATGTCCAACCCGGACACGTTAAAAGTGAGGCCTTTTTGTTTTGCACAACACGGTTTTTTTTTTTTTTCGTCACAAAAATTGTTTTCATCTGCGGCCCAACTAACAGCGGTCCAGAGAACCAAAAAGGTTGGACAACCCTGCTTTAGATTTTGATATATGACGTGACAAGGTTTGTGACCCCTTCCCCTCTCTGTCAAAGGTGGTCACACTTCGTCGACCCCCCTTCCACCATCATATCGTGTGACGTAATATATGGATGACCCCTTATGGCTTAAAACAATTTCATTGGGACAGATAAGTTGAAATTCCTTGTAATTGGCAAAGCTAAAAATACGAGATGCAACATCTATGTACTGAATTCCTTGGAAATGCATTATGCAAATAATATAAAAGCATAGATGCCAAGTATAATTCATGAGAAGTGGCTTATGTCTTGCACACGTAAAATGTGTCAAAGCTAAAAAAAAAACATAAAGCGCTCGTTTTTCTTTGGAATCTGACATCGTCATTACAGCGAATGGGTGAATATATAGAATTATATTTAATTTGAATCAAAAAGAAAGCGTATCATTGTTAATGTCTATGCAATACTAGAAGTAAAGCTAGGAAAGATGTATGTAAAAGCTGAAAAAGTTTAAAAGATCTGTTGTTTTTTTTTTATAAAGGGTGTTGTAGCTGGATTCTTCTGATGATGAGAGCAATGTTCCTCTCAGAGTACTGTGAAACTTTTAAAATGATGATGATTTAATAGAATTAATTTTTTTGATTGAAAAGAACCTTTGTTATAGTCGACGTAACGTTGAATGATTTGTTAAAGTTGATAGTCACCATGGCTTATTCTACAGATGAATGTACCATGTAAAACGCTATCAACTGAACAATGACAGAAAGAGGTTGTTATGCAATATGAAATATGTGAAATTCTATCCGCTAGTAACCAAATACGAAAACAGTATAAGACTCTGTCAATAGAACAAGTGCAGAAAGTGAATTTTGTATCATCTGAAATATCTGAAAGTCTTCTTACGTGAGATTAGTATTTGGGTACCAGGAGTGACTACAATTTGTGTAATCCGAAATCTGGAATCCTCTGTAATTCACTATATATGAAACAAGAAGATTAATCGGAGAATCGGTCCAGTGGTACTTAAATACCAATTTCACGTAAGATGCATTCTAGAAACCAAGTACAGTAAGTGGTTGTCGTACCATCTGAAAGTCGCTCCCCTGGTATCCAAATATGTACGAGTAAAATGTAAGCCGCTATTAATGGAACAATTGTAGGAAGTGGATTTTGTAACACCTGAAAAATCAGAAAATTCCTTCTAAATAATGCAACATCTATAACTATCAAATTGCAATAGAACAGAAAGCTGCATCAACTGAAAGCGCGTTTTCATGAAGTATGTAATGCCTTAGTTAGCAGTCCCGCCAGAAAATAACATTCATAGGCGTAAAATGGACATAGCGCTCTCTCTCTCTCTCTCTCTCTCTCTCTCTCTTTTTCTTCTTTCATAATGTCTCTTTCTATGACTGTAGAGAATACAATATTAAGGTATTTAAGTCGTCGATATAATTGATCATCTACTTTACCATATGTAAGTTTGCATTTAGACGAACGTCATTTAATTTTCTATTCTTCTTTGGTGACTTTGGTTTGTGTTCAGACGAACGGCACGCACGAAAATCAAGTTTCAAAAAATTATGAACAAACACGAATGACGCGAAAGAGAACAAAGAAGGACGTCGCCAATGACTTTTAGGACGGCGTTTTCAAAACATTACAGCCTCCGCTCATTGCCTCGCATCTCTTACCAACAAAAAAACATTTCGCAGTCGCAGACACTAAATGCGTCTAAATGCGGTCTAAGTTAATAACAATCGCATGCACAAAATGATTTTGTCAAAAACTACATTTATAATATTTATAAAATTTACCCGGGTTGGCGTCGCACAGCCAACCAAATCTTTCCTTGAATTTGTGTGGAACAAAACAATTTCATTACGACCATGAATAAAAAACAAAAGATAAATTTGACAAAAACGACTTAATTGATTTTCTTTTTTTTTGTCTCTAATATGCAAAATTTCATTTGCCAATTTCTTGACAACAGCTGCACCTATCGGAACCAAAACTATCTTATGTTTTAGGTTGGAATCAATCATACACATTTACAAAATTTCATTGCAATCAGATGAACGATATGATAGATTAAGCGGTATTTCTTGTAAACATTGAATTTTTTTCAATATATTTCATCATGGTTAGGAGATTTATGTCAAAAAAAACAGAACCTCTTGTTGAACTACTCTACACATCGCCACTTTATATTTAGCAGTCGAGCTAACAACATCGTAGAATCAGAATTTTTCTGGAATTAAATACAATATATATTTTGAACTAGATTCAGTTACCAGTTTACATTACTTCAGTATATTATTTGTTATAATAAAAAAAAAAAAAAGCAATAAAAAAATTTTCATTCAAAATTTGCATATAAAAAATGCATCATCTTATTTTAAAAAATATAGTAGGTTGCATGGAAGAAGAAGCAAAAAAAGAAATGGAGGAAACGCGCTTGAAGTTGCTGAACGAAGCACATGCAAAACATATGAATCAATATGAAACTTTAGCTTCCGATATAGCAAATGGTAACGGCAACTTGAGGTTGAATGGAGAAAATCTTCAATTTTACGTTGAATGTGATTCAAATCAAGCGCAGTCTATATTCGACGATATACAAGAACAACTTGAATTTGACCAATTGTTAACAGAACAGAAAATTGAAATACATGATGAAATGCAAAGTATTCATGCACATACTATGTTGGAGAAATGTCCGATTGTCGGTATAGATGATGGAACCGACATCATTAAGACGTTATATGACTGTAATATTGACTTGTACAAACATTTTCTTCCACATGAAACATCCGATGATGACAGCAATCTTATAAGTGACACAGAACATTCCACGAATGTGGCAATCGAAGAACCTAAAGAGGAAAATGAAAGTGGTCCTAGTTCATTGGCGGCTCCTAAAATGACAAAAAGCTCACAAGCTATAATTCAATCGAAGGATATATCGGGTGGTACCCAAATGTCAATACTAGACAAAGCGCAAGCATCAGAACAATTGGGAAAAGATAATCCATCATTTGTAATATCAGAAAGTCACTCCTCTGAAACTCATTTACCAGCAACATGTAAGAAGCTTTCTATAGTAAGAGTGAAAGAACTTGAAATTCCACCTAAAACATCAGAAAATCGTTCTTCTGGTACGCAATCAACAGAAAAATCACAGCAAGAGGATGTTGAAGTAAGTGAAAGTCATTCCTCTGGTAACCAAATGCCGAAAAAAGCGGTGAAAATATCAGAAAGTCGCTCCTCTGAAACTGACTTATCACCAAAATGTAAGAAGCTTTCTATAGTAAGAGTGAAAGAACTTGAATTTCCACCTAAAACATCAGAAAATCGTTCTTCTGGTACGCAATCAACAGAAAAATTTCAGCAAGAGGATGTTGAAGTAAGTGAATGTCATTCCTCTGGTAACCAAATGCCGAAAAAAGCGGTAAAAATATCAGAAAGTCGCTCCTCTGAAACTGACTTACCACCAAAATGTAAGAAGCTTTCTATAGTAAGAGTGAAAGAACTTGAATTTCCACCTAAAACATCAGAAAATCGTTCTTCTGGTACGCAATCAACAGAAAAATTACAGCAAGAGGATGTTGAAGTAAGTGAAAGTCATTCCTCTGGTAACCAAATGCCGAAAAAAGCGGTGAAAATATCAGAAAGTCGCTCCTCTGAAACTGACTTACCACCAAAATGTAAGAAGCTTTCTATTGTAAGAGTGAAAGAACTTGAATTTCCACCTAAAACATCAGAAAATCGTTCTTCTGGTACGCAATCAACAGAAAAATTTCAGCAAGAGGATGTTGAAGTAAGTGAAAGTCATTCCTCTGGTAACCAAATGCCGAGAAAAGAAGCCACAATTCGCAGCATAAAACATACTCGTAAGCCAACTCTTTCGAAAAAAGATGAAATCGTAGAGCCTAATCCGGAAAATATGAGAGGCGTTCGTTCATTGGTGGCTAAAGCACCAAACAAATGGCAATCTATGAGAGACTTAGAAACAGTGGGACTGCCACAGAAGAAAATACCATCTGATAGATCGCAAAGTGTAAGCTCTAGTAACAAGAATGTGAAAACTGTCACAGTCCCCGACTTAAAACATTCTCCGATACTTTCCAAAAAAGATGAAATCGTAAAGCCTAAACCGAGAAATGTAAGAGGCATTGGCTCATTGGCAGTTACACAGTCGCAAAATAAAGCGCAATTGAAAACAGTGGAACTACAAAAAGAGAAAGTACCTTCTGTTACATCTAAAAGTATTAACTCAAGTAGCAAGAATATTTCCAATGTTAATTTACAAAAAATCTTCAAAACCACAAAAAAGGAGGCCACAGTTGTGAACTTAATTCGTGGCACAGCAGCTTCAACTAAAAATAATAAACAGTAGCACCCAATATAAGGAATTCAACGGCTATCGTGTCCTGGTACAATCAAAACTATAAAGAAGATGCCAAATCTGAGTATGAAACTCAGAAGAATCTTAATGAATATAAAAATTTGGGTTGCAAAGTATTTAAAGAAATGACGACGCCAGTGACAGATACAAAGCTAAATAATGAGCAATTATAATTTTCTGAATTTAAAAACAAATTGTTATACATATGTTTACTCGTATTATTACTATTTTAAAATTGTTTTTTATTAATTATGGAATATCTATTTGTAATCGCATAATACAAAATGTAAAAAAAATTATTTTAAAAATTAAATTCAATTAAACCATTGAACCCAATTCAGAATAATGTTTTCAACTTCAGACAATCTTATGAAAATTCAAATTCTCAATCTTAGGCGTTAAAGACGAATTTGATCAGACTTTTTGGAGATATAGATAGATCCACAATGCTCTGAAAATAAATAAAAATAAATTGTTTCACCAAGGCATGCATATCTTCTTATAACACAATAAGAGTAAGTTTCTATTTTATGTATTAATGTTTAAAAAAAAAATTATAATAAATAGAAATATAAGCAAAATATCTTGTGAAAAAAACTGGGTATCGAGAACCTATGACGTGATCTCACGTACGCATTATTGTGCATATGCTCAACCGACGCCTTAGCACCCTCGGCCAACGACACTATTGTCTGAAAAGGTCTTGGAAGATGTTTTGAGTATAAAGAAATAAATATTACATTATTGTTTACTTATGCGTAGCATCACTATATTCTCTCTGTTACAGTTTTAGTATCAACAAAGAACACAGTTTAAGTGGCAGTTTATTGTACAATTACACTTTATAAGTTTGTCATTTAATGTGACTTTGTATGGGAGGTACCCCTGCTGGTAACCAACCCTAGGATCATGAAATTTACATGGTTGATCGATACGTCAAAAAACAAAAAACTTCTAATAAGAACATTAATTTAAAAGGGGGATTGTTGGGAGGTACCCCACCTACTGGTCCGATTCGGCTGATTCCTGAACTTGATCAGAGTTTGGTAAAAATAAACCTATGTATAAAACTTCAACTCTCTGACTAGTGCTGCGAACAGACGGACAGACGGGCATAGCTAAATCAACTCGTCTCATCAAGCTGATCACAAATATATAAACTTTATGTGGTCTGCGATGTCTTCTTCTGTGTGCTACAAACTTCATGACAAACTTATAATACTATTCACTCCCGTGAAGAGTATAAAAATAAAAACGATAACGAAATGTTTGTTCGGCCACAACGTTTTCGTTTTAAAGGAGTTTGATTGTAGTTTAAGAGATTCTTTTGTAGAACAGTAAAACGTGACATAATCAACTATAAGCCATTGGCTTGAAAACTGGACAAACAGTAACCCCAAGGGATAGAGAACAAAAGATAATCATTTGAGACGAATAGTAAGCTATAAACGATAACAATGTTTAACCATATGTGACAAGAGCCTTTAGGAATGCGCTGAGAACACTTCAATAGGACATGCTACTTGATCCTGCTTCTATTGTATTACACCACTATTTGTTTTGGTCCGTTGGATTAATCACTTTCCATATATGTCAAATCTTTTTAAGATATCGATAAATGAATATCAGAAATGATTTGCTTCCAAGGAATAAGAATTTTTCCCCCAAGCGCTGCGTCTTTTGCCAAGCAAATGCTTAATGGTCATAAATTAGAGTTGGCAAATATACTTTTTGATACATAATTGTCCGATTTTCTGCACAAAGTTTACATCTATACTTATGTATAAAAGTTATATATTATATATTTACATATCTGTGTGTCAGTATTAGAGAGCTGCATGAGTGCACTCAAAACTTTGTTTGAGTTACTACCGTCAAAAATTAATGAATGAGTTTTGTAACCAGTTATCCGAGTACTCATACTCGTAGTAACGAAAACTAAACGAATTGCCTCACACAACATAGTATGAAACATTATTTTGTTGTGATAATTACTCAGATAATTCAGTGTTTGACTGTAGCAGAAATTCGTTTTCCGAACACAAATGAAAGCATGAGAGCAAACACATTTGATTACTTGAGCTAGGGTTCGGTTCTCGTTGTGCTATTGCCCAACAATGTATTAAGTGAGTTACTGAGTTATCCGGTTAACTCAAATTCTTTTGAACTCACTTATTCGAATTCAAACTTTTTAGTTGAATACTGGCACAACTGATAAAATTTTTACGTAAATGAAAACTACTCAGTATTTGAAAGCCGATTTATTTGAGTGGAAACATGCAGATCTCTAGTCTGTATGTCTGTTCCCTATGGACTTCAAAACAGCTGGACCGATTTTGATGAAATTTTTGAAGAAAACTCTTGCAAAGTCTGGAGAGTGAATTCAATTTCAATAAACTTCTTGGCCAAATAAATTCATTTACAAAAATTATCCCTTAAAATTCCAATCTTCTTATTCAATATGAGTTAATATTACATCATCATCACACAGTTCACAATTCACAGTTCAAATAACATACAAACATAAGTATTTGTCATAAAAAAAAAAAAATAAAAAAATAGAAGGAAACAATAACTTTTTGATGACTTTGTGACATATTTCTTTTCCTTGTGGACACTACTATAAAAACTCATCTAAAGGAATCTAACTACAACTAAGTTCTGTACATATTACAACTACAGTCATTGCAAATACATTATGAACTACAAGAAAAGTTTTCGTTCCATTTTAATATTTTTCAAAAATTCAAAGAAAAGAAAATGCGAAAAAAAGGAAACTGTTTATATAGGCGAATATTTATGACGGCGCGTGTCGTTCAGCAAATACATATAATATTTATGATGACAATGATGATGGTGATAACTGTGATAATATTCAGTTGCAACAAATACACACACACAGACACACACACACACACACACACACACAGAACACAAGATTGAAAAAAGTGAGAATATGTGAGAAAGGCAACGATAAATGGCAGATATCCTTTTAACACTTAAAGCGGTAAAAATATTAAAAACAAACCACAAAGTCAACAGTAATTTTATTGATAAATACCAAGAGTAGTATGTATTAGTGTGTGTTGAATCCATAAACATGCACAAGCACAAGCACCACATACCATACAAACATACGTTTACGAACACTATATCTCCGTATATGTATAATAGAAAAGAACAGTGAATTTATAAAATTGGTTGCCTCCATTCGATATGACGCGCCTGCCTCGGACTCAACTAGTACATGCGCTTTTTCTATTATTTGCTGATTTGTTCGTTCTTATGGTGGCGGCTTCAACAAAATGTGGCTATGATGGAACGGCAATTCCTATGAGTGCGTGTGTGTGTGTGTGTGTGTGTGTGTGTTTGTTCGTTCTGACATGGTTCTGTGTGCTTGCCCTATTCGGTCCTTTCATACCTCCCTACTATCTATCTTTCGTAGGTTTGTTGGTTGGTTGCTTGGTTTGTTTGTTTATTTGGTTTTATTTTATGACCATAACCGACCGAGTATTTCGGACTGAAAGAAGAGGATCAAGAAGAGCGTAACACGGTAACTCTCCAATACACAATGGACCCCGATATGACACCAATACACACACACACATATATATACACTTGTAGATACATACATACATACATACATGTAATGTACGAGTATATAAAACAACGTATGTATGTAAGAAGAAAACATGTATGAGGATGTGATGTTCGTGTATTGTTAGCATTTATATATAAGTCAGTAGCTTTGGCTTTTGTGGCTCCTACGATCCTTTGCATGGATATAAGTATCTAAGTCCCTTTTGTTGCTTGCCTACATCATCTCATCCTCCTCTCATCCTCTCCTCCTCTCCTCCTCTCCTCCTTTTATTTTCATGTTTTTCGCACGCATATAAATTGTGTAGTACTTGTTCTTTGTCGCTTTTGTTGTTCTCGTCCTTGTTGATGTTGATGTTGTTCTTGTTGTTGTTGTTATATTGCACTGGAATATTTGCTTCTACTATGAGTCTGTGTGTTTTTGCCTTTTTACCCTTTTTTTTTTCATTTTTTTTTTTTTATAATGTCTACACGCGCTTAACTCGTTTTGCTCCGTGCTCTGTTCTGTTCGGTTCGGTTTGGCTCTATTTTTTTTTTTTTTTTTTTGTTGGTCAAAATGACTTAAATACAATTCGTATGCATTGAATGTAACATGCACCATATATTGCACTAACTATTGTATTGTATTAGGAACCCAATATGACAACACCATAGAACACTAGTCGTCTATCGTCTAGTGTGAATGGAGTCAATAGAGTTTATACGATAGTTTGTTCAGTTGAATAGAATGGTAACAATTTCATCCTCAAGACCACAGTCAGAAAGCAACACTCAATGACACCGTTGTTATTGCTTGCTTGCTCACGTGTATATTCACATTAACATTCGCGGCTTTTCGCTGTGGTGCAAACATAAGTTTTAGCACGAATTTGTATTTATATTGCATGTGGTGTTGCCACTCTGTTCATATTATATAATAATATTATAAATAAATTATTTAAAAAAAAAGAAAAATTGAAGAAAGGAAAATATTCAGAGGTTTCACAGAAATTGATATTCGAACCAACAGCTGATTGAATATTACTCATTATAGGGGCGTGTTACACGTATCGACTTTATGGCGGAACTTATCGTTGATTTTTCTTTGAAGCCTCTTGCTACTATTTACACTCAGCCACACATCCCAAGCAAATATTTTGACTCTACTCACTCCCTTTCACATTTCTCACTCGAACAAAAATCGTGTATAGTACCCTGCTGTAACACATTGTAAACATGCCAACTTTTACCCATGAGATTTTTAAAACTTTTCATTAAACTAATCACTTTATACACTTGTGTTTTTCTTTTTAAATGAAAATATTAGAGGAACTTAAACAAAGGAGATGAAGTTTATAGTTGCAATTATGCTAAACTGTTAGTGTGTTTCCTAAATATATGATTATTAAGATCAAACATGGTGAGTAGTTTTAGTATAAGTTAATATTCACATAGTCGACTGTGTTATCAAATTGAAAAAGTATTTGATTGTTTGAGGAAATATTTATTTCTCCTAAACTCTTAAATCAGCTTCGCTTTGTAACCCAAGTCATTCTACTAGAAACTTTATTCCTTTAGACTTAAACATATGCATAACTAACTATGCCCTTTAGCAACACATGGTTGACTGTATTTGGTCTGTTCAATGGTTTCAAACTCACTTAAATCACTAGAATTTTTTATTTGAGTGCCCTTGCAACGCATATTGTGACACTTAACAAAACAACAGGAAGCCGAACAGAAACATTAAGAACGAAAAGCCACAAATGTATATTGAAAGTGGAAAAAGGAAGATTGTCAGAATTATATTCAACATTGGAATCAACACCAGTAATTGTCATTATTTCCCTGCAGTATGAATCACTGGTCCAAAAGTTGTTCGTGGCTAGTTCTTTTGGAAACAGCACTAGTTTCCATTCTATCCCATTTTACATGTTCTAATTCTATCACCTTTTCAACTCGTGAATTTAATATGGCGATATCATTGGAAGGAGTTAATTTGCACAGCCTGCATTACCGTTCACCAGTCATTTCATCAGTTACCCTTCAATTGTTCTCATATTTGACTATTGAATTCACTAACCACCAATAATAAGAAAAGAGACTAGTGAATTACTATTGAAACGGGGAGTATTAGCACCAAGCATACTGCAGGGTTTGTGCCTTCTACATAGTCAAAAGATCTGGTATTCCGGTTGAAAACCCACTCAACGAATCGGATCATATGCAGGTCCCATGTGCAGCAGCCCAAAGCTTACAAAGAGTGGTAGCACTAATGATGATGTTGATGATGGTGTCTCTGGAATTACTAATCTAATTCTCTTTAATTTTAAAT
This sequence comes from Amiota mariae, assembly GCA_035041805.1. Lineage (NCBI taxonomy): Eukaryota > Metazoa > Arthropoda > Insecta > Diptera > Drosophilidae > Amiota > Amiota mariae. Next base: position 34,354 of record JAWNKV010000338.1, on the reverse strand, counting down.
AAAATTTTCAAAGAAATAAATAAACCAAATAACAAAATTGAGTCACTGTATATAAAAATTAGTGTTTTAAATTGTTCGTATGTTATGCGCTGCCATACCGTTCATCTGATTGCATTAAAATTTCCTGAATGTGTAAGGGTGATTCCCGGCTTAAACATAGGACAGTGTTGGTGCCGATATGTGTCCCCATTCCCAACCCAAACCGTAAAAGTTTACTACAAAAAAGAACTAAGATAGGAATTTTATTTTCTGATACTCAAACTATGTTTTTTTGTTAATACACAAAGTGTTACAGAAAGAATATAGTGATGCTAAGAAAAGCAAAAACCCATAATAAAATTTTAAATATCATACTTCTATAGAGATTTTTAAGAAAGACAAAACACATATGATATAAATTCATCATCATACTCGTATAATGTGGATTCTAAGATTATTTCACGCACAGACTTGCATAATCTGGCAACACTTTTCCATCCTTCCTGCATACCAAAGTGACACACCATATAAAATCCTTCCTCTTTTTTATTTTATGTACATTACACTTTATAAATTTTATAATTTTTTTCTTATTTTCGTTTTTTTTTTTTTTATTATAAATTTTTATATAATTTTTCTTATTCTTTCTTTCTGTCCCTTTTTTTTCATTTATTTGTACAACTTTTTCCACAACTCAGTTGCAGTAGTAGAAAATAATACTGGTAGTAGTAGTGCAGACCCAAGTCTCATCCCCAATCTTACATTTAAAAAGAAAACCCCATTTAACAATGCCAAACACTAATCCACAACTCAATGCAACCCAGTAGCGACCAACCAAACTCATACTACCAACAAATCCCAAACCCGAACCCAGTTTTCATTGCTGACGCTTGAGCTAACAAAAGTTTTATTTTCTCATGTCATTTTTTTATTTCATTTTATTTTCTAATTTTTTTTTTTTTTTTTTTTTTACTTTTATTGTTTTTATTGTGTTGATGTTGTTGGTGTTGTTGTTGCTCTTCCTAGGTTGATTTACTCCTTTTTTTGTATTTTGCTTTATTTTTGGCTTAAACTTTGTTTTCCATTTTGTTTGTAGTATTTTATAAATGTATCTGTGAGAGTAGTAGATGGGTTTGAGGTGTGCGTGTGTGTGTGTGTGTGTGTAGAATATACCTTTTTGTGTTAAATTGTGCCACTGTGCATTGAAAACATTGGTTATAACATCAACAGTGCTTCTGTAGAAGGAGCAACAGCAGCGCAGTGTACTCAAAGGAGTAGGAGTAACTCAGTTGAGTTGAGTTGAGTTCTGTTCAGTTCAGTTTAGTTAAATTGAGTTGAGTTGAGTGTATATTTCTTTTTGCTTGACATTTAAGTATATTTAAAATAGAATAATACTCCCCGACAAATGTTCTGCATGTCAAATGTGCACAAATCCAAAACACAACACAACAATCAACCAACCAACCAAGCAACCTAGTAGCAAGCAAGCAACACAGAAAGAAAGCAACAAACCCAACATAACCCCACCATACATACTTTATACATACATATCAATTTAAAGGGGGCTAGTCATCTATCTAAATATACAAATTGTATATGCATATAGTAATAAAGGCAAAAAGCAAAGGCAAAGGCAAAGTAACCCAAAAAAGCAAAGCATATCCTTTTCATTTATTTCTTTCTTTATTTCTACAATTCCTTTTTCCAGTTCAATTTCACTCAGTTCACATCAGTTCAGTTCACTTTAGTCCAAGTCCTGTCCAGTCCAGTCCCGTTTAGTTTTCCTTTGCTTTTTCTTTGTCCCTGACAAAAGTTGCTAAAACAGAAAAAATTATAGAAATAGAAAAAAAAAAACAAAAAGAAAAAAAAAACAAATGAAATCCCAAAGAAAGGGTGAATTATTGTTATGATTAAACTATGCAACATTTGCTCGCCCACAAGGCCAGACACATTGAAACCCACGCACTCGCACCCCACCCCCTCACAATCACATCCAAACCGTACGCAACCCCGAGAAATCAACATACCGCCACCGACGACCCTTTACAAGAGACCCAAGCATAATAGACAAATACACAACGAAAGGACAAATGTACAAACGAACAAACGAATCAACTTACGAATGAACGAACAAACAGACAGACAGACTGTAGGTCGTTCGTCCTTTTCGCATAGTATGTATGTACATTTGTCAAGCGTCGTCCTTTGACTGTTATCCTTGTTGTTATTGTAGTTGTTGCTCTTGCCATATAAACCCTAAACGAACCTTTTGCGTTGCGTTGCGTTACATTACGTTACGTTACGTTACGTCGCCAATGCCAACAACATGACATGCATGTCCTTCGTCTTTCGTTCATAGCTTTGCGTTTCGTTGCGTTGACGTCGTTGCGCTTCAACCCAATCTATCTACAATAAGTATGATGATGACGCCCGCTTGATGTGTTTGTGAAAATGAAATCAGTTTGTCTGCCTAACACCTTACACCCGTCCCATACATACATCCATACATAATAACCCAAACCCAAACCCAAGTCCAAACCCAACACAAAACAACATCAAGAGACTCAAACTCATTCCAATTTTTTTTTTTTTTGTTTCTATCCACTCAAGCCCAACCAACGACCTCTTTATGGCAAATCCTTGCGCGCTGGCATCTCATCCACTTGCCATCGTTGTAGTCATAGTCGTTGACGCTTATTTTATATTTTACTTAATGCATACTCTGCTTATCCTTATTTTTATTAGTGTTTCAATATTCTTTTTCACTTTGCTTGGTTGATTTTTCTCTACTACTTCATGTCTTTTTTCCATAATTCCCTTGTTCCCCCCCACGCCATTGTTTCCCTTCATTCATCCATCCATCCAATAAACATAGTACAAAAGTCCTGTGTGTGTGTCCTACTTGGGTTGCTTGCTTGGTTGGTTCGTTAGTTGGTTGGTTGGTTGGTTGGTTGGTGAAATTTTGTGTCTTGCCTTGCTATGTTCGTTTTTGCCATTAAATGGACAAATGAGGGATATAAAACAATTCGTTTTGGCTTCCATCTTTTCCGTTTGTACTTCTTCTTCTTTTACTCTCCGACTTCTCTTCCCTCCCTAGTCACTCATTCTTCTTTTTTTTTAGTATTTTATTATTATATTTCCTTTTTCTGGTATCCTTTTTATTTTTTTCATTCTATGTTTGTGTTTATTATTGTTTTTTTTTTTTTTTTTTCTGTCCACTTTGAAGCTTAACTTTGGTCACTGTTTATGTTGCTTCTTCTGCTGCTGCTACTTGTTCAGCTAACTTCCTGCGGCTTTCGTCCTTTACTTTTCTTACTTATCTTTGTCTTTTCTTTTAATATTGTGAAGAAAACGTCGTCGCATGCTAAGCATATCCTTTTGCTTGGGTTTCATACTTTACTTTTTTTCTTTTTAATTTTTTTTTTTTTTTTTGAGGATTTATTTGTTAAGAACTCTACCACCACCCTTCATCACCTCAGCAGCTCACTTCTCCCATTCCACACACAACCACTTCATTTTCCTTCACATTTTTCTTTTCATATCCTTATGTTAGGTGTTTCTGTGTGTTTGCATGTGGTGGGTGTCATGTCCTTTCTTAGCTTTCTTTGCTTTATTTTTCTTGCCTTTTTTCCATTTTTTTTTTTTTTTTTTTTTGTGTTACTTTTGTTGTAACACTGTAAATGGCAGTTCTCCTTGTGATTGTTGTTGCTGTTGGTGTGTATTTTTATATCGTTACATTAACATTCTTATATATTATCCTTGTTGTTGTATAAGTATCCTTTTGCCACTTGGGAATACATATGTTCGCATAACAGTAAAATATACGTACGTATGTAAGTGGGTTGAGTTGGGTTGAGTTTGGGTGGTTAAGTAGTATCCTTCCATCCTTTAGTATACTACATTTTGGACATTTTTGCTAACCACAATTGGAATCTTTTTACACATACACAAACACATTCAACATAACATATTTACTACACATTCTGAATACTTATGTATCTATGTTTGTATCTCTCTATACACTCTCATGTATGGAAAAGTCATAAAAATTATAGCTAATATATATTTTGGGTATGTTTATGACCATTTTGAGATACAAAAAGGAAGTCACCGGCTATTTTGGCCTAAAGATATTATAGAAATGAAATCACTTTTATATGCTGCGTCCAGTAGTTGGAAGCATTTTTTATGGTTGGGGGGGGGGCGGGGAGACGATTATGGTGAATAATATAGTAAGAATGAGTATAATGAAGCAACCCCAAATAAATACAAACAATAAGATGGATGGATTGATCTCGAAGCTATGCTTAGTCTTAAACAATTTATTTATATTTTTCTTTTCTATTATAGTTTCTATTGTGTCCCCTTTATAGTACAATAGTTCACTTATACTACATAAGTATGTATGGAGGTATATGGTATTCCTAATTTTCCAGATCAAATTCATCTGACTATCAAATCAAAAACAAACAAATCAACTGAATTGCCATGAGAGAAACAGACAGAGAGAAATCAACCCTTTTGTGGATTATCAAAAATCAATTTGGGATGGATATCAAGTTACTTTACGTTTCAATTGAAAAAGTTACAATCTATAGATTAATCAGATGCACATTGTGATTTCAAGGGGATACTGCAGTAAAATTTATTGGTCATTTTGTTTTCCTTTCCATTTTTTTTTTTACTTATTTTTTTTTTTTTTTTATTGAAAAGCTTTTTTTTTTTCAGTTGAGCTGAACTCTACCGTTCTCCACATATATGCTGTACCTCCAAATCACCGCAACAACTTGAGAATAAACTATCCTCTCGTTTTGTAGAGCGGCTTCTGCTATACGAGTATAGTAGCCAGTGAAGCCGGAGCTCACTAATGTGACTTGTATGAGTTTCCGAAATGTATTAGCCCAAAGTATTTGGCCTCAAATTTTTACTCCAGGATCACTCCATTGATGACGACGACTGGTGAATAAAAGAGTCGTCTTCTGAGAGTGAAGCAAATATTTATGTTTTTGTTTGGGTTGAGTCTAATCTGTCAGTTTGTTCTGGAATTTCTGTAGGAAGAGGGCACTCATGGCGCTGCATGAAGGATACATAATCTGCATATGACAACATCAGGCAAGAGCATATCTGCGGCAAATAGGTCTTATAAGAAGAGTCGAAGCACTCTTCCCTGAGTTACGCCTGACCCCACAAGGTGTGGATATGAATGTGTTGCCTTTACTTTAACCCTGAAGGAACGACCCTCTTAAGTAGGAGCGTATCAGAACAAAATAGGGCGAGAGGAGAGTGGCTTTGGTTTTCTGCAGCAACCCCTGATGCCCCAAGCAGTCAAAGGCCTGAACAACATCGATGAAGACTTTACATTACAGAACATCCTGCTGTCTAGGGCCTTCAGCATATTGTCGTCTTTCCATTATTTAGTTTAATTTTTGCAAAGGACTTTCTCCCGGTCATTTGGTTTTTATTTATGAATAATATTCGTCTCATTCTTATTCTCTTTCTTATTCTTTATCTCATTATTTCAGTTCTTTATTATCCACTACTTACTCATCATAACCTTAGCTCACATCTTCATTTCTCATTTTCTTTTTATTCGTTTGACTCATCTTTTTCATTATCTTTTTATTTTATTTTTTTTTTATATATAAATTTTTTCTGAATTTTCTCGTCTTCTTTGCCACCTGTTCAGTATGTTCCCTCATTTACCCTACAGTGATGGTGCCGTCGTTTTCTTTGGCATGGAAAATGAAATGAAAGTAAAATGATACTCATTAATTTGATAAATCGTGGCCACACTACAATAACAAAAGGAACAACTCGACTACCAAAGCTTAATAGCAGTAACAACAGCAAAAAAAAAAAAAAAAAAAACACTTCTTCATTTCAAGAAGGCAAGTTTCTTTCTCTTCTCGTTCTCGTTCCTGTTCTTATCTTATTCCACCAACAATTACAATTCTTCTTGTGTTTCTTTATCATGTTGATGAAATTTCTTTCTTCTGTTAGATTCACTCGCTTTTTTTGCTTAAGTTTGCCCTTTCCTTTATAAATACTCATCACAGTCGATTGTCCTTCTGCATTTCTGCTTTGGAATCTTTTGGTCTCTTAGCAGCATATTTCTTTTCTTTGGTTTGGTTTGGTTTGGTTTGGTTTGGTTTTTCTCTCTTACTTCTTAGATTTTGTTGTTAATAATGCTTGAAATGTTATAAATGACCACGAATGAATGAAGGAATGACTAAATGAGTGAACACACAGAACACAACACAATAGAACAGAAAAAAAAATAAAAGAAAAACACAACTAAACAAACTCAACGAAATGAAACGAAACGAAACGAATGGACAACAACAGAAACAAACAAGTCAACAACAAAAAATAATATAAAAAAAAAAATGGTAAAAAGGAGAGAGAGTACAGAAATGAAAATGGTTGACCTTTAAGCGCAAAATAAGATTTCCTGTGCCATTTTTTCTAGAGATTTTTCCATTTTTTTTCCCCTGATGTTTTATGCTGTTGATTTGTGACGCTTTAATTTTTTCCCCACTTTCATTTTGATTTATTTTACATTCTTCATTGCTGTGAATTTCACATTTTTCCATTCCTTTTTTTTATCATGGCAAACCAGAAATGATGAGGGTGGGGGAAATAAAAAATTCCGGGTTCCCAATTTGGTTTTATTAACTAAATTTTCGCTTATAATTTTTTCACTTCAATATTTTCAGTTTTTTTTTTTTTTTTTTGTATTTTGAATTTCCCATTAAATGAAAGAAAAGTAAAAACAAAAAACAAAAAACAAAAAAAAAGAAAACGCATTTTTATTTTCTTTTATTGGCGCGCACATTAAATAAGGACACACGCGCCACAACAATGTGCCGCTCCTTCTAAATCGCCTTCATACACAACAAACACACACAAACACACACACACACACACACACATATAATACTAAATATATGTGGGTGTGGGTGTCAGTGGGTGTGTGTGAGTATATGTAGGTGGTATGTAGGTGTAAGCATGTCCTTTATTAATTTTGCACAGCAACAACAACAACAACAACAAGTACAATAATGTCAACAGTTTTCTATGTTTGACATTCAGTTTTCCTTTATTTTTTATTTTTTCTTTCTTCTTCTTTCTATTTTTTTTTTTCTTCATTATAATTTTTTGCTTTCATTTTCCTTTGGCACCCACAACAACAACAACTTGCCTAGTTGCCTACAACCTACCTAAAAACAAACCTAAGCTTATAACCTAAGCAATAAATGCCAATGAATGAAAATATCCTTATACATATGTACGAGTTTGTATGTATATATGTATGTACATATTTATGTATGTGAGAGTGTGAGTATCTGTGGGTGTGTTGTATCTGTGTCCATGTATGTTTGGTTTGTTTTTTCTTTCTTTTGTTTGTTTGTTTATTTATTTCTACTTTGCTGACGTTCATTGCCTATTTCGGTGGCTAAACTTAAACCACAAAATATATATAAAAAAAAAAAACAAAAAAAAAAAAAAAAAATATTGTAGAAAGAAAAAAAAAAGAAATAATGCAAAATGGTATGAGGTAAAAACCGCCGCCCTAAGTGGCAAGGAAACCGACGCGGCGGTTGGTCATTTGTGTTGTTTGCAAGTGTGAAACACAGAAAAACATACAAACAAATTATGTAGTGGAAGAAAAAATAATGTCAAACGAAATGAGGTCATTTTCATGGCAAAGCGCTTTCGTCGCAAATGAAGAAACATTTTTTAAAAAATATTTCATATACACAATATAATATAGTTTATGCTTTTATTATTCTTTTTTTTTTTCTTGTTCAGTTTATTCTTTGTCCTTTATTAATAGGACGCGTAATTATTTCATTAGAAATAAACTTCCCTCCCAAAAACAAAAAATTAATATACCATTTAAGTAGGTCACACCCATATTAGATACAATTCCAACCAACCAACGAACCAACCAACCACCCACCCACCACCGTCATCCAGTACACAATTATTCCCACTGCTTTCTAATAGAAGTCATTCTTCCGCTTATACACAATCACAATATCATTATGCGTTCATATTAACTTGGTTAACTTTGCTTCGAGTTGCTTATTAACTGTTTCAATCACGCGGCATTCAATCGGACGATAAGCAACTACCAACAACAACAAGAATAACTGGAACAACTGCCAATAGTTGTCAATGTCATTTTTTTTTTTTTTTTTTTATTTTTTATTTTATTTATTCTTATCAGCAGAAGCAACAACCACAACAATAATAATAGAAATAGAAATAGAAATAAATGACAACGACAACGACGACGACGACGCCATAGACTGATAATTTTCAGAAACAGATGTCGTTTGTCGTGTTGTGTTGTGTTGTGTTGTTCATATCGGATTTTACATTATGTACTATTTAATCGTACATTATATTTTACCCATCAAACACCAGCACCAAGCAACACCACCACCACCAACAACCCTAATCCACATTCATTTATCTAACCTAACCACCAACGTTGTTGATATCTACTCACTAACACTTTAGTAGCAATCGACTTAAGATATTTGTCCATTCATTCAGTCAGTCAGTAAGTCATTGGTCATCTCTGTATACATCCAAGTGATGTGGGTTTGTGAATCTTTTTCATTATTTTACACTCTCTCTCTCTCTCTCTCTCTTGAACTACATATTTTCATTTTATCATTTTTTTCTTTATTGCCATTTATGAATGTAAAGATAAAAAGAAATGAAAAGCAATGAAAAAAAAATTCGTTTGCCTTTGTCTATTGACCATGGTTACCATAGTTCATTCATACTACGTTTGATGGTTGGTTGGTTAGTTAGATGGACTTTAGAAATTGTGATTGTGGTTTTTTTTTTATATGACAAAAATAATTTCTATAAAACTTATTTTTATCTAGAAAAAGACCAATCAACCACAATTGACGTCATTCATTATTATTATACTTATTTTTCCTATGATTTTTTTTAAGTTTAGCACAAAGAATAAAAGACAATTTTGCTTTGAAAGTGATAGCATCAAATGAGAACAGAAGACCAAAGTCAAGAAATTACAAGAATCACTATACAATCAGATTATAAAGTTTTATTAAAAGAATATTGCACAAATGGTACTAGAAGTCAAAGGATGAGGACTAAAATGTTTTTAGTAAAATTATATTTATTGAGTTTCAGTAGTTTTTCAGTCTTCTTAATACAAATACTTATGATTTAAATTTTAGTTGATGCTTTTTCTCTCCTTTTGTTTCATATGTATTTCGATTATAGTCCATTCTTGTTGTAATGCAGTTTGTAGCTCTTTTGCTGTGTCGAATTGTCTTCCATTACTATAATCTTTGGCGCATCCACCTAGGATGTAGCATGGATGCTCATTAAATTCAACAACAATAATAGGGAAAACACGAAATGTAGAGTTGTTAGAATGGCCACTCTGCTGCAGTACTGCCAAGTTTTTGGTCTTTTCCGGCGATTGTGGTCAATCTCGACTATCTTTCTCTTTTTGTAGCGTAGCAACATTAAGGAGCTGATCATGGCACAAAACAGTTTTAAGTAAATTTCAAATTGTTAATTTTGTTTTTATAATTTTAATAAAATACTCAGCAGGAACGAAAAAGGGAGCTGCAATAATTGTTTCCATTTACTGCGAATTGTTTTTAATCAACTATTTTTCACTAAATGTCCAATTTTATATTATTAATAAAGATAATAAAGTTTACAAAACGTTATTAACTAAAAGAAGGCAAGCACTGGCTACTGAGACCTTCGGCTCAAATGTCCATTTTAATTTCTCACAATTAGTCATAACGTTCCATTTGTATGTAAAACCAAAACAAAAACCAGCTGTTCAGAATGAAGAAAGGCCTGTGTGAACGACTTTTTGCATCATAATTCGTGTTGCAAGATCTGAGACTCTCTTAAAGACTCAACTTTTATCGATCTTCCCAACGTAAATGACCTTAGTTACTAATCGAAAGTGTTTCATGTTCGATGAGAGCAGTATAGTTTCTGCTCATGACAATGACTTGTGCCATAATATTTTGGTTTAATCGTTTGTTTTATTCAACTTATGGGAGGCGCTAATTCACTACAGTATTGTGGAGTAATATGCTAACTTAGATGGCCAGCCCAGTACTCAAAGATTTCTGGATGAAAAGAATATCGTAGTGACCTTTGCACTGTACATTGGGGTGCAATCTTGCTGATATGCAGGGCTTGACTTAATGATCACTGGATCATAGGAGATCATAATATATCAAGAAGTAGGTTTCTTCAAATAATTCATGAAAATTTCATCATTGCAAATGATTCTTTGTAGCCTAACCCTAAGCTATCAAGTTGGCGTATAAGGGCGAGCTTAGCTTTTGCCACTAAATACCAATTTCGGGGTAAAGAGTAGCGTAACGTCATCTTTGATAACATTTAAATTGAAAGTACCAGATTGTTGCATTAAATATTGGCGGCATCTGGGTAAGCTAAGATGGATGTACTAATAATATGGGCTGCAATTTGTTACAAATCAAAGACTCCAATATGTTTCATATTTGCGAAAATGAATGCAGAGATGTATGTGTGTAGTATTGTTGGACAACGAGCAAATACAATTAGCTGGTCAGCTTAATGGAAAAGATTGAATATGTCAATTTTGATAATTCTTTATGTGGGGATTACTTATAAGTACGAATTTACTTCCAGAAAGCTAGATAATTGTTACAGTGAAACTGAAAAAGAAGTTTTAAACAAATATTTCTCAAACTAACTCAACTCTTTGTCACGTAATACCATTTAATATTAAACATATTTTCTATAAATGTATATCAATATATTTTGCTTCCTATCTTTCTTCATATTGTCTTCTTACCTAGTCATCATTGGCTTTATTTCTTGCTGTTTTCTCATTTGCCATAAAAGAATAAATAAACATAAATACAAATTACAAATACAAATACAAATAAGAATAAACAAATTACAAATGAATGAGATCAAAGATCAAATTCAATTCTTAGAAAATTATATAAATTTCCAAGAATGAAACCCGAAACTCAGCATTAAAACAATAACAAACACACATACACATATGAGTTATTAAAGAAAAAAAAAAAGAAAAAATGCATTCCAAGACAAGACAAGTCATTTCTTTTTATTTGGATTTGGCAGCTGCAAAAGTAAAGTGAACCCGGACTTTTGTCATCGTCTGCACTTTGTTTGAAGCCTTGGATTTATTTTCCGTTCGATCGATCATGAGAGACAAAAAGAGATATACATAGAGAGATAGAGAGAGTATGAGCACATCTCATAAGTAGTTTGTCACAATGAAAATATTTCGCAGCAGACTGAAATTGCATTGGAGCGCAACTTTTGATTCGATTGGAATTGATTTTATTTTTTATTTATTTTTTCTTTATTTATTTAATTTTTTTTTTCTTTTTTTTTATATTTATTTTAGTATGTTGCTATTGTTAGTGTTAACGCAAGTGTTCAAACAACAAAATGATAGAACAATGGCGTCTCTATATTATATATATTAAGTAGTATAAAAATGGACGGACAGACAGATAGACAGACAGGTAGTCAGACAACGGCGCCATTTTAAACTAATCAGAACTCATCGAAAGTCAACTTAACAGAAGCCACGTCAAATATGGTGACTGTGGTGGAAGTCACAGTCAATACGGACACCTCAACAAGTGAAGACATTTCGCAGAATTGTGTGCAACGCACCTTGCAACACACAGAGACAACGCGTTAAGTGTTTCATCAAAATCGAAAACTTTGTAGAAACAAGTGTTTCATCATTTGAAGAAAGATAGTGTCTCAGTTATTATAAATCAGTGTTACTATGAAGTTATAGACGGACGCATGAAATAATTAAATAAAATAAAAATTATTAAAAACAATGAAAATTAAAGGTCACAAATTTAAAAAGCCGCGTGAACCGCGTCTCTTTGATCCAAATGTGCGATATGGTTCAAAGATAAGAACAAGAAAAATTGATCGTTGCCTCAATCAATTGGAACAGGCTTTGGGGTGAGTCAGTTAAATCAAATCAAATAAATATTCAAGTGATTACAAATATTAAGGAAATAAATTTTAAAAAATAATATTATTTATACGCCATGTTGGATTAAGTGAAACATTGCACAAAATTATTAGTTTTTATTAGTTTTTCCAATTCAAACCCTTGTGAATTTGTGTATATGTATACCTAAATACCAAACAGCTTGTGACCGGCGGTTTCTTTTTATGAACTTTTAAGATATCACTTTCAATATTTTCATTATTTAATTTTTTTATCTATGTATTTATTTTTTTTGCGTGCGAGGTAGGGAGTAATCCGTTCGGACCTATAGCCACCTTTATGACTACGTGTGTGGTGTATTCACAAAACATTCGTCCTCTGCTAGTAAACAATTTACATACTCCGAAATCGCTTTTTGCATTTCTTCGGAGGAGGCTCGTCTTCTTCTGCAGATCATGGCTCTGCTTCAACGTTGTCATGTCATCACTTCTTCGTCAATTCGTGTATTTGTTTAGCTGCACGTTAGGCTGCGTGCAGTCAGCAAACGCCACGACTCAGGCCCAAGACTCTTGCTGGAAATCTTCCTGCCTCATACTCAACTCATTGCAATGAATAAAATTATGATAATCCATTAAAGAAAAAATTTCGTATTAAATTAGGAAATCATGACAACAATTTGGGAATTTGGTAATGCATAATGGTGGGCACCCTGCAAGATGTCAACACCTTGAATTTAAGAATTTTTCTCAGCTCCACTTATGTATATTTGTTTCTCAAACAGTGGAGCTCCAACATAACTCAACCATGTTTTAGTATTGCGAGTCATGACCTAAATGAGTGATGCTGGATGGTTTCTTTTTCTCTCTCCTTCCCAAATATGCAGCTACTAAGCATATAGTTCTGTGTGATTTCCATCAAAATGTTAGAACAAATCATGGTTGCCTCTCTCCAATCTCAGTTTGCAATTATTAAGTATTCTGCATGGGGTCAGATTGTTTTACATGGTCTTCCTTAGCCTATCCCAGTTTGTATAAAGATCTTTGAATACTTAGCCCTTGGATGGATTTATTTATTGTACAAGCTTTTATATCTACATTCTAATACATTTTAGCCCTTTCTTCATTTCTACCCAATTAGTTGATTTGTAAATTCTAATTTGACTCCAAGATTACCAATTAAAAATTGAATTTCAATCAATGTTTTTTTTTTTTAAATCTTAATACTCTAGAGATCAAAATTTCAAAATCAATTTGTTAATAACACTCACTCTCTCTCTCTCTATCTCTCTTTGATATATAATAATGATTTTCCAATCAAATAGAATATCCGACGAGTATCTACGTTGCGTATACTTGATATACATATGTTTATAATTTATACATTGCATTGCTTTACTCCCCACATACTTAAATTGCTTATAGCTATTTCTTGATCTCCCCCATTCTCGCTTTTACATTGAGTTTACACTTGTCGTTCTGTCGTTCATTCGTTCGTTCATTTATCAGGCATATTTGCATATGAAATTTTTGGGCATGACACAACAATAACAACAAATCTTACAGCAACAGCAACAGCAACAGCAACAATTAATATACAGAAAATTCGTTGATGTCTATTGCAACAAATAATTTTGGATTAGTGTGTTGTATAGTCATTGTTGTTTTTGTTGTTGTTGATGTTGTCGTTGGTAGTTTTGTTTACATTATTTTACGTTGCGTTGTGTTAAATAATAAATGCCATTGAGTAAATCGTAATTAATTATGCAAAAGTTTATTGGTGGCAGAGCTTAGTGCAATTATGCAAAATATAACAACAAAACACAAACTATAATCATAGTAGATACACACACTTATTTATATATATATAATAAGAGAATATGTACGCACACATAAATAGAGTCATGCTTAACTTAACTTGAACTGCCAAAATTAATATATCATTGGCATAAAGACACACAACACAACACCAAGGAAGACAACTCAACTCTACTCAAGTGAAGTCAATTCAACTAAACTGAACTCAACTCAACTTGAAGCTCAAATTTAACTCAATACAATATGAATATGTGTTAGCATGTACGTGTGTGTGTGTGTGTGTGTGTGTGTGTGAATATTCAAATAACAAGGTAATAACTGTAAGTTTAAGTATGCAAATAAATGAAAATCTTAAACGCAACTACAAAATCTACACAAACAAAGATATTGAGATACTCTACTAAGATATTAACTCACAAACGACTGCCTATAGAACGATTTACTAAAACATATTGTACACACACAAACATTATGTACTGCATCTACTACACAACGAAGTATTGTATCTATCGACAATCTTATACATATGTACATACATACATACATACATACATATGTATATGGAAGAGCTTAGAGCTTACTACATATCTCTGTCTATGGCATGAAAATATTATCATTTGTGATTAGTTTCAGTTTCGGAATGCTTATGCACTTAAATTATGTTTTAGCAAAGGCATGTGAAGCAATGATTAAATGTTATAGGAATTTGCGAATGATTGGAGGTTATATCAGGTGTATATCTATATATATACACACACACACACACACACACATACGCATGTATCTGTGTGTATGTTTGTATGTTTGTATTTACCAAAGTTCTACTATGTAGTATCTTAATGAAACAATATCTTTGTACTTGATACATTTCAATGAACTTCGACAAACACACACACACGAGCACACACATTGATACTCCTACTAGGATGGATACTAAGGTTTGTTTAGTTTATGAATTTATCTTGTCAAATGTGTTAAAAATTAAGTAATTCAATTCAATTATTCAATGGGAAATTTTATACAATCACGTGTAAAATCTATCAGAAATCAGTTATTAAGTCAAACAGTGATGACCATTGTACTTCATTCAATAAAATGAATTAAATTTATACTTACAACAATAAATTGAAAATCACAATATTAAAATGAGGACACATTAAATTAAGGTATACAAATCTCTTTGATTATAATCAGTCTTCTGTTATTGCAAACATCAAAAATTAATTGACATAAACTTAGTACTACTATGTAGAATGATAAATTATAAATAAAATAAGACATAGAATAAATTTCAAAAATCATTTGATTGACAACAAAATATTATTCATAACTAACAAGTGAAGAATTAGAATTAGGGAAAACTCGACACCATATAAACTGAGAAGAAACTACTATGTAGTAATTCATTATTTATATTATAAGTACTAAGTACAATAAGATTATGCAATCCTATTGCCTATTTGTCTCGGAGGAGAATTTAAAGAAAAATTTCTATTTTGTTTGGATTATGTCAATCGTATAAGCTAATCGAAACTTTAGGAAAAATCCAACAAAATTAAATGCAGTAATATGCATCATGACCTTTACATTGTTGGTGTTTAGGCGAGTATAACAAGATCGCCCCTCGCACTTTAGCTGCCCTCCCATGAGGTATCCCGCTATAATGTGAGCTTTCGTTGCTAGCGTTATTATTTTTCAACACAAGACGAAAATTCAAGTACCAGGCGGTGGGGATTTCATCTTAAGCAAGTGCTCATGAGTTAGTCACTGTTCAGGACTCAAAAAGATCAGAAGTCTATGAACACACATCAAAGTGATCATATACGGATTCTAATAACCTTCATGTCTACATGTTTTTATACTCTTCACAGGAGTGAATAGTATTATAAGTTTGTCATGAAGTTTGTAACACACAGAAGGAGACATCGGAGACCCCATAAAGTGTATATTAATAGTCAGCGCGACGACACAATTTGATCTAGTCAAGACCTTCGGACCACTAGCAGGGAACCCCCTATATAAACCTGGATCCAAATTAATGATCTTATTAGAAAATCTTTTACTTTCATTGCTCCATATTATTGCATACATATTTATACCTTGGAAAGTTAAGTGACTTATATATATTTATTTATAAAATTCATCGGAATTGAATACCAAACACATATTTAGTAGCATTTACCCTAAGGAACTTGAATAATATAATAATATAATATAATATATATATTATATATAATATATAGAAATAAACAATTGGAAATTGATTCAAAGTAAGAAGAACCATCTGAGAATCGATATTGTATAGGTCAACTATCATTCAATTCTAAGCCTTAAATCGATTGGACTGCAAGAGGAAACAATATGTAGAAATAATAATATGATACAAAAAATAATTATTAGTCAAAATTTACTTCTACAAAGGGATGTAACGATTCCGAAACCGATTTAATCCCTAGCCCAATATGTTGATATCAGCGGCTATTTATTGACCAATATCCGCCGTTATACCTTAAATCAACAGTTTTTGAAATGTTTTACCACAAATTAAGGATCAACAAATCGCGGAAGATAATAACAATAATAGCACAGAAAATTTATTTTAATTTTATTTAATTTGCTCAATAACTGATTTCGTTATTTAGAGAGTGAGGAAACACATATTGTAACAACAACAACATTATATCCAGACTACATTTACTGTACAATCAATAGGCATTCTGGAGAAAAGAACACTTATCTCATTAGATAAAAGTACAATCAAAGATATTATCGATTGTTAATATTCCTGTTAAGTATCTGAAGAAGTTTTTAAAATTTGTTTAAAAAAAACTCAAGAAGAGGAGCTTATTTCAAACACATGAATTCTCATCCTAAAGAAGAAGAGGTTGAATCTTATATAAAATGTCCAAACATTACAAGAAACTCAGTTATAAACAAATATGTATTGGTGTGATGAAGAGAATTCCCAAAACTTGAAAACACTCTTACAAAAGTAGATACTTGTCTTATTAAGCCTCATACAATTAGATTTGCGTAACAGATTATCTGCACTTAGCATGATTTAGTTTATTACTTTGTGATATAATTACACTTGAGATACATACTTTATTATTTATTTGATTTCATATTTAATAATGTATAGATATCCGTATCGACATCTTTGATTACTATGTTGAATTGTTACTTACCCACTTTTCCTTTTTAATTCATTCATGAAGCATTAATAATTGAAATGAATTGAGAATCCTTCTTCCTGAAACCAGAAAAAAAAAATGGAATGAGAATATACAATTTCACAAATTGGGAACTAAGTATTTAACATTCAAAATTGTCACAGTTAATTTGTTGTTTGTTTGTTTTTTTTTTTTTTTCTATAAAACTAATTCAATTTATTCAAAATCAATAAACTAAAAAGCTTGCGGTTTTTGGTGAATTTGCATAATATTCCAATTAACTTTTAAATATTACAATATTTTATTTATTTCTGTATTATTTTCTCATTTAATTTTAAAAATAATTTCACACTTAATACCAAACAAATATAAAACAAAAAAATTAAATAAAATACAATAAATTAATTAAAATAACAAAGAAAGAAATATGCAACAATTTTGACATATTTGATTGAATTGTTCCACATATTTAAATATTTTTTCCTCCTCCTTTTTAATTCTTTTTATATTTATTTGTGTTAATGTAATTTTATAATAAAAAATAAATGTTTTAAACTTGTTTTTTATTATTATGTATTATAATGTTTTTTGTTTTTTATATATTTATTTCATTTAATAAAAACAATTTATATGTAAATTTTAATGATGCGCAAAAATTATAATAATTTCGCATATTTCTTGGTAATAAATAATTTAATTAATTTTATGAGAAACATCAGAAGAAGAAGTCATAACAATAAATTAATTAACAAAAAAAAAAAAAAATAGAGAAATAAATATTAAAAAAAATGGACAAAAAATTAATACAATAAAATGGAAACTACATTAAATAAATAATATTAAATAATATTATTTAACAAAAAATGTTAATGAAAAAATATGCAGAAAAAATTAAATTTCCATCAAAGCGTTTACAGTAAAGTATGTAGAACATTCCTCCCAGGCGAATATCTATTGTGGTCGGACAAATTTCTAAGTCCCAAGTTATGTTTTTGGAACAATTTCTTTAAAACCGTAGATTTCAGTCCACGGAAGATTTTATTGTACCATAGGCACAGTAAATATGTTCTTCATTTATTTATTAGATTAGGGGTCATCCTCATATTAATTATTTCTGAGAAACCTCCCCACCTGGTGTGACGTCACATATTTTGCAGTGGAAACCGATAATATAATGTTTCTTTAATTCCACGTATATTTAAATGTTTGTCTCTCTTAGGGTTTCTATTAGGACTCTATATACGTAGGTCACAAAGCCTAATGATAGAGTTGGTAAGAGAGTTTCGTTAAAAGATGTAAAATATTTTACATTTTGACATGTGACGTCACAAAGCTTCTGACCCCTCCCTCTCTCCCTGTCACAGGTGTTTAAACTTCTTTGATGTGAAATAATGTGTAACGTAATATGTGGATATCCCCTTACGTGTTCGATCTTGAAATCTTTTTTTGGTTAACTTTCATTGCACATTGTTATACTTTATTTAAAGTAAATGAATTCTTAGAATTTTAATTGTAGAATCTAAATTTGGGTTCTGAAATATAGCACAGTTTAACATTACATAAGCAGTAGCTCTCATCCCATTACTCTCAATATGTTAATTGGTCTTGAAGATTATTGTATTATTATTGTATTGGAATGACAAACGTTTAAGCTTACAAGATTGTAAGCGTACATTATATGTATGGTTTATTTATATACTTATGTATAAGATTATTTATTATTTAACTGAAATCATAAGTTCTTGTAGTATAAACTTTTCTTTTATGGTAAACCATAATGAATAAAAACAACCAAGAGTAGTCTACCAAACTCATGTAGTAGTTTCAAAGTAATAACTTCGAATAAGTTAAGGTTGATGATAACTTAATACTTCAATCCTCTAACTTAGGTAAAAGGCATTACAATATTTTCAATTATATTTCCTTTAGAGTGTTTTGTTAGTTCATAATTAGAAATCATATGTACTCATTGCTCTAATTATGAGCATCGAAATCTAATACTACTTAAAAGTATTAGAAAACTGAGGAATTTTATTTGCTTCTGTGTCTTTTCTCTAAATGAAATAAAGTCGAAACTGATTAATTAAGTCTTATCGGGTTAACGCTGCTATCAGTTACTTTAAAATGTTAGCTTTCTTCTATAAAGTTCGGAATGAATGATGTTTAGTTTATTTTGTTGAGTTTCACAATTCAAAAATTGATGTTTGACAAAGATTACTTGATTGATTTGAAAATATGCCGCTAAGCTTTATATGCAAAATTTGATTCACTAAATTTTGATGAACTAAACGCTATATGTTGCAGGCAGCTTTCTACAATAAAACAATGAAAACTGCATTCAAACCGGTTAAGCCGATTCTGAATTTAGCGTGGACAGACTATAAGACGTTTACGATTTTATATATGTTTATGTATGTATAGATTGATAGATATAAGTCTATGCAAAATATAAATATCTCAATAATACTTATAAGAGACTAGTGAGAATAATTTAAGAAATACATGTGGAAAATTAGGTGAAGGAACGATACTGGACTACATCAGGGGGTCCAACCACTTTGGTTCCCTGTCTCCCATTGAAAGACGTGATGATTTGTGCCGTAGGGACAATGATAAAAGTGACAAGCAAAATGTAAAGAATTGTCGCTGAGTGAGCAAAACGAACGATACTTTTGTTTTTTCTATGTGTCTGTCACTTGAATTGGGTCGCGGGTTGGACAGCCCTGGGCTACATAAACTTCCCTTACCTTTGCCCACCCAGTGTCAATTATCTAACTAAAGTAATATGGTAAAACATTACATAACACAACATACTTACTTGTAGTGAAGTGCATTTGAAATTGAAAAAAATATGTTAAATCATTTTCATTTCATTTTGAATAAATTAATTAACTAAAAAGAGGCAGCAAATGAAAGGCCAAATAAATATAATTAAAATTAAAGCAAAAATCAAAAATCAAAAACAAAAACAACAAAAATAAAAATATTGTATAAAACCAGATGGCTTTAATTTATTTATAAAATATTTTCAATATCAAAGCGTGAAGAGAAAAAAAATAATTATTATTGTATAAAAACAATAAAAAAAAAATATCCAAATTGTTGCCTTTCACAAATTTAAAAGATTAACACACAAAAAACAAAAGCAAAAAATAAAAAAAAAAAACAACAATAAATAAGAAAGAAACAAAAATAAAGTATAATTTTTTTTTTTTTTTAATAAACAAATTTTGGATTTTATGTTTGCAGATTGCATAAATAAAAAATTAACTAGAAATTATGGAAAATTCAATGATGAAAAATTTCAATGTTAAATAATCAACAAGAACAAAAAAAAAAAAAAAACAACAGCAACAGCAACAACAACAAAAACAAAAATATTTATTATTAAAATAACAAAACATTCTACAAACCATTTGCGTTGGAATTATAAATTTATAAACAAAATTACAAATTATTAACTATAAAGAAAAGGAAGTGTATGTACTCTACTACTACATACAACATATATATTTCAACAATTAATGGCTCACACTCTTTCATTTCATATATTTCAAGAAAATAATTCGAATATTTCACAGAACCTAAAGATGCTTCATTTTCTTCCTTTAATGTTAGAAGGAACAGTCAGGTAGTTGGGTTTGTTTAGGTAGAGGAAACCATGTCACTTGATCATCCTATATAAGGGCAGTTGAACCAAGCGTCAATGGGCTCTCCAGTCTGACTCTTCAATTGTTTGTAGTAGTGTACATTTTGCCCAATTATCTCAAATCTGTTTTGATCTGTAGAGTAGTGGATGCCTGCCTTAGCATTTATCATATTGACTAATATTTATCATTGACGACTTTGTCAATAGTCATCGATGGATATTGTAAAAAGTGATCATGACATGATTTTCTTATTATTTATTATCAATTATTATTGTTATTATTATTTCTTTGTTTACTTAAGTTTCTTGGTTGGTTCATTGGTATCATGCACCACAAATGTTTTTCAATTGAATTTATTTCTTCTTTGCTTATAAAAAAAAAAAAAAAAAAAAAATTATAAAATAATAAAAATTAAAACAAAACAAATCGAACAACAACAAATTAAAAGAAGCATCCAACAAATCATCAAGCACAAAATACTTATAATTCTTGGAATAATGTTCAATGTCTTTTTTTTTTTATTATTATGTTCGTTTTGTTTTTTTCGTTATTCTCTATTTATTTATTTATGTCGAAAATTAAGTACACAAAAAGTCGGCATATTAAAGACAAACGGTTGCTTGTAGTTGAAGTTGATTAAAATTGTTTAGATTGTTGTTGTGCGGTAAGGAACATATTTCCAGAAATCATTTTCAAAAGATATCTAACTATTGTACTACATATTTGATCTTTATTCAATTGTTGTTGTGAGTAAAAAACATGAGGAGCTCAGATGATTTGCTTTTGAAGGACGTAAAACTGTATGCGTGGCTCTAATTAGAAATTACAGACACATATAGAAACATTTTTTATTTTTATTTATTATAACAATTTATTATGTGATTTCTTAATAAATACTTTAAATAAACTTATCAAATTATTTTACATCATTTTAATTAAGCTAATTTTTTGCGCTAATTCCGAATCTGTCAGTTTTTCGCTAGCACCTCTAGTTTTTGAGTTTTTCATTCGTTTTTACTCTGTTCTTACCATCATTTGGAGATCATTTACATTACACAGGGTTACGAAATAAATTTTGAGTTATCAATATGTTGTCTTCTTAGAATATATAATATTTCTTTGCTCTATTATATTTTGAAGTTCATACATCATCTTATGTTCGACATGGTTAACATGTTAGTAAAGGGAGGTATGAAACTTTAAATTGAAATTGAAAACTCAGGTTAAAGGTGTTAATTGCCATGAATTTGACTTTGATTTGATTTGATTTCCGGCATGTAGGCTCGGAGAAAGTCCAATCGGGAAGTCCAATATTCGATCACTTTTTGCAGCAATGACCTCCATTGTATTGTGTATTGCCGTAAATCGTTTGTGGATTATCGATGTAGGCAAGAGACTTCACATAGCCCCACAAAAAAATAGTTCAAAATGTGTTAAAGCGCATGATTTTGGAGGCCAATTATTTGTTCACCGAACGTTTCTTTCAATAAATCAATCGAACTGAACTATGTTTTTCGTTAAGAATCTGCACAATTTGCAGACGTAGTTCAGGTGTCTGTCTATTCTTTGTGAAATGGCAAACCAATTCAAACACAAAACAAGTGACAGCTGTCAAAATGTCGCTTATATAAAAAAGTATTGCCAATTTAAATTTCTATACTTCTAAATAAAACAAACACCCGATATTTATTTTGTTTTGATTAACTCACTTAAATGTACTTTTCACTCTTTAGGATTTAGGGGTTTCCCCATTTGAATGAATGTTTAGATTAATTCCTTTCTTCAAATTTGGCAGTTACATTACCATATTAGCAACATTTCGCACTTTCTCTGTTGTGACCAAAGGCAAAATGTTCACCATCAGGCGTATGCGGCTCGTTGTTCCATAAAGCAACTTCTTGTCACTATTCCTCTATTCCTTATACACCTCTGACATGCAGACAACCAACGACGACCAAGCGCTTATCGCTACCTACGCTGACGACACACAAATTATATGTAACTCTGCTTCACTAAATGAAGTGGTGGAAAAAATTAACAACTGTCTAGAAAGCTTCAACGCCTTGGCCAAGCATTGAAACATAGCCATCAAATTTGCCAACTGTACATTTAAAGCCCCCTGTCCAGTTGCAACTTACAACTCAAGCATCATTCCGCCCAACATGGCTATCTTAAGTCATAGGTACTTTCTTGACGGAATAGAATTCAAGTTTGTCATCTTGCCCGTCTAGCATCAATATGGAACTATCTAAACAAATCCTAGTATAGATAATGATTCAAGAATATATAAGTTACAACAACAGCAGCTGAGGAGATGATAAGATGAAGTGGAGTGTAGACACCGCCTAACTTTACGTTTCACCGTGCTAAGCGTATCGCGTATCAATTCCGACACCAGCACCATCTCCAATTCGATATCAATACCACATGACAACTTGCAAAATGTAAAGCGAGCGACTGCAACTAAAATTAGCTACAAAAGTTAGAAAACAGCAGATGAACTGAAAGTTCTGTCACTAACAAATAAATAAATAATGAAAATTAAACTTATTACAAATAAACATTTTTTCATTAATTTATACATTTTGCTCAAGAAGTTCAAGTAATCTTGAGCTAGTGATGTCTTCAAGCGTAACTTTATTTTCCCAATACCTATGTAAACTTAATACATACTATAACTTAAAGTACTCGTACATAAATTATATTATATATTGTTTTCGATTGTTATCAATTTATGTGCCCAGAATTGATATTTCTTTCTATCATATTCACTTAAATTTTGATAGTACATAATTTGTCTTTATACATAACAAATTTATTGCATCAATACTAAATAATAATTTGATTCATTAATTAATAAAAAATATAAGCAATATGTACTATGTAAGTATGTCAAAGAGAAGTTAAATAAATAAAAGTTTACTTTTCTTTTGAAGTAAATTCAAAAATATCTTCTTATATAATGGGAATTCATAAAATTACTTTAAAGTTGATTTAATAATAATATTTGTCTTCTTTTTTCATTTTTTTTTTTTTTTTTTTTTTTGTTGTACCATTGTATTTATTATTAATCACCCTAAAAAAAAACTCACATAAAAACTAAATTGTATTATGAAAGTATCTCGTTGTTGTGGTATCTACGCATTTACGCTGCTTATTGTGCTGCTGCTGCTGCCTTGAAAGCGAAATAATTATGAAATTATTTATTAAATGTTTCGTTGTCTCTCATTTGTTTTTATTTTTGTTATTTTTTTTTTTTTTCATAGTAGTTGTTGCTATTAGTTTATATGAGTATGTGTATTTTTACAAATTTGTGCCTTTTCCGCCTTCCTTCCTTACTTGACTTTTGTATTTCGAACCATGAAATAACATCGAACGACGACTACAACGAATCAAGTCAAATCATTCGGGAGAACGTTGAGTTTATTCTAATTGTTCGCTGTCGTCTTTGTCGTCGTTGACGTTGTTTTTATAGTCTATATAGTCTTTATATTGTACATAGTTCATCGTCATTCATATGTCTTTCTGTCTATCTGTCTATTTGTTGAATATGAACAGAAAAATTTCGCATTGTCTTATCGGTTAAATGTCTATAGAAAAGTAAAGAAAGAAAGAAAAAAAAAAAAAAATTATTTATAAAAAAAAAATTAAAATAAAACTTGGCGACATCGTTGAAGCTTTTGACGTTATGACGTTCTGTCTATAAATCTAGCTATCCATTTGTCTATTTGTCTATCTGTCTAGATGTCTGAATGTCTGAATGTCCATACATTCATTCGTTTAGTTGTTTGTCTTCAAGTCCATTTATTGTTGACTTCGTTGGCGGTGGCGACATTTATCCGTTGCCAGTGAGCGAACGTCTTAGATAGAAATCATGCCATTTTTGTCACAAGTGCGGGTGTGAGATTTAAGTCACTTTGTCATCATCGTCATCTTCATCATTATTGTTATTATCATTATCATAGTCATCATCGTCATCATCGACATCATCATTATAATCATTAGTAAGTAGTAGCAGCAGCAGCAACAGAAGGCAGCGTAGTAGTAGTTGTCGTCAGTTATTACAATTTGATTTCGAATCTTTCGTTCGGTTCAGTTTGGGTTCGTTCGTTCGTTCGTTTGTTTTGTTGTCATTCAAAATGAATTGAATTGACTTTAGTTGAGCGTTTAAATATACATACAATCTACATGCAAACGTACTCAGTCAGATACAAGCACACAAACACACATAGATGCATACATATAAGCATAAGTATATATAATTTATATGTATATGACTTTCCTGATCTGTTTGTACTTGCGATAAATTTCATTTCATTTAATTTTTATTTTCTTTCTTTTTTCGCTTTTTTTTTTTTTTTTTTTTCAATGCCGCCTTTGCTGTTGCTTCTTCTTCTCCTTTATTATTATTATTATTTCTCGCGTTTTAGTTTTGTATTTTATACTTTTTTTTTTTCATCACAATTTTTACTTATTTTTTTTATTTTTTTTTTTTTTTTATTTTGTATCTTTTGTTCGTAATTGAATTTCAACTTGTTGGGTTTTGTTGTTGTGTAATGTATCTAAATACATATATACATACATATGTATGTATGTACATAAGTATAAAGATAAACACACTATAAAGAGACAAGCATATGATTCTCGGGTATTTGCGTATTGGGATCAGGGACTCATCAATTAGTAAATTAATTTTATGCGCGACTCTAATAGTTTTTTTTTTTCTGTTCTATTCTATTGTTCCTACAATGTCTCGTCTTCTACCTCTCAAATGCTTTTTCAATCGATCAATCGAACGCTCACTAACTCAGTCAGTTAGTTAGTCGCTTCACTTGCACTCGGATTTTTTCATTATTGCGTTATTATTTTCAGTTCTTATGACTACTATTATTTGTTTATTATTTTAGTTGTTTTGCTTTGAGTAATATTACCATTACCAGGTTATTAGGTTTATAACTTCAATACTTTTGTCTTATACTAGTATTGGACATTCAAATCAATTCATTCATTTATTTATTTATTTATCTATCTACATTCATTTACTTAACATTGTATCTTTTAACTATAGTACATAAATATTATTGTTGTACATACTCGTACATCGATATCTATATCTACTTATTTGCGGTTGTTTGTGCCTCTTTTACACCTCAACCAAATGTGTTTTGTGGTTTATTTTAACAACAATAATAACAACAACAACAACAACAAATCAAACATCATTATTATTATTATTATTTTTCGTATTTTATTTTAATATTTTTTCTTCTATTTTTTTGTTTTTTTTTTTTCTTATTTTAATTTTATGAATTATGAAATGCGAGGTTAATATGACATCACTCTATCTATTGTTTTTGGTTTTGTTTTTGTTTTTGTTTTGAGTGTGATTTGTCTTAAATACTTTTATGTAGTAGACTTTTGTAAAGTTGAACCCATGATGATGAAAAGGTTGAACGTATCTTTCGTATCCATTTTGTTTTTATGATTCTTTTTATTTTTATTTTTTTATTTTTTTTTTTTTTTTCTTTATTTAATTTAAACTTTGATGCTGCCTTAGATTTGTCTGCCAATCTTATTTACATGTTTACAACAAGTGTCTGAAGGCCTTGACCAAATTGTAACTGACCACGTTAAATTTTATTTAACTGTGATGAAGATTCAAATAGAATTGTATGTACAAGTATGTAAGTTCATCAAGTGTTAAAATCTTAAAGACTAACATATGCTAATGATTAATAATATTTCAACTGAAGGGGAACATGATATTTTGTACTTAAGCGGGTTATTGTTTTGTTAACTACAATATTTATGAATGGATTTTGATATAAAATCAATACTTGAAACTCGTTTAATACACTAAATTACATTAAATATGTGTAGACCATCATTCTGTTTAGACATTAGTTTACAATCTAAAAGAATCACAATTAAGTTTTAAATATCATAAAAAAAAAGATTCAAGTTGGTTGTGATTCGAATTTGAGGAAGTAAATAAATAAATAAATTTCCATACAGAGACTATTGAAGTAACAAATAAATAAAATAAAATTTATATCGAATTAACCAACCGAAAAAGATCTCCAAGGTCTTACATTCTAAAAAGAAAAGGATTCGGATGATGACGGGAGTCTTACCGGGGCACTGCACAATTGAACTCATTGCCCTTAGGATGCACGTTTCACATCAAGATTTCTGTCGTAGCTATGAATATGAGGAGGAATCAGAGAGTATTCAATACAACCTGCTTTTTTTTTTTTCAAGGCAAACTCGTCTTCTCTTGAAACACTTCTTTGATGATCTGGCCAATTGTCAAAATAGCGGAATTGCATTCTTTAGGTTAGTTTTAGAGGTTGAGGAGATCTCCGGGACCTATTATCTGATTACCCTAATTCTCTCTACTGCTCTAACCCTCCTCCCTCCATCATTTTTTTTCTATAATCAATGTTAGTTATAAGTAATCATCTGAAAACGGATTGTAAAGATATTTATTTTATAGCAATCGAAGGAATTTTTGTCAGCTCGATTGGTCAATAAATAAGAGACAAGTTTGCATAGAAATTGTCGAACTAACAGACAAACTAAAAAGAATCAATTCTTTTCTGACACACGAATCATTTCACATTCGTTTGGGTTTATGAAACGCTAAAGCGGATAAATAATATCACACATAAAATTACTTATTCAAAATGTAAACCCTACAGTTTTTCAATGCAATATTATTTAGTTACTTTAAAAATACTGTTCATTGAATGGATACATATACAGATGAATTATAAACAATATTAGACACACAGAACTTCCGAATTTATTTATTATTATTTATGTCCTTAATTTTATTTACCAAGAAATCATTAAATAATTTTAGAGAATAATATATTTAAGACTCTGAATTTGTGCTGGGAAGTATTTATATCTTTACAGCTGAAATTTGGCATTGTTAAAAATAAAATAGAACTGCTTCAGAATCCCAGCAGCATTTAATTTGGAAGGAAAGTTCTGATAGAGGTTTTTTTTATTTATTTACTAGCGAACCCAACCTTGCTTCGTAAGGGTTGTTTCCTTCAACAGCACTGAGTATCAGAAAATTAAAGTGATATTTAAGTTAATATCTTGTAGTATTATTTTAGGGGTTGGGGTTATTTGATATTTTAGATGTCGGGAACGGGGACACATATTGGGACCAAAACTATCCTATTTTCAATCCGCTAACCAACCATACAAATTCACAAAATTTTAATGCAATCAGATGAACGGTATGGCAGCGCATAACAGACGAACAATTTAAAACACTAATTTGTATATAATAAGATTTTTTTTTGTATTTATAAGATAAAATTATAGAAAAGTACTAGCTACCAGGACCTATGACTCTATGATGAGATGAATTTATGACGATTAGAATAGGTGGATTAAATTACAATGAAGAAGGAAATCATAAACTAAGTCAATATTATACAAAGATAATTTTTTTAAAAGTTCTGATGCTTTAATGCTTTTAAAAAATATAGCACTAGGTCCGCCTAGCTTGGACAGACATCTAGAATGTGGTCGATGGAGGACGTGACTCCGTTGGAACAGAGTTGCGATGATGCGTCAGTAGGCATGAGTTGAGTATATCAGCTACGGAGGAGGACCGGTACTTTGAGCTTTTGATGGATAATGGATTCCTGTGCGTAGGATTCGTATACCGATGTTAGCCTCAAGCCAAGTTTGTCAAAATCTTTCTGCGTATAAGTTTAGTAAGATGTTTTTTCATGTTTTGTTATGGAGCCGATTGCAACATAAAGTGCCGAAAGCACTTAATGAGCAACTTTGCTAATAATATCTTGCATTCTTTTAAAAAAGATATGTCTAAAGTATTTAATAGAGTAACCTAAACAATCGATAAACTCCAACTCCGTTTAACCGATCATCATGAAAGAAAAATTTGTATGCTATTCGATTTGTTATAACTCATCGGCTGTAACTTGGCGAAGCAGAAATCAATTTCTTCAACGTTGTAACATCTATATTTCTACCATTGAAAACAAAATAATTTGCATTATGTTATTGTTAAAAGATCCTGAAAATTATAATTGGTCAAAGTATGGTAAATTTGGAATAATTTAGCATATAAGACAGATTTACTTGAAGTCAATTTTACAAGTGAAAACTTCAAAGAGTTCAATCAAATTACAAAATATAAATTCCGACACAATTGCATATCGATTTAAATCGATAAAATTCCATACTATTTTAGTTCAAAAGAATTTAAAAGTTTGACTTTGGAACTTTACTAGAAATATGTACTAAGTAATTAACCCATTAGATATAAAGTTAAAGATTGATAGACTTAGAGGGAGATGGAGTGCGAAATGTCATCAAATGGCAGCAGCACTTAAGTGTATTAAAAAGATACTCAGACACATTCATATAAATACACATACAAATGGACATACATACATACATACATACATATGTCTAATGGTAATAAATAACGCTATTTCAATAATAAACCACAATGAATAAACGAATCAAGTATGACACGAGTGCAGAGTACAGTACAGTTGAACACACCCTCAATGTTGTTTATCGACCTAAACAACTCCAAAGTATACTAACCAAATGCAGCAAGCTGGCAAGTAACCAACCAGTCAGTCGTCGTCAGTCAGTTAGTCACTGGCCCTCAGTTTGATGGACTTCGAGACTTAGTATCAACCACCTACCGTGCAATAAATTTCAAGGACTAAATAATAACACACTCTCACACACACATTTACTTTCATATTACATACTACTACTCTATACTCGTACACATACGCATGGGATGATAGATCAAAACACATGTGACTTATTAATGACCAACAACCAACCAAGACCAGACCAACAAGGTACAATATTATACTTAGTACGAGACGAGACAGGCAGAGCTAGGCAGGCAGGCAGAGCAGAGCAGAGCAGAGTAAAGCAGACGATGTTACCGTCATATATCCAAGAAGTCGAACTTGTCGCGGTCGTCATCGGTATCGTTGTCAATATCGTTCGTCGTTCGTCGGTCGTCAGTCGCAGTTGACGCACTTAATATGAAGGTAATAAAAATGAAAAACCGACAACGACGACGATGACGGTGACGGTGACGGTGACGACGTTGTCAATAATTATTTAAGTGCGAGCAAGCCACGCTGTGGCACTTGGCACTCGACACTCGTTTGCATTATTAGCACTTGTAAATACATAAGTACATACATTCACATCGATAGATATGTACTAGGTAGATATTGTACAATATGTAATGTATCTACTACATATGTAGATAAAAAGATATAAATTTATCTTAAGTTCCATTGCTACCCCAATACTCTCCGAACACAGTTTGTATAACGGTTAGCAAGTTTTATTGTAATTAAACGATTGATTTCCATAATAACATAATTCTAAGCAAACGAGTCTCAAAAGCACAAAACCATCACTTGGCTCACTTGGTTGTCGGTCATTCTATAATTCATTCGGTCGTTCATTCGTTCGTTTGTTGGTTGTATCGTTACCAAGTAACACTTCTTTCAGATATTTGATTGACTGTATGAGGGTGACGCCATCCAACATCAAAATTAACGAATGCAAGAAGTAAAATGACCCTGAGCAGTCAACATAGTCGCCATCATCATCATCATCATCATCGTATTACCATCACCAATCATCACCATCACCAATCATCATCATCATAATCATCATCATAGTGAACACAGTGTGGCATTCATTGTTTTTGTTGTTTTCATGTATGTAAATGAAAATTATTACCATGATAGGTATAAATGTATGTACATATCTTGAAGATACATTTTGCATTCACATATATAAGTATGTGTCTTGTTGCACTGAGTTATCTGTCGAATATTCATTTTATTTAAATTTTTTCACTCCCTCTCTCTCTCTCTCTCTTTGTCTTAGTTTGTGGTTTTTTTATCTCCACATTTGTTTGCATTGCAAAATGCAGTTAATTCTAATTGAAATTGCCAGAGTCAAAAGATATTTAGCGTCTTAGTTCGCTTTGCATATCTATGAATGTATCTATTTGGTATCCATGAATGTATCTATGTGGTTATTTCTATGCATTTCTTCTAAGTGAACGCGCGTCTGTTCGTATTTGTTTTGTGATTTGCATAATTTGTTTTATAATTTCTGCTATTTATTATTGTAGATATTTTTCTTTTCTCTCTCTCTCTCTCTTTCTCTCTCTATTTCTATTCATTTATTGCTGTTGCTTTTGTTTTTGTTGTTTATTCTTATTGCTATTTCTCAAATTGTTGATGTAGTCGTTGTTGTTGTTGTTGTTGTTGTTGTTGTTGCTGTCATGTCACTCACTGATTGAAATGACTTAATTAACTAAATTACGCGCCTGGAATTTAATTGAAAATGACTTTGTACATTTTTTCGTTTTGTTTCGATTATTATCATTATCATTATTGTTATTGTTGTACGCCTTTCAACAAATTTGTTTGTTTAGTTTCTGGCAAAAGGTTCGTTTTTTTTTTTTTTTTTTTTTTTTTAATTGGCATCAAAAGACGGAAGTATTGTTTTATTCTGAATGATATTGTAGTATTTTGTAATTTATTGTCATCAAAAATATTCCACATTGTTCATGTGCATATTGATGCACTTGCGATGGCGAAGTGGGTACAGCATCTGGGAGTATCTAATCACATAATCATCTCCACACCCTTCAAATTATAACCAAAGTCTACCGTATACTGAAATCAAACAACTCATAGGCAATGAGCTGATGTGACATTTCGTTGATATGCAGACAAAATGTCGCATCATTTGAGAGACAATCTACACCAAAGGCGGCGTTATGGGGCGCCCCTTAATATCCGCTCGCTCATGGAGCGAGTCCTATTTCCTCATTTGAATGGCAGACATGGAGCACCGTAAAAATTTCACCCTGGGCGCTCGAAGTCCTAAAACCGCTACTGCTCTGCATGGGTGTTACCATTTATTTGATCATGCTCGTCGTTTTGGTAATTCTTGACTGTCTTCATCTTCTTTCTTCTTGTGTGCCATCATTAAACAGCTGATGGTGATATAAAACAATTTTACGTAAATTCCAAATTGTAATGTTTTTGTTAAAATTTTAATAAAATACGTGGAAGGCATGAAAGAGGGAGCTACAAGAACTGTTTGCATATACTTTGAAATTGCTCGTAATCATGTATTTTTCACAAAATGTCCATTTTAATAACTCACAAATAGCCACAACTTTCCATTTGTGTGTATAACCAAAACAAAAAACATTTGTTCAAAATAAAAATGCTGTACTACAAACGTTTAGCTGCATTTCCAGCGATATTCGTAATGCAGCTCCACTGCAAATTGTCTATAATAAGTTCATCAAATTTCCTTTTTTTCTTCGTTGGTTTGAGGAAAGAAATCAAGTAAACAAAGTGTTGTATTAAAACTTTATTAATAATAGATTTGTGATGCAAGGAGTACGAAACAATTGGCATGTATGCCAATACATCGAGATCGCTGGTAAACGTTAATCAATCCATATTGCTTAGCTTTGTTGGAGCATTTTCAATGCAAGGCAAATTAAAGTCGCTGAGCGTGATATTTTTATTCCTTTATTTATTGTAGACTGGAAACTAATTCTAATTACAATAAAAAAAACTGAAACAGCTTGGGTCTTGAGCTAGGTGGTAAATCCTTAATATGTTTGATTGTATTTACAATTTAAAAGTCTAAGACTAAATTTAATTAAAGCTTTATTATATTTCATGTATTATATTAAGATTATTTATTAGTTTTATAATCAGTAAAATACTTTTCCAAGCACTTCCATCTCCGCTGCCTGCGTACGTCACAGTGTCCATTCATTGTAACGAACTCGTTGATCCTTTAGCTGTAGAGTAATCCAAACTATATCCCCTTTTATTGTTATCATCAGTTTTCTGGATTCACTCCCCATGTAATAAAGACAAAGATGTATTTACTATTTTCCATGTTTTTTTTTTAAGATTTTATTTTAACTTTAATTACTAAAATGTTAGCTTAAATCATTTTAATGATATAAAAAATATTCACTTGGGCAATTTACCAACTTCTTTAGTTTAGAAGATTGTTTAGTCTGCGTCGTGTTGCATTTTGGGTGAGTTGAGTCGAAATACATTATGATGGCAATGAAGCCGCCGATTGTAAAGGCTGCTGTCTAAATATATTTAATCAAAGGCTATAGATGACTTGAGATCTCTATGCAGGGTAGAGTTGCGGATAAACAATGGTGGCCACGTGATTTGACTTAGAATCTTGTTCCATATGTTGCTCGCGGCTCGACACACAATAATTCAATATCCCCTTCATTTGTTGCTAAGTTGTTGTTTGGATCGTCTGTGAAAGCATGTTTAGGCAGCTGTTGTATGCGCGGCAAACCTTCAGAATCGATGGAATTATTAGATTTAAATTTTTGACAAAAAAAAAATCACAAAAATAACGGCAAAAAGACAATTAGAAACAAAAAAACAACAAAGATAAGTAGTTCATAAAATTTAAAGCAAATCCATAAAAATTAATCATATATACCTCCGCCCTGATCGCCTTATACTTTTTTTTAGAAAATATTTTATAAATTCATAACAAAAAGTATACAAAAAAAAAAAAATAAAATAAAATTCAAAATATGTATCTTTCGTAGAACTCTATGCTCCATTCCATTCGCATTAAGAACTCTTTTAAGCTCTCATAATACGAAATTAATTAACTCTTTAAAAACAAAAAAAAAAAATAATGGCAACGAAAATGCAGTTGGTCTAACTTAGAATATATTTTAGGAAATTATATTTAAATAAAATAAAAAAAAAAGTCTTAAGCACAGGAAAATTATATGCACTCCAAATTCTACGTGACTCATTTATAACATCGTCTTCTGTCAAGTCAACAAACATGGTTTAACAACATAACATTAAATTATTTGATTAAATTAAAATCATGAAATCAAATTCATCAAAAGTATCCATAAACACAATATAAACAGAAGACCAAAAAAAAAAAAAAAATTTTTTAAACAAAAAATACTTTTTCAGAATCTGGTAAAATAAAACCTGATTAAAAGATCGAATAATTAGTATTACATTTTTAGTCAAAAATTATAAAAAAAAAAAACGGCAGAGATATTAAAGAGAAACATTTTAATTTGCAACGTGGTTCAAAAATAAAAATAGAATTATGTTAGTTAAAGAATAAATAAAAGTCAAAAGGGAATAAAACAGAAAAAAGTAAAATAAAAAATAACTTGACAAATGATTAAAAGCACGGCGGTGTCAAAACGTCCAAAGAATGACAATGTGATGTTAAAAGATTCAGTCGTATGAAACAGTCGCAATTAATACAAGCAAGGATTTTTAATATAAAGTCTAAACAAATTTTGCAAACAAATTCAGATTAAATAAACTTGACTTCCAAAAAAGAAAAACAATATTTTACAAAAAAAAAAAAAAAAAAATTGTTCATGAGAAATTTTTAAATATAATTATTCAATATTACACACATTCCCCCTTATTAAAAAAAACAAATTTGTGAAATTGTGCTCGATTACTTATACTAAATTCCCAAATTTATAAAACAAAACTCTTTAAAAACAGAACGCAACTGAAGAATTGAAAACGAGTCTTTTACACATATATTTGATATATGTATTATATTTTACGAAATAATATTAAAAAATAAAGTGAATTTCGCTAGAAA